>JANAVB010015600.1:15612725-15990225 GCA_029216955.1 Iris pallida
TTGAGTTTGGATGTTCTAGATTGCTGTGTTATCTTAGACACTTATACTCTCTATCTATTTGTATCCTTGTGGATTCGTTTCATATCTATCTATCTTATTGTATTTCTGTCTTAGTTGTGATTGAGAATGTATTTCTGTATTGTCACCTCCACTCGGAGTGTATATACTGTACATGTACCTTATATTGTTAAATGTTGTGACCTAGGACAGCGTTCTACCGCCGATACTGCGACATAGGCTGGGCGTATTCACTTCTCATGTCCTTACTCTAGGGTTCGGGTCGTGACACGTTTTTGGTGGTGGCCCATACAGTTATGTAGTGGTATTCGAACTAGAGTATTACTACAGCCTGCAGTAGGAATAGAATATTTTGAGGGTACTCAATCACACTAGGAAAACTCCTTATCAGATTCCGTTTATCTATATTTTGCTGCTTATTGTCTTCCTTTGAATATATACTGTCCTCCTTTGATATTTTGACTCATTCTCAGAAATTGTTTCTTGTTTGATTTGTCTCCGGGATGGTTATCGAGACAAGATCGCATCGCCCCGGACCCGAGGACGCTGATGAGAGGTCTGCCACCTCTCGTCCTCAACAGCCAGCTTTCGGTACCGCAGCCCCAGTTATGCCAGCTGGGGTGGGTGTTTCAGCAGCATTCGGAGGAGCACCTCCACCAATTATGAGGCTGAGCTCGGTGATTCTTTAGATCCTTTCGTTGTAGCAGCCTCTACCTACGGGGATGGTAGATGCTCCTCATCTATTCTCCTTCATAGAGAGGATTCTGGAGTCTCATCAGCAGCTGCAGCAGCGTCAGACTGCCGACTTCCTTCAGGGGATCGACGAGGCTCATCAGCTGGTCCGTACGACTGTAGAGATAGTGTCTGCTCAGGGGCCGCAGTAGCAGCCTCGCAGGAGGGAAAAGGACAACCAGGACTTCTAGAAGATTCATCCTAGAGACTTCCTGGGTAACGAGGGGATACACTACGCAGATGACTGGATTGAGCACATCGAGGAGATTTTTTGGCTGGCGGAGATACCAGCCAGACTTCATATTGAGGCTGCGAACAGTCAGATGCAGGACCTAGCCCGTACCTGGTACCAAACAGATCCCCGAGTGGAAGTAGAGGGTCAGACATGGGAGCAGTTTAAGGAGCTGTTCAAGGAACAGTTCTTCCCAGATGTGGCACTAGGAGGCATTGAGGCGCAGTTCGAGAGTCTGGTTCAGGGGAACTAGACAGTTGCAGAGTACGCCGAAGAGTTCTACCAATTGGCCAGATTTATAGAAGATCTGACGAAGAAGACGAAGGCTAGGAAGTTCCGTCGAGAGTTGATCAGGGAGGTTCGGTCACTGACTAAGAGTGACTAGAATGCTACCTTAGCGGAGATCTTTACAGGTGTTTGCTATGAAATATAAAAGAGCAGAACAATTTTATTGGAGGACTGGACTTTTATTTCACAATACAAACTCGCTTCTACAAAGAAAGCCTAGGGACGAAAACCTAGGTACAACAGTCTATGTACAATTGTTTATTTTAGATTCTGGAGGGTGACGATAGAGGCTCGGGAAAGTGACGGCCGCTCTGTCTTACTCCTTGGACGATCGGTATGCAGCCTTGGCTCCTGAGAAGATCTGTTCGGCGTTGAAGAAATGCTCTCTTTGCTCTCTGGCTATTCTCTCGTTGTGCTCTGGTGCTCTGATTTCGAAAAAATGGTCTCTCCGTCTCCTCGTGTGGTCGTCTGTGATTGATCGATCCGCTTGCAAGGGAATGGCACTTTGCTATTTATAGGAATGGGATACAATCATTAGGGTTTGCCACAATTGCCTCCTTGAAGTGGCGGCGGCCTGATGTTTGGTCAATCTGGGCCATTAGTTTTGAGTGTGATGAATCTGGGCCATTAAGGTAGATTGTGCCAAATTCTATCGGCAATTAATTCTGATTGCATTAAATCTCCATCATGATGATATGCTGATGTCTACAAATCTGAATGAATAAGTTTAATTCATTCTCTCGCCACGTGTCCAGATTATTGGGATTTGACTCAATCTTTGATTGCAATAAATCTGGGAGATTGATTGGCTTTATGACACGTGTCCTTCAAGCCACTGGGCCGTATGAGGATTGAGCCGCATAAGGGAGCCTCTGCTTGAGCCGTATAAGACTGTTTCGGCCTGAGCCGCATGGGGAGTCTCCGCTCGAGCCGCATAGGGGGAGCCTCTGCTTGAGCCACATAAGACTGTTTCGGCCTGAGCCGCATGGGGCAGCTTCGGCCTGAGCCGCATGGGGAGTCTCCGCTCCAGCCGCATACGACTGTCCACGTGTCAAGGCTGCGTGGGATTTTCTGGATCTCGGGATATTGTGTCAGAGATTTTCTTCGTTTTCCGAGGATTCGGCCATTATGATAGAGTCATAATTGCATCTTTGTGTCAGAGCTGTCAGTTGTCAGAGTTGTCAGCCGTCAAGGCATTTAATACAGTATGGGAAGAGTCGTTTGCAGGCGACGTGGCACCTCTCTGAGCCGCATGGCAATTATCGAGCCGCATGGACATTTGAGCCGCATGAATCTCCGAGCCGCATAAGCTGCCTGAACCGTATGGGACTCCCTGGCCGCATGGATCTTTCTTTATCATTTTTCATGCTTCTACAAGACCCCCTTCAAAGTTTTCAATTTACAAAATTAAAATACTTTGAATAATAAGCATGGCTATGTGTAAATTCTTCTAGCCGCATATGATGCGCTGGCCGTATGGATGTCTCGGCCGCATAGATGTTTCAGCCGCAGGGGTGTTTCGGCCGCATGGATGGCTCAGCCGTATGGATGGCTCAGCCGCATAGCTCCTTGCCACGTGTACGGGTCTTTAATTGCCGCAAATTCATTTTAGCGCCGTCTTTAGGGGAAATCCCAAGGGTCGGCTCATTAAATCTTTAGATTTTATGCCCTGGGTGAACCTCGGGGACGAAATCCGAGGAGTCGGTTGCGTCTTCTACGAGGCGGTTATTAGTCCACGTGTCTTCCCCTCCCGTCCTCCTATAAATAAGAGGAGTTGGAGAGAGAGAACTTCTTTACTCTCCTCTTTGCTTCGACTCTTCCCTACCATGATTGTCTTCTTCTTCTTTGATCACTAATGGCTCCCAAGAAGACCGTGGCGGCGAAGGGCAAGAAGGCGGCGTCTACGTCGACTGCGACGGTGAAGGGCAAGAAGACTGCTTCTACCTTAACTGCGGCTGCTCCTCCACCGATTGTCGTGCCCGCTGCTCATCCTGACGTCCATCCCTCTATTGCTGGTAAGGGCATTGTGTGAGTTTAAAGAACCCTAACTGCTATAGTTATGTTGCATGCTTTATGCACGAGCCTTTGTGAGCCGTATGTTCGTCCTATGGCTGAGCTGCGAGCCGCATAAGAATAGCCACTGTGTTCGCATATGCGCTTTGCTGACGAAGCCGGATAAGCAACGCTGAGCCGCATAGATTCGTACAACTTCGTCTGTTACGTTTGTCTGTGTGAACTAATCCGAACCCGTATGGACTTTCACTGAACGGAGCCGCATAAGTGTTCTTCTGAGCTTGAGCCGCATGAGACTTCATAAAGTTGGACCCGCATGAGGCTTCATTAAGTTGGAGCCGCATAAGTGTTCTTCTGAGCCGTATGAGGCTTCGTTAAGTTGGAGCCGCATGAGTGTTCTCCTGAGCCGCATGAGGCTTCGTTAAGTTGGAGCCGCATGAGTGTTCTCCTGAGCCGCATGAGGCTTAAAAGCACCCAACAGTTCTTTTTGTCCATCCTTTTAACTTATCTTTTTCTGTCTTCTTCTCAGTGAATCTGCCGGTTAATGCTGCTGGAAAACTTCTAGTAGGTAGTGCCCAAGCTGCTTTGGGCTATAGGTACGACCATATTGTTCAGCATATGATGGACTAGTTTCCGAGTGACGAACCTCCGGCGAGACTGAATGCCCTCAAGAACCAGCCTTTCCATTTTCTTAACGCTATGATGAACTCAGGAAAATTCGAAGGGGAATATTTGAAGCCTGCGTTCTTCTTTGGAGATGCCTTGACTGTGAAGAACAGTCATGTTCTGGAGGTGTCGGAGAACTGGAGTTTTGTCTTTAACGGGATGGCGATCCGCATCTCCCAAATGGAGCGTCACTTCCCATTATCTTGGTTTAATATGTTCCCACTAGATCGGAAGATGGAAGGGACTTTAACTCCTACCCGAGGTGGGATGTTTGTGGGAGACATCCATTATAACAACAGCCTGAAGTCAGTGTCTGCGGGCAAGGTGCACACCAGCCGTTCTGTAATGGGATTGGTCCCGGGTATTTTCTTGAATGTGCCGGGCCCCAATTTCACATTTTCTACCGCCGACACTTTTATGAACCAACTTGCTCGGAAGGGATCCTATCCTATTGGCCAGTTGATGCTCCCTAGTTGGATACATCCTATTCCCTCGTGGACCAATCTGTCTCTGTGGATCTTGCAAAAGTATGAGGCCTTTCTGTGTGAGATTGGCCTTTACCATGCCATTCGGGGCACCAGCCATGGCTTGCCCATAAACAAAAAGTTATTCATATCTCTATTGGAACTGTATAACTCCCGTACGGGAACCTTCTATACACCCGTAGGGGAAATAGGGCTTGCGCTCCACGAAATGTACGCGGTTTCCAAGCTTCCTTGGGGGGACAAAGCTTTTGAGGCGTATACTCCCACGAACGAGGAGTTCAAAGAGTTGGAAAGACGGTATCCAGGCTTTGTGGCTCTTTATCAAGAGATATTGTACCACTATAGCATATGTCATCAGATAGCCAAAAAGGATAGCAGCTCAGAAGGGAATGCTTCCCACGCCATGGACTGGGTGCACTATCTCTTCCCGACGGATGCCTCAGGTCGAGTTACTTCCCGACGTCCTCAATCCCGGGAGGTGATTAAAGACTTGGTGTCGTCGGCTAAGAGGGTGGCCATCACCAGTGACAGATTTGGGAGTAAAACCGACTCTTTTGGTTATTTCTATCAACATACCCAAGAGTTGTCAGAGAAGGCGCTCCTGGCGGGATTTTTGATGATATGGCTGCGAAATTGTGTAGTCTCTGGAGGAGCTAGTTCCATCGAGAGGATCAGTCGTAACTTCATCCTTCCGGCTGTGAAGTTAGTTTTGTGAGTCAGGCTAGCTCTCCTCCCGGCCATGGTGTGCAGCGTACACCATGGCCTCCGCACCTTTACATCCAAGGTTATCGCCCGTGATGTGACCAAAGATTTTGAACGGACTGAGTTGCCCTATCACTATTTGATGGAGTGGCTGTTGCTGCATTATCTGACTTTGATGAGACCGGGCTCTGAAGACGGCGTAACTGATGACGACGCTTTTATATTCCGCTATCGTAATGAGTCTTGGGAGTACGAGACCATGCGTGCTTGCCGGATGGCACTAGCGAGGGCAGATATGTACAATATTTTTGCGTCTGTCCCTCGTTTTACTGCTGAAGAAATAGCGGCTGTTCATCTTGACGGTATTGTGCCTCCTCAACTTCTGGACGGCCATATGCTCCTGTGGCTGCGTAACATCTGCCCCGCTCACCTGGTGTATCGCAACCGTAATACTGTCTTTCTGGAGCCTTATCTGCCTAGCAGATTTGCTCGGCAGTTTGGATACAGTCAACTTTTTTTAGACAGTCCCAGCTCTTGTCTGGGCTTTGAAGGTTACCTTCTGGACGGCATCAGGGCCTGGCAATACTATGATACATTCCATACCCGTACCCTTTTCTCGGTCCCTGATATTAAGGCGTTAGTGGAGATCTTGTACATGGCGGCTATGTACCATGTCATGGCGAACAAGCCCCCGATCGGTTTTAACTCGGGTGCCAGTTTTATTGTTGGTACCGACCTGGAGGAAGGGTCCCAGGGGGCCAAGACGAGGAAGAGGAAGACTAGAGTCGAAGTGCCAGATTCGGATTCCGCTGCTGAGGATGATGAAGGCGATGAGCATGATCAAGATGACTCTACCCTTCCGGTAGCCGACGTAGAGGTGGATCAGCCGCCTATTTTGTCAGATGAGATATTGGAAGATTAGCCACCCGTTGCACCTGGCCCTGCTCAAAAGCGTAGCAGGCACATTTCTCCTGTTGGTGGTATTCCTCATTCCTGGAAGCTGACTGTGACCAGACACCGCCAACTAACTATAAGGAAAAGCGGCGAGGAAGTTGATCCCGCATCAGAGGTAAGCAAGCCACTCCCGGTTCTTCCTTCCTTCCTTTTTTCTAGCTTCGATTCTAATCATCTTCTTTCCCTCTTGTAGGTGTCAGGAGAAGAAGAAGAGTCTCAAGATGTCGAGGTGGTGACCCGGGATGACGGGGGCTCCCGTGAGCCTGTCCCAGAGATCGTAGAATCTTCTCAAGATGATGTTGATCGAGCCGTATCCCCCTTCGAGGTGGCGGGGACAGAGGACGCGGCCGAGTTTAACTTGGAGATCGCGGGTGAGAAGACCATGCCAGCTGCGAATGAGCTGCAGCCTCCATGCTCCTCCTCTGGTAAGATAAGCCGAATCTTAACCTGTGAGGAGGCCTATCCGCTTTATCATCACGTCCTTCGGGTCACATCAATTAATTGTTATCCTGGGCATACAGGTCCTGTCTCTCCAGTGCCGAGGATGGACATTGTTGAGACAAGCTAAGCCGAAGGGGCACTGGCGGAGAGGAGCGTACCCCCTCACCTTCCGGCTCGTCTTGATGGGCCTTCTGGGGGCTCGAGTTCAACAGGCCAGGTAGCGGGGCAGTCGGGGCAGGAAATGATGGTCCTTGCGTCATCCTCTGCTCTGGCGGCTCCGAGAGTCGACCTCTCTGCCCTACCGAGTGTCCAGGCTCTTCGGGCGGCGGAAGACAAGTTAGCCGCCATCCGCGCATCGTTCTGCTCAGACTCTGTTCCCTGGTGGCAAGTTCTAGCATCACTCCTCCGACGTTGCCGTCCATGCTTCCTCTGACGCCATCCTCTACAGAGGTTTTGGACGACGCATTACAGGACGTGGTTGCCAGTTTTCATCGTCACTTGAAGAGGGGAATAGTAGCTGCTGTGGAAAGAGGGACGTCTTTCATCTTAGCCCGGCAATGCACCCAGGGTCAAATTGATATCCTTAAGAATCTTCTTGGTGGTGCAGGGGTGGTCGTACTTTTGGAGGCAAAATTGTTGGAGACTGATCAGCTGGTGGCCGAGTTTCAGGTATTGCGACAGGCTGATCTGTCTGCTGTTATAAACCAGGAGCGGGGTTCCCTTATCGCTGCCATCGAGAGGACCAAGGCTGCTCGGGATAAAACCAGGTCGGCCATACTGAAGGACCTCAGCGATTTATCTGATCGATATGATCAATTGAGTTACGAGAATGAAGACGTTACGGCTCGGAAGGAGGCTTCCTCTCGTGAGATTACTGACACGCGGGAGCAGATCCTTGCGCTTCAGAGGAAGTTGACTTTCTTGGAGTCTGAACTTGAGGTTGCCCGTACTGACAGGGGGCTAATCATCCAGGAGGCTGACAGGGTTAATCAAGCTTCGACTGACCTGGAGATTGCCCTGAAGAAGTTGGAAGACGACTGCCAGGCGCTCATGGACTTGGATAATGGGGAGCGGTTATCCCAGGAGGCTGAACGTCGAGCTCGACAGCGGCTCGAGCGGGGTACTGCCTTGGTGAGAAACCGCCTCTTGGAATTGTGTAATGCCGAACTATAGTCGGCCTATTCTTCTTTTGTTTTCGTTTCTCCTGTTCTTCTTTTTTTAAGGGGACATGGTCCCGAAACATGTAATGCTGTTTTTTTTCGTCTTTCAAATAAAGAGTACTTTCTATTCTACCCTTCATTTGTATTGCTTGTTGTGCCTGTGGTATATGGCGGTGTTTGCCTCGCATGGGGGACTTGTCTGTGGACCTGTTACCCCTGGCATACCTTGGTTTTAGGTACGGATAACAAGTTTGATTAGGACACCTGGAATAATTCTATGGCAAAGTGGTCGTGGATGCTCCTGGTATCGGGAAGAAGAATGCCGTAGAGCAGTTGGGCTCCCGGGGCATGATGAGAGATGATGGGCCTGTACTAAGAAGCTTAGCAAAGGATATTTGTGGGCCTATTATCCTTGGCGTACCCCTGGTTAGGATATGGATAATAGGATGAAAAGGAACCAACATACTTGCTCAGAGGTAATGAGGACATGGCAAGCATGAGGGTTTTACCGCAGAGTCTTCCTACTCAGAGGTAATGAGGACATGGCAGGAGTAAATTTAACGAAAGATATTTGTGGTCAACAGAGGACATTTGTGGACCTATTATCCTTGTCGTACTCCAGTTGTGGGTACAAATAATAGGTTGGAAGGGAATCGACATACTTACTCAGAGGTAATGAGGACGTGGCAAGTATGAAGGTTTCTTCGACGGAGCCTTCCCACTCAGAGGTAATGAGGACATGGCAGGAGTGGGCTCAATGAAGAGGGGTACATAGAACGACTCAGAGGTAATGAGGACATGGAAGTTCTTATGTAGAGGGGTGATTTGTTTTTGGCGGAATTGAGACGACTCAGAGGTAACATCGACGTGGTCGTTTTAGAAATTTGTAGATCTGTTACCCTTTTTGTGCACTGGGAGTGCGGGTAGTGGATCATGAGGAAGGATCTCTTTCAGGAAGAAAGTTCAGAGGTATGATAATATATAACTTTCCCCCGAAAGAGTGACCGGGATGTAAGTTCAGAGGTACCAGCAGGTACATTACTTGACAATCCATAAATTTTAGAATCAAAGTGTAAGTTCAGAGGTACCAGCGGGTACATGACTTGGTAATTTGGGATTTTTGTGGAAGGAGGAGGTGAATTCAGCGGTACCAGTGGGTACATGACTCAAAAATCTGGAATATTGTGGATATGAGTTCAGCGGTACCAGCGGGTACACGACTCGATAATCTGGAGAGAACGTGGATGTGAGTTCAGTGGTACCAGCGGGTACATGACTCGATAATCTGGAGATAATGTCGTTTAGACATAATATTTCTTCAGAAACTTGCCGTTAACGGGCAACATAAGCAAGTCTCCATTTTGTTTTGCGAGGCGGTAAGCACCGTTGGAGAATACAGCCTCAATGATAAATGGACCTTTCCACTTTGGCTGGAATTTGCCGACGGTTTTGTGGGTCATGACCATTGACCTCCGGACTGCCAGAACGAGATTGTCCACTTGGAATGTTCAGATTTTAACCTTCTTGTTGAAGGCTCCAGAGATGCGTGCTTGGTATAACTCGATTCGTTGCTGAGCCAAGAGGCATTTTTCATCTAAGGCCTCCAACTCTTGTAGCCGACGACGGTAATTGTCATCTGTCGTCAGTTGGTAAGTGAGGGCGACGCGGAGTGAGGGTATTTGAGTCTCCAATGGGAAGACTGCCTCACTTCCATACACCAGGGAAAATGGTGTGTTCCCCGTGGCTGTTCGGACGGTTGTGCAGTACGCCCATAAACTTTTACCCAGCTTTTCGTTCCAGTCGCGCTTGTTAGAGGATACGAACTTCTTGAGCAACTTGATAATGGTTTTGTTGAATGCTTCTGCTAACCCATTCGCTGCTGGATTGTATGGCGTTGAAGCAATATTTTAGATGCGGTGCTTGTCGCAGAACCGATAGAATGCATGGCTTGCGAACTGCGAACCATTATCATGAATGATCCTTCGGGGCAGTCCAAAGCGATATATGATATGATGCTTGAGGAAGCTGATCACGTTTGAAGTCTTTACTTCTGCGAGCGGAACAGCTTCCGCCCATTTGGAGAAGTAGTCTGTGATTGCGAGTATGAAGCGATGTCCTTGGGAAGAAGGTGGAGCAATCGGACCGATGATATCCATTCCCCATGCTTCAAATGGCCAGGATGCCACCGTCGGATGTAGAAACTCGGATGGTTGGTGGATGAAGTCCGCGTGGACTTGGCAGGCTTTGTACTTTTTTGCATAGTCTATCACATCTGCTACCATCGTGGGCCAGTAGTAGCCCATTCGGCGAAGACGGTCTTGTAATTTGGGGCCAGGCTGATGGGCCCCGTAGACACCGTCATGAGCTTCACGTACGGCTTCTTTGGCTTCTGCGTTTGACAGACACCGAAGCAATAATCCATCGTAGGATCGACGATACAGCATTTTCGTCTCTGTATCGTAGAAGAATCTGAGAGAACGCCTTCTGATGGAAGTGGCTTCCTTTGGATTCTCCGGGAGGACGTCGTAGACGACAAAGTCGATGAATGGCTGTCTCCAGTCTGGTGCTTCGTCGATCGTGTGGGTGAAATAGCTCACCACGACTTGAACGTTGTTCTTGGGACAGACCAGTTCGTGGCCTATCACGTCAACCGAATGATGAGTATAGTTCGGCACTGCTAGGGAAGCGGCAAGGCCTGCTAGGGCATCAGCTTCCATTTTTTGGAGTCTGAAAACATGTTCGATGAAGAATCCCTAAAATGACGAAATAATGTTGATCGCTATTTGGTGATAGGGGATCATGTCTTCATGGCAGACTTCGTACGAACCCCGGATCTGATTGACGATTAGCTGCGAATCGTCGTATGCTTCAAGATATTCTACCTCCAGCTCTCTTGCCAGTTGAAGGCCAATGACCAAGGCATTGTACTCGGCCACATTGTTAGAGCAGGGTTCCGTGAGGGAGTAATCGCAACTGATCACCAGCCCGGAGGGAGAAATCAACACCACCCCGACTCCAACGACGATGTTGCCCTTGGGTCCAGTCCTCGAAGCGCCGTCGAAGAACATTCGCCATATATTATCGTGGGAGGCCGTATGTGAGTCGACGACCTCATCTAGGATTCCTTCATATATTCTGGACGACTCTGTGCCCGGATGAGCTGCTAAAAAGTCTGCCAGCGCTTGCCTTTGACAACCTTTTGTGGAACGAAGACCATGTGATAAGGGGATAGCAATATTGTCCATGTGGCGAGGCGGGAACTGAGTGCCCCTGGTTTAGTCATGAGGACCCTGAGAGGGTTAACTCGTGAGATCACATGTATGTTTTGTCCAGTGACGTAGTGCCGCGTCTTTTGAATGGCGAACACTAGGGCGAGGTATTCCTTATCCACGGCGGTGGATCAGTGCTCTGGCCCAATCATCATTCGGGTGAGGTAATATATAGCTTGTACATGGCCTGCGTCGTTGTTTTGTGCCAGCAGGGCGCCGAGAGAATGTTCTATCGCTCGTACATAGAGCAAAAATGGTCTTCCAGGAATCGGGGCTACCAGGACTGGAGGATTCGTCAGATATTCTTTAATGTTGTTGAAGGCACGCAGACATTCTTCATCCCATACGAACGAGACGCCTTTCTTCATGAGGTGGGTGAATGGTTGACATCGCCCGGAGAGGTTAGAAATGAACCTCCTGATGTAAGCTAGCCTCCCTTGAAGGCCTCTGAGTTCGCGAAGATTTCTCGGGGGACCCATCTCCATAATTGCCTTCGTCTTCTCTAGATCTACGTGGATTCCTTGGGCAGTAATGATAAAACCTAGGAATTTTCTGTTGGAGACTCCCAAGAAGGATTTTGTGGGATTCATCTTTAGGTTGTGTGCTCGCATTAAGTCGAATACCGTCCTTAGATCCTGCAGATGATCTCCCTTATAGCGACTCTTGACGGCGATGTCATCAATATAACACTCCACAGTCTTGCGCAAGTGGTCTCTGAAGATGATACTCATGGCTCTTTGATATGTGGCGCCAGCATTCTTTAAACCGAATGGCATGACTGTGTAGCAGTATGTGCCAATCGGTATTCAGAATGATGTATGCTTCTCGTCATCGTGAGACATCTTGATTTGGTTGTATCCCGAGAAGCCATCCATGAATGACATATGTTCGAAGCCGCATGTGTTGTCTATCATGATGTCTGTGATAGGGAGGGAGAATTCATCTTTGGGACATGCCTCGTTCAAATTGTGAAAGTCGATACAGATTCGAATCTTTCCATTTTTCTTGAGGACCGGTACTATATTGGCGACCCAGTCCGGGTGTTGTTCCTCACGAATGAAGCCGCTGGTGATCAGCTTGTTGACTTCGGTTTCGATCGCATCCATGATGTCCGGGCGGAAACGTCGCTGTTGTTGTTTGACCGATTTTGCATCTGGCCGAATGTTGAGCTTGTGAAAGGCAACTTCGGGATTTAGTCCTGGCATGTCTTCATAGCTCCCGGCGAACACATTAATATATTCTTTGACGAGTTCCAGTAGCGATTCTCGCTCTTCGTCTGTTAAGCTTTTACTGACGGAGATTGGTTTTCGAGAAGATTCGCTGCCGAGGTCGACCTGTATAACCTCATCTTCGATAGGAGGTTCTCTCTGCTCGAACCGCTTTTTCCATTGTGCATCCAGCTGTTGGGCCCACGGCTCTAACTCGAGGATTTCAGGAATGTCTTCATCTTTTTCGTAAGCGTCGGCGAATGCCATATTGACTGACATGACTTGTCTGAATACGTCTCCGATGCTGGTATCCGAATCAGAAGTTGGTGACCCGGTTGAATGTGACTGTCAGTCGCATTCCTCATCTGAACTTTCGGGGGTCGTTGTGGGCGTGACATACCCTAACCCATATCGGGTCTTGCTGTAGTAGTCCCATGGTTTGCCTACCGGGATTGGCGGCTTCAAAGGTAATCGTCGACCAGTGCTGTAGTTCAAGCCTGGCGTAGTCTCTAGATTGTACCCCTGTTTTTGCATGATATATTTGGATTGAGGGCTGTACAGATAAAGAGGCAGTCTTCCGGCATTTGATTCGGGATCGACCTTCTCTATGGTAAAGGGCTGTGGATCGTCTTTCCGGCTGAAGATGATTGGATGGTCCCCTCCCTCGATTATGCGGTAGGCATCTTCGACTGGAGTAAGCTGGTTCACGGTGTAAACATTTGTCACCTGTGTGTGTAGGTGAGTGCCTATACCATGTTCCATAGCATACATTGTACAGAGCTTATCAAGCTCGAGGTAGTTCAAAGATAGCCCTTTGTTGATGAAGTAAGGTATCTTTTCTAGCAGGATTACATCATCTGCGGAGGGAACATCAGTATGGGCAGCCACATACTTGGCCAGCTCCGGTTCTTCTTCGGCCACCCCCTGTATAAATGAAGACTGAGAGGATGACTTGGGCAGCTTGATCATTAGGGGCTCTGTTGGTGGAGCCGAACGCGGAGTTGTTGGCAAACTAGCAACCCCCAGTTTGGCACTTGATGCTGGGCGGGGAGTAATTGGTTCACTAACGACCCCCAGTTTGGTGCTCGATACTGGACGGGGAGTCGTTGGCTTGCTAGAAGCCCCAGACTTTGCATCGGGATGACGATTCTTCTTGGAAAGTCGTATCGTCATTGGCTTGTCAGAGGGGTTGAACTTTTCTGCTTGTGGCTGGTCGACTCTCGGTAACCTGATTGTCAATGGCTCCGTTGTGGGTCTTGGCGCTTGGCCGGACCTTGGCAGCCGGATTATCATTTATCCTTCTTGTGCTGAGAGGCTGATCGCATCGTTATGCAGAGCGGCCGTAAGTGGTGCGAATTTGCCAGGTTTGCGAGCTTGAAGGTGGATCGTCAGAGGTTCTTCTGATCCTGAGGACATTTCGGCTCGAGCTTGCACATCTTCGTCCAGGTGCCTTTTTGATTTCTCGTATAGGCAGGAATCTGAGTAGTGGGACTCGACTCCTTTGAAGGGATCGACGTCGGCAAATTCCGTCCTCACGAAGCCGTGTTTGTCGACGTACTTGAAGCACTGGTGCAGCGTGGAAGGCACAATCATATAATCGTGTATCCAAGGGCGTCCCAAGAGGATGTTGTAGGAAGTGTCCACGTCTATGACGTAGCAGGTCACTTCTGACTGGAGATCGCCAATTTGGCACTTCAAGCGAATCTTCCCAATCGGGTAGCTCCTGTCCGAATTGAAACCGCTGATGGCGGTGCTTGTTGGTGTCAGGCGATGCATAGGGATGCGGAGATGATGTCGCAGACCCTTCGGGATAATGCTTATGGAAGAACCAAGATCAATGTACATTCGATCCACCTTCACGTCCCCAATGTATCCAGTGTAGTATAACGGACGATCGTAGAGATTGGTTTTGATGAGCATATCCTGCAGAGTGAAGACAATATTGGGCATCGCTCCTGTGCAAGCGCTGTCTTGGAGATTTGCAGGCGGGCTCTCTCCTATGAGGTTGACCTGAACCAGATAGGCATCGACATTTTGGAGTGCATCGTTCAAAGCTGCACGAACATCCTTTGAAAGCCTCAGGAGTTCATATAAGGACAATTTGGCCGGTGTATTGGCCAATTGTGCCAAGATGTCAAACTTGTAGGGCCTCTCCAGCCCTTGAGGTGTCTCTTTTCGGAGGGATTTGTCGAAGCGAGTCTCCTTCGGCCTAGGCTTGTCGGTCGTCGGAGGCTGAGAAGGCCCTGGAGCGTCAGTAGCGGCTGGCGGATGATCTTCAGTTGAGTTCTCAGCCACGGGTTGGGATTGTGCGCCAGATCGGGTAACGACAGTCGTGACTTCTTCGACATCTGTCGAGATTGTGCGGCAGGATCTGACTTTTCCACTTCTCTTCTCGTGAATGGAAGGTGGCGTGGACTGAGTCACTTCAAGTACCAGGTCCGGATGGACCCACATGACTTCCCCCCGTGATGTGGTGAGGGGCACTAGACCAGCAGCCTGATCTCGAGGAGGTGGAAGATTAGCAATCTCCATCATCGCCAGAGGGATGGGTACCCCCCCGTCTTGAGTCTCTGTTGGAGGAAAGCTGTCGAACTGTATGGACACCATGTTGGCTGCCACAGTTACCTCCTCGAAATCAATGTCCAGAGCGTTCGAATCGATGAGATTTTGGATGTATCGCTTCAATTGGAAGCAGTCATGTGTAGCATGGTGGACGTAGCGGTAGTAATGGCAGTACTTTGGATTCTCCATATCTGCCGGCCGAGGTTTTCGTCTTGGTGGAGGGAGCTGAATTCTGTCTCCTTGTATGAGCATGTCCAAGATAGGCTTGACGTGACCGTCTTCGAAGGAGTAGTTTATTTGCGGCCATTGTTTGTCTGCCGGTTTTGACTCAGGCTTCTGGGCTGTGTCGGCCACCATAGCCTGCTTGCCCCTGTTGTCCTGATTGTTGGAGGGGATACCCCCATTGTCGTTGTTGGTATTGGGATGTTTGCCCTTGTTCTCTCCCTCCGAGATGTGCATTCCCAGTTGGCGGGCCTTCTTCAACCGTTCTTCGGCACTAGTGGCACTGATGATAAACGTCTTCCAGTCCTTGAATTGACCTTCGCCCACCAGAGACTGATTGTTGGGAGCAATCTCTTTTGGCAAATTTCAATCAAGGAGGAATCCGGGTTACCAGACGGCAACTTCATTGCGGTTTGGCGAAACCGCTCAATATAGTTCCTCGTCAGCTCCTTCTCCCCTTGGACGACGTCCATGAGAGTAGATATTGTGATGTCCTGTCCTACTTCGTAGAATCTCTCCAGGAACATGCGCTTAAAGCCGGCGAAGGAGTGGATGCAGTTGTCTTGCAGGTTGCGGTACCAGTCGAAGGCTACCCCTTCCAATGCCCCGATGAATAGTCGTGTAAGGATAGCATCGTCATGGGGCAGATGGTCGGTGGTGACCTCGAAGTAAGTGATGTACCGACTCGCTGAGGTCTTGCCATCATAAGGATTGATGTTGAACGGCTTATATCTTGGTGGGAAAAGGATATCCCTTCATGCAGCAGGGTATGGTTGCCGTATTCTGAGATCTTGGGAGGTTTCTCGAGTATGAAACATGGCTCAGAGCTCCTGGACCTCTCTTCTCGTTTCTCCGGCCTCATCCGCAGCGGTGCGAGCCGTCATTTCAGGAGGATTGTTGCCCGAGTTTGGTGCTGCTGAGTTCGAGTCCGCATTGATCGCAGGACCTGTGCTTGTTTGGCCAGGCGTCCCTCCTTGCAGAGTAGGAAGAGCCGCTTTGATCTCGTCTACAGACTTGACCAAGGCCTGTAGAATGGCCTCTAGAGTGTCGATGCGTTGGCGATCACTGGAACCACCTTGATTGCTGTCCGTCATGAACACCGTCCTTACATGAGGAGAGATGGAAGGAACGGTGGAGGATGTGCCCTCCGAGTCATACCCATGTACCGAGAAGTCATCGGGGTACGTGGGAATGTTCTCTTCTGGTTCGGACTCGGAGGGAATAGTACCCCCAGCTTCAGAGCTTGCTTGATCTTGAGAGTCGTGGACGTCCTCGGGGACGTCGGCATTTGCTGCATCTGATGGGAGAATTGTTTCCTCGGGCTCGTCTCCTTGGAACATCGGATTATCGTGGATGTTAGAATGAGTGCTACCCCCAGTTCCAACGACCCCCAATGATGTGGATGATGAATCTCCTATTGTAGCAGATTTCGTCTTTGAACGGGTTCCTTAGAAAACTTCGGTGGTGGACAACCGTTTAGACGAAAGTCTCTTAGCTGTAGTGGTTGATATCTTTGGACTGGAGATGCTCGTCTTCTTCCATCTCCCCTCGGCAGGGATTTTCTGAGTAGAATTGCAGGAGACGATAGGAGGTGCCTCGTCCGCTGAGCTTGGATGTTGTAGCCTTCGGAAGACGGACGGCCGGTCTTCTTTTGTTGTCGCGTTGTTGCAACAGCAGTTGACGATGATCTGGGTGCAGTGACGTCCATGTGAGGACTCTTTGCACACCGAGGACCCTTCTCTTTCCTTGCGCTTGTGGAGGATAGCCTCAAGCAGGTCAGAGGAACCACTTTGTCCGTTTGCCGCCGGGGGCTAGACTCGAGTGGTTTTGTACAACTTTCCATCAGAGGCTCGCATAACGGTATGCGGAGCGCTCGGATGGTCAGAGGTCGGGACAGTCGGCTGAGCTTGCCAGGCCCGAGCCGCCTTGGACTTCTTCACTCTAGCGCGTGAGGGAACATAGTAGGAAGAGTCCAAGTGGTGCTGGAGAGAATCAGACATGTCTTCTTGGGAGCACAGGAGATCAGGACCATAGGAGAGGCGGTCGAAGACAGAGCCGCGTGGAATAGGCGTCATGCGGCTGGCATCAATAATCTTCATGCGGCTGGCAGTCATAGCCGCATGGGTCTTCTCCATGCGGCTGGATACCCTGGCCGCATGAGTGTTCTCCATACGGATGAAAATCCTGGCCGTATGAGTATTATGCATTTGGCTAGCAGTTTCAGCCGCATGGTCATCATTCATGCGGCTGACAATCTTGGCCGCATGAGTCTTCGCTTTGCGGCTAGAACCCTTGTTCGGTTTCTTTCTGGAGCACATAGAATCGCTCTTTGTCCCTGCAAGTCCAGCATCGTAGTGCTTTCCTCTGCCGAACTTGGGGACAGCAGAGTCCTCTATGGCTTGAAGTTGCCGCACGAGAACTGCCTTTGCCGTCTTGGGTAGCAGAGAGCACTCCGTCGAGGGCCTGGGGAGGAGCAAATGATTTTGGCCTCCACTCCTTGCGATCCTTCTTTGTACGGGTGCGCTTCTGGACCGGGCCAGCGCTTCCTTCGGAGAGCATTTCTTCAAACGCCTGTTGGTCGAAGCGGACGGCCATCTTCTGTTGCGTGGAGCCAAGTTTGGCTGCATCCGATTGCGTCACCAACTCCTCAGCCGTGGAGAAGTTTGTCCCCAGCAGAGTCACCATCGTGTTTGCCATAAAATATAAAAGAGCAGAACAATTTTATGGGAGGACTGGACTTTTACTTCACAATACAAACTCACTTGTACAAAGAAAGCCTAGGGACGAAAACCTAGGTACAACAGTCTAAGTATAATTATTTATTTTAGATTCTGAGGGGTGATGATAGAGGCTCGGGAAAGCGACGGCCACTCTGCCTTACTCCTTGGACGATCGGTATGCAGCCTTGGCTCCTGAGAAGATCTGTTCGGCGTTGAAGAAATGCTCTCTTTGCTCTCTCCTTGTGCTCTGGTGCTCTGATCTCGAAAAAAGGGTCTCTCCGTCTCCTCGTGTGGTCGTCTGTGATTGATCGATCCTCTTACAAGGCAATGACACCTTGCTATTTATAGGAATGGGATGCAATCATTAGGGTTTGCCGCAATTGTCTCCTTGAAGTGGCAGCGGCCTGTTGTTTGGTCAATCTGGGCCATTAGTTTTGAGTGTGATGAATCTGGGCCATTATGTAGATTGCGCCAAATCCTATCAGCAATTAATGCTGATTGTATTAAATCTCCATCATGATGATATGCTGATGTCTGTAAATCTGAATGAATAAGTTTAATTCATTCTCTCGCCACGTGTCCAGATTATTGGGATTTGACTCAATCTTTGATTGCAATAAATCTGGGAGATTGATTGGCTTTATGACACGTGTCCTTCAAGCTACTGGACCGCATGAGGATTGAGCCGCATAAGGGGAGGCTCTGCTTGAGCCGCATAAGACTGTTTCGGCCTGAGCCGCATGGGGAGTCTCCGCTCGAGCCGCATAGGGGGAGCCTCTACTTGAGCCCCATAAGACTATTTCGGCCTGAGCCGTATGGGGCAGCTTCGGCCTGAGCCGCATGGGGAGTCTCCGCTCGAGCCGCATACGACTGTCCACGTGTCAAGGCTGCGTGGGATTTTCTGGATCTCGGGTGATTGTGTCAGAGATTTCCTTCGTTTTTCGAGGATTCTGCCATTATGACAGAGTCATAATTGCATCTTTATGTCAGAGCTGTCAGTTGTCAGAGTTGTCAATCGTCAAGGCATTTAATGCAGTATGGGAAGAGTCGTTTGCAGGCTACGTGGCACCTCTCTGAGCCGCATGGCAATTATCGAGCCGCATGGACATTTGAGCCGCATGAATCCCCGAGTCGTTTGCAGGTTCGGTTCTTCTCGACTCTATTCCAACTTTCACTCTATTTGATTCCGAGGTTTCCCATAGTTTTGTGTCGATATCATTTGCTATTAGACACTATTTTGTATCTGAATCATTGCCTAGGACCTACAAAATTACGACCGGGGGTTGTGTTATCCTCGTGAGTGATGTTTGTAGAGGACAGAGTATTATTTTGGGAGGCCGAGAGTTGGAGGTGAGTCTGCTCGTAATGCCACTACCGAACTACGATATCGTATTAGGTATGGATTGGTTGAGCAGGCATCACGCCAGAATAGATTATCATGGGGGCAGAGTTCTGTTCGGAGCGCCAGGAGAGCCAGAGTTTGAGTTCACCCGACGGCAGGCGGAGCAGAGCAGCGGACTTTTCTGCAGGGTTTCAGTCGAGGAGCAGGCGGCTCCACATCCTTTGATTGTGGAGTTCATGGACGTCTTTTCGGAGGAGTTGCCAGGACTTTCACCGGACAGGGATGTTGAGTTTTCGATAGACTTGGTTTCCGGCACGGAACAGATTTCTTAGCATGTCTATCGAGTGAACAACAGTGAGTTGGTAGAACTGAAGAAGCAGATGGATGAGCTGCAGGACAAGGGCTTCATTCGATCGAGTTCTTCACCTTGGGGTGCACCGGTACTCTTCGTACCCAAGAAGGATGGGTCAGTACGAATTTGTATCGACTATAGGGCACTCAACAACCCGACGATCAAGAACTGATACCCACTACCGCGGATCGATTATCTCTTTGATCAGTTGAGCGAAGATCGGGTTTTCTCGAAGATTGATCTGAGGTCAGGTTATCATCACGTAAAGGTGAAGAGGGAGGATATTTTGAAGACCACATTCAGGACGCGGTATGGACAGTTTGAGTTCTTGGTTATGCCGTTTGGGCTAACCAACGCCCCGGCGGTATTTATGAACTTGATGAACAAGGTGTTCCACCGGTACTTAGACAAGTTCGTGGTGGTGTTCATCGATGATATCCTGGTATATTTGAAGAGTGAGGTGGAGCATGAGAGCACTTGAGAGTGGTTCTGGAGACACTCAGGAGGGAGAGGCTGTATGGCAAGCTCTCGAAGTACGAGTTCTTTCTGGACAGAGTTAACTTCTTGGGTCAGG
Source organism: Iris pallida (assembly GCA_029216955.1). Lineage (NCBI taxonomy): Eukaryota > Viridiplantae > Streptophyta > Magnoliopsida > Asparagales > Iridaceae > Iris > Iris pallida. Next base: position 15,632,666 of record JANAVB010015600.1, read on the forward strand.
TGGTGACTGGAGATAGGATCTCAGTGGACCCGATGAAGATCATGGCAGTTAAGGCTTGGTCGGCACCGAGTTCAGTAGCAGAGATCAGGAGCTTCTTGGGACTGACAGGCTATTACAGGAGGTTCGTACAGGATTTCTTCCAGATTACAGAGCCGTTGACTAGGCTGACCCGAAAGGATGCAGAGTTTGTTTGGTCAGAGGATTGTCAGGTCACTTTTGATGAGTTGAAGAAGCGACTGATGACAGCTCCGATTCTGATATTGCCATCAGGATCGGGAGGGTTCACTATCTACAGTGACATCTCAGGAAAGGGTTTAGGTTGTGTCTTGCAGCAGCATGGGAAGGTGATTGCCTAAGCTTCCAGGCAGTTACGTCTACATGAGAAGAACTACCCTACCCACGACTTGGAGTTGGCAGCAGTGATATTTGCTTTGAAGTTGTAGAAACACTACTTGTATGGAGAGAGGGTGGAGATCTTCATAGATCATAAGAGCTTGAAGTATGTGTTTATACAGAAGGAGCTCAACATGAGGTAGCGTAGGTGGTTGGAGTTGATGAAGGACTTCGACATTTCATTACCGCATCACCCAGGGAAGGCCAACGTGGTTGCCGATGCCTTGAGTAGGTATCCGACAGCCATGTGCTTGACTATGGATCGTCATTTGCTAGCAGATTTGGAGAGCCTGGGATTGAGGTGATTGTGTCAGGAGTTCAGATGCAGATGTGGGGCCTTCAGATTCAGTCGAACTTGATGGAGAGGATCAAGTCGATGCAGTTCGAGGATGTTGCTCTGCGGTGTATCCGAGAGCATGTTCGAGTAGGGCTAGTGGATGGTGAGTTTACTCTTGCAGAGGATGGTGCTTTGAGGTACGGTTCCACGCTGTGTGTGCCTAGTGGAGAGCTCAGGGAGCAGGTCATGCATGAGGCCCACCGATCTCAGTACTCTATACATCCTGGTGCCAACAAGATTTACAGGGATCTGAGGGAGCACGTCTGGTGGTATGGAATGAAGCGGGAGGTAGCTCGCTTCGTAGCCAGATGTTTGGTTTGTCAGCAGGTCAAGGTAGAGAGGCAGAGGCCAGAAGGTTTGTTGAAGCCATTGCCCATTCCAAAAAGAAAGTGGGAGCACATCACGATGGATTTTGTATCTAAATTACCGCGTATACCAGGAAGGAAAGACGCGATTTGGGTTATCGTAGACAGGTTGACCAAATCGGCCCACTTTTTGCTATTTAAAGTAGGTACGTCTACTGAGAGGCTTGCAGAGATGTACATGCGACAGATTGTCAGGATTCATGGAGTTCCAGTCAGCATTGTCTCGGATCGAGATAGTAGCTTTACTTTCCATTTCTGGCGGAGTCTGCAGACTAGTTTGGGCACTCAGCTCAAGTTTAGTACTACATACCACCCTCAGACGGACGAACAGTCAGAGAGGACTATTCAGACGCTCGAGGACATACTGCGAACATGCGTCTTAGATTTTAGAGGATCCTGGAAGGATCACCTACACTTGGTGGAGTTTGCTTACAATAACAGTTTTTAGGCCAGCATTAAGATGTCACCTTTCGAGGCTCTGTACGGACAGAGATGTCGTACACCCTTATCATGGGATGATATTGGAGAACGAGCTTTATTGGGACCTGAGATGGTTGTTGACGCAGTCGAGAAGGTGAAGCTCATTAGGGACAGACTTCGCGTGGCAGAGGACAGACATCCGCATTGGGCCGATAGCCATCGTAGGTCTTTGTAGTTTGAGGTACAGATTAGAAGTAGGTTGTTTGTTTGTGTTTGTTTGTTCATGTTTGATTATTTTGTAACTTGAGACCTTGTTTGTGTTAGGTCGGAGACATGGTTTTTCTGAGGATATCTCCAACTCGTGGTACCATACGTTTTGGTGGAGGTGAAAAGCTTAGCCCGCGCTTCATCGGACCTTTCATGATCAGCAGGAGAGTCAGTGACGTGGCATACAGGCTAGACTTGCCACCTGTACTAGTGGGTATCCACAACGTATTCCATGTATCACAGTTGAGACGGTATATGGCTGATCCTAGCCATGTACTTGACCATTCGGAGATTAAGGTGGGACCTACTCTCAGATATCCAGAGCAGCCAGTTGAGATTCTGGATCGTTGAGAGAAGATACTGAGAAACCAGGTGATACCCTTGGTTCATGTCGCATGGAGGCATCATTCTCCAAGAGAGTCTACCTGGGAGCGGAAGGATGAGATACGCGAGCGATACCTATATCTTTTTGGATCTTGAGGTATGACTGTCTATTCTTCTCCTCAGTTTAGTTTTGTCTTTTTAATTTTGTGGACGAAATTCTTTTAAGGAGGGTTGATTTGTCACTACCATATTTTAGCTTGAGGGTATTTTAGTCATTTTGTAAAATTTGAATTTATTTTGAATTATTGAAGTGGTGATTGTTATTTTTGACTTTTGCTAGTTGAGACTTTGGAGACTAACCTAGATGTTAACTCTAGCTATGATGACTTGGTTAGCATGGTGGGAGCCTAGTCTAACTTAAGTTAACCCAAGTTAGTCATTTACAATCAAGTTTGAAATAGGAGAATAAAGAATAGGTTTAAGGACTTGACTTATGAATTGATTTCCTTTACCAATGCAACTTGGCCTAAAGCCCACTAGTGAAACCCTAATCCTAACCCTAACTTAGCCATTAAGTGGCCGGCCATATTGGTAATCCCCCTATAAAGTCTTTCTTCACTTGTTCTTGCCTCTTTTTTATTGAATCAACTTTTTGAAAGGAAAGGTATTCCTATTCTTCCCCAATTCATAACTCTCTCATTTTTATTCCTTTTTGATTCAAATCTTTTGCAATAGAATATAATAGCCTCTACTTGATGTTTATGGAGAGTAATTTCAGTTTGGGAACAATTTGGAGAGTTTAGCTAGCAAGGGAAACCATTCGATTTGGGGCTTTTCTTGCTATTTGACACACTATAGGTAAACCCTCTAAATTGTATTTATTTCCTGATTTCTTTGCATGGTAGCCTAGATCTAGGTGTTCCCTAGTTGTGGTGTAAGTTTCATGTCAATTTGTATCGATTTTGTGTCCGTATCGGACACGTATCCTAACCTAGAACTAGGTGTTTGATGAAATGCCACACTCTATGTTTTTGTACTATTTTAGAATTGTATTTGAATGGATTTGTAGATCTAAGGGTTGTGTTTGATTTTGTGTCAGTCGTGGGGGATTTTTGTGTCGTGTCGTGTCAGCACGAGGACACGAACTCGTCGTAGCAGTCGCGGGACACTGTCCTGCTGCTCGGGGTGCTTATCACACATGCCACTTGGCGAGGACCGAGGGGCAGTGTCTGGCACAAGCCCCCTCGAGTCTCGAGTCACTTCATGTCAAGTCGGACACGCATTTGAGCCCGTACTGGCCATCTCCTACTGTGCGCGTGAGCCATAGACCCCTCTGACATGGGCTTCGTGTCGTGTCTTGGTGTCTCGTGGGTACGAGTCAGGGTGTCAGGGTTGTAGCCCTACCCTAGGCGAATCTTTAGACACGCACTCATGCTATGTCGTGTCGTGTGTCGTATGTCGTGTGCCAGACACGCGTGAACACGCGCACGAGGTAGCGTGTCTGTGCATGCACGAGCAGTATTTGTGAGCATAGATACGCCATATCTGGCTTTATTGGACACGAATTGGTTCGAGGGACACGTACACAAGTGGGGCTTTGATTACCAACCATTAAATCTGAGTATTATTTGGATTTCGAATTCAAGTTGTGATTTCCCCAATTCTCTGATACCTAGTTCACTGATTTTTAATTTTCTGAGAATTATTATATTTAAACTATTTTTGTTGATGATTAATTATCATCAATAGTTCACTTATATAGGTAAGAGTTTAATGAACATGTTAGGTTTTCATGTTAGCAAGGAATCATGGTTTTCGAATTTGTTTAGGACTGTTTAAACTGGAAAGTTTTATTGTACACTGTTTCTCATATAGCTCACTCACCTTACACTCAAAACTGAGAAAATCTGAGAACCATTGATGTTTTCTACACACCCACACTCTACTGAATTTTCCTGAGAATTTACACACTGTTAGCACACACTCTCACACATGTAAATTGAATATTGACACACACATTACAATAAAAACCTAAAAATAGTTTTGTACACTGTTTTTCCCATTTTATACCCACACTCATATGTATAATAACTGAGAACACATTACTCAACAATACTGAAACACATTGACACATATTCATACTAATTTTCCTGAGATTGATACACTGTTATCTATACACACACATTGTTCTAGCTTGCTAACACTCTCTACACACACATAATTGTACACTTCCTCACACTCATCCACACACACCACTGCGACCTATACACACACACACACTACCCCTATTATCACTCATACACACAGGACACACACACAATATTGACACACACACATGTCACTCTCTCACTCTATGTATACATATATAATAACTATAATCTATGTGATAATAATAATGTGATATATATACATGTTGCTTATATTAATTTAGGATATATATATAATGTATGAAAATATATGTATTACCAATATAGATTGTATTTGGCCTATGTAGCCCTATGGGGATAGTCTATGTAGCCCTAGGTGGCATATAGCCTAGGTGTATTGGCATGAATACACATGGGATGGGTTGATAGACTTGTATGGCATTGTGATGATGTGTGAATGCTAGAATAGACATGGCTAGGCTTAGTGAGACTTGTTTGGGTTAGGTTTGACCTAGTTGACCTAGTTTAACTAGTGTAGTTGACTAGAGTTGAACAAAGGTTGACTTTAGACTAGATTGACCCAAACATCATGTAGAATGCATCGTAGCAGTCTATTTTACCATTTTGGATATGTTGTGACTTGTACTGTTCTATTGGGAGCCAGACACCACTCCTTAGACAGTATATTCTCTTCAGACAGACAGATATCAGGCGAGTACATTCTCTGATCATTTCATATCATGCTTGGGATTATATTCCTGCTCTAGATTACTTTACTTGATGTTGACACGTTGGTAACACGGATTGGTACTATATGGATCCCTTTATGAGATGTTATCCCTCTCGAAAGCATCGGATACTAATGTCATGTGTGTTTCACTTACATCAAGTATCTCATGCTTCTATTATCATGAATCTGCTTGTGATTCCTGTACTCTCATGAATCACAGAGCCTTCACGAATCTATTCATGAATCACTCATTATGAGACAGTAGCGTAGTCATAAATCTTAACATAACTTGACTGGATCCTTGTGTATTGATTGGGGAACTGGAGAAGTAGAACTAAACATGTGAATATTCCAAAGTAGTGTAGTCATGAATCAACTATTTAGTATAGCCATGAATCACCTCCAGCTGTTCACACGTTTATCTTGTACTCCAATTCACTAGTCACTGATAGTTCTCTGTATATTGTAGCTATTTACTTACAGTTCTCTCTTTATACCATGTTGTTCTTTCAGTTTCATGTATCTTACTCTCTAGTATGTTTATATTTCCTAAGCTGTTATGATCTGCGTAAGATGTATTGTGCTCGCTCCTGTCCTGACTGGACCTATTAAAAATATTACAGAGGATGAGGACGAGGCGCTCTGTACCACTTACTATGGGACTACCCTAGAGGATTGTTGTGACTTGGATCTCCAGCAGGATCCATTAGCAGTGGATGACACACCTTAGTCTAGAGTAGTCTTTCAGTTGTACTTATTTTCTTTGGATATTGTATTTGAGTTTGGATGTTCTGGATTGCTGTGTTATCTTAGACACTTAGACTCTCTATCTATTTGTATCCTTGTGGATTCATTTCATATCTATCTATCTTATCGTATTTCTACCTTAGTTGTCATTGAGACAGTATTTCTGTATTGTCACCTCCACTCGGAGTGTATATACTGTACACGTACCTTATATTGTTAAATATTGTGACCTAGGACAGCGTTCTATCACCGATATTGCGGCGTAGGCTGGTCGTATTCACTTCTCGTGCCCTTACTCTAGGGTACGGGTCGTGACAAAGTAGGTGGGAGGGGGTCATTTGATCCAAATATCAAAACATTTGTTGTCAAAATGAGCAAAAAATCTACGGGATCTTATTTTGCTGACGAGGCAAATCTAAGGAGAGATTTTTGCACTTTACCCCAATATAAAGTAATTAGACAGTAGCTGGATATTATACATTAGATCTTTAATTATTTCTCAATCAGATTGCGTTGCTGTGATTATGTAACAGGACACAAATTTTGGGCGTATCAACTAGGATTTGCCATCTTATCCATGACATTTCTGATAAGTGTCTCATACAGACTAATACGAAAAAAGATATTGATTTTTGGAGTGATGTGCTCTTAGGCTTTGAAACTTAACAATGTATGACTCGCTCTAGTTATTCCTCTTATACATTATACATCAAACGTTTTTGTATCAAGATTCTTATGGTTCAATTTGCTTCCAATCAAGTACAAATTTTGCATTTCCTAGACAACTATACAAGTTTTTGTTAGTCCCGAAGACAGATCTATGGAGTGGAGAGATCCAAGGAAGACGAAGAGTTTTCATAAGACACAAAGTCTGCACACTTGCCAACACTAAGAGAAGAGTAGAGTTTTCATGAGACACAAAGTCTGCACTCTAGTCAACTCAAATGAAGCAATAAAAATAGTTATAACTGACTTCAAAAAAAATTAAAAATATAACAACAAGTGAAAAGTGTTCTTCTTTTTACGTTCGTAGATGCTATAATAAGATAGAACAAAAACAACAAAAAAAACTCAAAGAGAAACTCCTCGCTGGGGTGATAACTTACTGGTGCTCAAAGCAAGATTCACACTATTAGCGATCTGCCCCGAGGAACCAACAAGTTCAAGTATGAACCTCTCGAACGCACTTTGTCACCTTCGAAAAGAATTCAGAACTCAAAATGAAATGAAAAAAATTCAATGCGCGTATAGGTTTCTGTTGCTGCTGCTGCTGGAGGCGTATAAACTTTCTAGAGTAGGATTTGTGGCCCTCGGTTTCTCTCACTTCCAATAACCAAATCTGAAGGGTGGTGCTCTATTTATAGAGCAGGTTGGCACCTATGTGTACAAAATAATACTTATGCGTGCATACGTGATGGCCAACCAAATCCCACGAATCCAGGTTTAGCTGTCGATGCTGCAGCATGTCACGAGACGACATCATTGCCTCATGCCGCACGCTGACAGAGCCACGTGCACCGTCCATGTCGTACAGTAACAGCGTCGAAAGCAACCACGTATATGAGCATAGCGAATAGTGCATAGACGCATAGGGCATAGGTGCATAGCTCATAACTCACAGCTTCTTGACGCATAGCTACCATGTCGCATAGTCGCCATGACGCATAGCGCCTGAACGCTTAGCCACCATGACACATAGATGCAAAGACACATAGCACCTGACGCTTAGCCACCATGACGCATAGCGCCTGATGCTTTTGCACCTAGACACTTAGATGCCTTAATGCGTTGACGCTGTGGCGCATAGCACTTAACACATGCACCTTAGCAAGCAAGTGTGCATGCAACTCGTACATAAAATGAGAGCACGAGTGCCATGCAACGATGCTGACATGCCAAGTGTAAAGTGCGCTATCAAAGAGCCACTTTGCATCCTTCGTTGAGTCCAAGTCTGAGTCCTATAACTCCTATGGAACCCAAAGAGAGTGACAAAACAAAGGCTTATTCTTTGTGATTTAAACTTAATCCTCTCGAAAAATTAATCCACGTGCTCTACCTCACCCTATGTGCATACTCCAACACAAGCATATCTTTATATTGAGATACACTTTGGTAGTTTCCAATGTGCGACTAAAACTTCCTAAAGAAAAGTAAAAACACCAACAATCTCCCACATATATCTTAATATATGGTTAGGCGTTCCTCACAATGACTACCATTATGCATTAAGAGAGATGTCGCTTCGACTTGAATCTTCATGTATGGGTCAAACAATAGTAGGATACAAGAATAGATAAGCCTTGAATTATGTACTATAGTTGTTATTCTTCCCACTCACATCATGACATCAACTGCGCCTCCGGTCGCACATTAAAGACCCTGTGCTAACCTGGTCTTGGTGTATGTATCTTGTGTCGTGTCCCACTCCCGAAGGAGCGATCGTCCTTGCTCGGACGTGATGTCGTGCAAACCTAAGTTGCAATAGCACAAGGCCAGATCCGAAAATGACAGATTAAAGCTAGGCCACAGAGTCACACAGAGTGCCCCTATTGCGGCAGAAAGTAAATAAACACAAGTTTAAAACAAATCCAACCTCTTTGTTGATATGTAAGAAGTATTACTTGCGGTACTAGGCCGAGATTATAAATCGCTCAAGCTCTCTCTCCTGAAGCATAAAAAGTGTGCCAAGCATCTTACAATATAGAATGATACATGATGATGTTCCGATACATTATATCCTATATATGGTACTTCAGTTCCTTTGTAATGCTCGAAGGCTCCAGAGTTAGCTCCGCGCCTTAGCACGTTCTATGGTGGCCCATGCAGGTCTATTTTCGTAAAAGATTACGAACTTGTGGTAGTACTTAAGTTAGTCGTACTACTGCAAGCCTGCGACTATGATGCTCATTCATAATTAGTTTTGATTTGATTTTATGATAATGTATAGGAATAGGAGTCCCTTATTCAATTTGACCCTTAGATAGTTAAGATTGTTAAATAGGCCATGTGATTTAGCCAATGATTTATTGAAGTCTAGGCATGGATAAATCGAAGATTTTTTTTAAGAGAATATGTTATTTTGTTTTGACATGTTGGTAGGATCCAAGGTGGGTAGAATATATGTTTGGTAAGTTAGGCCTTCATAGAATTCAATTCCTAATTTAGATCATTTGTGCCATTTTATCTTCTTCCTTCTTTAAACCTCGTTTTATTTTGAAAACTATTTTGCAATCGTTTTTATTTTCAATTCCTAATCTTGGTTTAATTATTTATATATTAATTCAAGTTATCTTCGTTCATTTTGTGATCGTTTTGTTTTCAAAATTGATACTTTTACTCAAGGACATATACTTATATTTTCTTATCATGGTCGACTTATTTGAATTTATTGAAGTTCCATTAAAATTCTTATGGATATAGTTAAAATAATTTTCGGTTACATACAATGGTAAGGCTGATGTGCACTGTCCCCATTTATTTGAATTATGGAGACTGCGGGTTTACTGCAGTCAGCAGCGCACTGGCGTGACATGACCCCTAAGTTGAAATAATTTTAAGTATGCGTAGGTTGTCGAATATTACTAAAGTTATATCCTAGTTGTATTATTGATCTTTTGATTTATTATGTCAATATTGGGTAGAGTTGATAAAGTGTTCGATAATATATTATACTTGAGTCATGAAACTAAGGGTTCACAGCAGCCAGATGTACACTGGCAAGGCATGGCTTCTCGGTTAAATGACTTCGGATATACTTATGATTCTTGAATATCATAGCGACTATATCTTTTATTGGCATCCGGCTACTAAATTTTTTTCTTTCAAATTTATTTGATGTCTTATTTCTTGTTACCACCTTCTCTACAACTAATAGTTCTTTATTTCTCTCATATTTTTTATTTTCGAATCGTCATCTTTTAAATCTATTTTGATTTCCTTCCACTATATTTCTAAAACTTATTTAGATTTCGATTCTATACGCCTGAATCATTCATCACATTATTTTCTTGATTATATTCCTTGTCGTGCTTATTCATGTCGATTGGTTATGTCATATTTTGATGATATTCTTGGTTGTGCCTATTTGTATCTTTTAAAATTTCGAGGACGAAATTTTTCTAAGGAGGATAGATTTGTAAGCCCACTTTCTAAATTTTTAATTTTTTTTAGTTTTATTTGTTTATGATTAATTTTATAGTCACTAGGAGTCATGCCAAAGCTTGTAGGCGGGCTATGACCATATTAAGGTCATATGACCTCTAGATAGCTTATATCTGTATTATTTAGCTATTTTATATTTTCTACAATTTTTTGGATATTTTTAGGTATTTAATATTTAAGGTTTTATTATTTTTATGGACTTTCAGGATTTACTGTAAGGTCATACGGGGTTATTTCTGGACCAAATATTTTTATTTGGGCTCTAAATGACTAAATATATTTTATAGAATATTTTAGAATTTTTCTAGATTTTTTTAGAATTTTTGGAAATTTTTATATAATTAAAACCTATAGAAATTATATTTTATAGGCTTTGGGAATTTACTGTGAGGTCACACGATGTTATTTTGTGTTAAAATATTTTATTTAGATTCTAGACACTTAGAAATATTTTCTAGAATTTTTTTCAATTTTTTGGATTTTTTTGCAGTTTTTTTTTGATTTATTTGGACTTAAAATAATTTTTAAATACTTTTCTGAATTAAATAAATAATTACCCTGTCATCCACCCAGGGGGGCCCACCTATCGGCGCCCGCTACAGTAACCGCCTCTCTCTCTCTCTCTCTCCTCTATATATATATGAATGTACATTCACAACCCCTAATTAATTATAGCCTCCTCCTTTGTGGTTTGATCTTGATGATTCCCAACTTTCCGAAGCGATTGCCGTCAACTCCGACTTGCTTTTCATGCGCCACTTTTGTTGTTGGATTCGTATCGAGGTAAACTTTCTGAATATGTAATTTATTTTCATATACTTTCTTCCTAAATTTCTGGAAAATTCATAGAGTGTCGATTGTCCGAAACTTGACACGTTTTGGTATTTTCGAGATTCCGGGAGAACCAGGAATCCGAATCATGAACCGTTTGAAGTTTCGAAAAGCTAACACAGAGCTCTTCGACACATATTTTTTTCAGAAATTAATTCGTCCATCTAGTATTTTAGTTATTCTGTTGAACTCAGAATTGATCGGTTAATTACCATTTTGGTCACGATTAGCCATAACGACGATATCTTTTGACCAAAGTATGATTTTGCAGCACGGTTGATTCTAGCACACTCATGGCACTGAAATCTACCAATGTGCACTTTCAAAATTTAGAGTTCACAACATTTGACTAGATAGTCAATGGTACACCTCGATTCGTATGCCATGGTTTCCAAAATTAGAAACATGACTTTTGATGGACAAACTTGCATATTTAGATTATATTTAGATCATTATTAGGTTAAATAATTTTTTAAATAATTTATTCTAGAATTAACTATTATTAGATTAGTAACCCAACTAGCTACTATTCCATGAATTTAGAACTAGAACATTAGAATTGACTTGTGGTTTTCGTGCACGGTTCGTGGTATGATATGTGTTATAAGTTGACAGCTTCTAGATTGGCATTCCCCTCATCCTCTACTTGTGACTACGATTTGTGTAAGGATTTAGGCAAATACAGTATTGCATTTATATTTTAGTTCATTATAACGTCTTCTCTATCGTTTCCTTATTTGATATCCCATTGCGACATTGCTTGATATTCCGTGGACACACGATTGTGACACGGTAGTTATTGTATCATTCTTAGTATAACATTGACAGTTATTGATTGTTAGAGAGTCGGAAGGGAAAATACTCGGTATGTACGTGAGCAAACCCAAATATTTTGATTGTGGATAGCTAAGTCATACACCCCACGTATGAGTTAGCCGTACCCTATTATTGTGGATAGCCATCATATGATGTACCGTAGTAGCCCAGCCGTTCACGTATTAAAAGGTATTTCACACACACATAGTTGTTTCTATTTTTTCCTTTATCGAGTTCTAGTTTATATCTTGTTAGTTCATATCTTGTTAGTACATACCTTGCTAGTTACATTCTGCTAGTTCATATCTTGCTAGTGCTAGTTCATATCCTGTTAGTTCATCTCTTTGCTAGTTCTTTATATACTCTTTGCCATCATGGTTTTTCGTTATTCTAACTTATTTTGGACTAACAACATTAATTGCAATATGGTTGAACTCTGCTCCTTTCCTGACTGGATCGTTGTTTAGGTGAGAATGATGTGTCTACTTTTGTACTATGGACCATACGAGCGGGAGATAGAGACTCGAAGGCCAAACCATAGAAGACTAGTTAGATGTGTGGTAGTTTTTATAATTGTAAAAGCTTATATTCTTCTTCAAATGTAAAACTTCCAAATTTTCTAAAGTTAATTTAGTTGTTGTGAATGAGCAGTTAGTATTCATGAACACTTTATTTATTGTGGGCTAGACAGCGTACCACCGTCGTTACTGCGACATAGGCTGGGCTTGGACACGCACTCGTATCCCAAAAAGTGGGTGCGGGTCGTGACACGTTTGAGGGAAGACTCCATACCAGACGAGATGCTTCCGCACCCTATAAGCAATCTAGGTGGTTATCAGTACATTGCATGCACTGGTGGGCACGCTAGCTTGCCCGCTCGCTATTATTACCAAACACGTTCAATTTAATTTCGTGCACTATCTATCGGTTGTTGTCTTTCTAATCTTGCCTTAGTATCAATTTTATAGCGTATATTGCACAACCTATCTTGTTTTAAAGATATCAAGTATCGCATAGGAATAATATGCACAATTTACCATACTTACCATACGATCTTCTCTATCAAAGGTAAACTAAGTTAGCCAACATTCTATACATAATGACTTGACTGATTGCATAAGAAATACGAGCATCATAGATGTGTTTCTATCTCAGGTGGACGAGGTACTCAAGTTTTCAAGATGAGTTATACTCAAGTTTTGTTTAGATGTTCATTCAGTTATTCAGTTGTTCAGCTTACATAGATTACTTGTTTCAATGCAAGGACTCGCACATTGATTGCCACCAGCAAGCCAACTTAGTCTATATGCATCGGTCGCTGGAAATACCAGCCATTTGGACTATACATACGTGGTATTCGTAGTGACTACCAGGCGTAATGGTCGGTATACCATGATAGGCTACGCAATACCGGCATTATGTCGCTTGTGTGGCTAGGCCCGCACCCAAGTCACCTGTAAGCTATGATTCCTTCTAGGCCGGCATAATCCTTAGTCACCCAGCTTCTGATCGTCCGAGGAATCTTTCTTTCTCTTTCCTCGTGCATGAGTTTTTCGTGACCATTTTGTATTTTTTTTCCATTTTTAACATAACAGCCTCTCTGAGCCATAACATATTATCGGCTACGTTGCGACGGCACTCCATGTAGCATGGATAGTGAGCCCCGATACATGTCCCCGACATACCTGTTGATAATCATACTTTTCTTCTTTCCTTTCTATCTTTTTATTCAGTTAATCATTCATTCATTCATTTTGCCTATTACTAGCACTATCCCTAGTACAACCAACTTCTGATCGTCTGAGAAATCCTTCATTCATTCATTTTTATTTCATTCATTTGTTCATTCATTCATTCATTATGCAGCTTCCGGTACGGGAACTGCTTTGGCGACCTAACAGTCCTGAAGCCTTTCCATATTTGTATTACTCCGCTCAAAACAACTATATGATAGTCTTCCTGCCTAAATTCAGTAAACCATTTACTGTGTTGTGCCCCATGTTGTGGTATGATCCAACTGACAAGCATTTCGTACATAGTTGAGAGCATAAGTAAATCTACTCGAAGCATAAGCTATGCCTTGGCATGAGTGTGGAGTGCGATACGAGGGTTCAAGTAAAATTTTAAGTTCATTTCCATATTCCACACAAGCATACAAGATGGAATTATTTTCTTATTTAGGTGCGTTAAGTTCTTTTATTAGCATACATGCGTTAACGCCTAGCGATCTAGCAATATCATCCCTATTATTATATGTCCAGGCTAAGCAAAGACAGACTCATCAGAGCCACTCACCTTAGCGATGATCACATCGGCCGAGCAAGAATCCGAGTGCGCCTTTGAAAGTCTAAGTCTGGATTCTTCTGAAGGGGCAAGTCCATTGCCTTTGCCTTAAGCGAGTCATTTTGTCGAGCAATGCGGGATTTGAGTCATTACACTTGTGCCGTTTGAATCGACATTCTGCTAGTGCGGAGCGGGTCACTACACAATACGCCACTCAGAATAAGTCTCGTCATCGAGACTTTATGGGTGCAAGTTATCCTACCATTCCTTAATCCACACCATGTGCGTGTCTTAGACCATTCCCATCGAACGACTCTATCCTTCAATGGCATCGAACTATGCTCAAGTATCTTTTCTAGTATCGTGTCACATGCGTTTGGCCGATTTCATTGAATGACTTTACCACTCATTCGAGGTGATGGTACTCACTCAATCATTGTGTTTCTATGACTTGGTTGCTATTGCACCCTCTCACGGGACTATAATGATCACATGAGGTACGTTATGATTTATACCTCATGAGGGTCTTAGGTTGAGGCTAACTCACTCAACCATGCGTATCTCAACATATCCACTTGTAGCTGCATTCGAGTTCAACATATCGCTATGTCGGGATCGTGCACATATTCAAGGCATCCCCCGAATATACACATTTCAACCAAGCTTAGCGATAGCGAAGTCGGACAAGCTACTTGTGATAGTTTCGAATTATCAGTCGTTATACTAACTCGACTAAAATCGAACTCCAGTTTCTTTCACTATCGTCTATCTCAATCCTCGAGATGACGTGATTCATTTCTTAAGCATTTTTGTCTTATGAATCAATACGATACTTCTAGTAGAGTCGACCAAAATCTATGTAATTCTCGTCTGATTCAAGACCAAGCATTGTACTACCATCAAGTACCTCTTCGAAGCAATGATTCAATTTATTATCCCAACTTTACTTATGCATCATTGATTTCCATCATTTATTTTGTTCATGTTTGATATCAATTTTGCTAGCGCACACTCCCAGGTCCAAGTCCTTACTCTAAGTCTTGTTGCCACAGATCTATCATCCATCCGAATGATACTCTAAAGTCGATCACACAGGTTCAATCACTAGACATAGGGGTGTCTGCCTATCTTCTAGGTCAGCTCACAAGGTTATAGTTACAACTCAAGCTAGCGGCTCATTGTGCAAATTTGTTGCACAACGCTCGCCCCAAACCTAAGGTCAAACCATTGTTCGTTCATACAGGATACTCTACCCAAGATTGCTTCACTCAAATTTCTAACATCGAACAGTGACCAGTCAACTCACATCAAGATATTCGTCGTGCGGGTTCCGAGTTCGTTCAGCAAAGCCATCCTACTGTGAGTTTTGCTCATCCAAATCATCGGCATATCAATATAGTATGTCTAAACTAGCAATTTGTAAAGTCTATCTCTTTAACATGTTCGATATAATCCACCTATCCATCTTATCCAAGTCAAGTATACCATGACATAATTTGTCACTAAACCATAATTCTTATACCATATTCCCTAAGTCATTTAATACAATTCACGTATTCGATTATAAAGTCGTCTAGCACAAGGAGATGGCACGTCCTAATCTCTCGCAAGTCCGATTATCCATGCTGGACATGAAATTACCATGCCAACACTCCCGTAGGATAATCGTCCTCATTCGGACGTAACTCTTGCTTTGTGTGTAGACTAATTCATTCTCGATACATGTCATGACCCGCTCCCGCTTTTTGGGATACAAGTACGTGGCCAAGTCCAGCCTACGCTGCAGCATCGGCAGTAGTACGCTATCTATGATAAAATGTTCCACAACAAGCACAATACGCACATATATCATCCACAAATAAGCTAGCAATAATCACCAAAAAATCCAATAGTCTCAATATTATAATTATCAAATAATCCACTATAACTCAGAAAGTCTCGGGAATAAACCCGGATAGCAGAAAGTAAAACAATTAAACTAAAATATATAACTATAACTACTAACTAATGCGAATGCATAAGGAAGAAAATATGCTAATTTGAAATCGGGCACGCCAGTGACGTCAGGGTCCCCAATATACTCACCGTAGACCTCAGGAAAAATCTCGTCGTCTCAAGCTGAAAAATAGTTATCCAGTCAGGATTGGAGCAAGATCACCAAAAATTACATTACACAATATAGTATACAAACATGAAGAAACGATAAAAGAAAATTAACCGAAGATAACTATAGGCATGACATTGTGTGATAAGGAAATACCTCTGAGACATGATAACAATATGAAGGTAGACTTGACATGCCACTAATACATGATATCAATAAGAAGGTAGACTTGATGAAAGAAGAACAATAGACAATCGAGCAACAATAATTAAGTCACATGTATTGTGTGTTTTAGAATACCACCTTTCGTCATGTAGACGGCTTGGGATATCCATCAGTCATATGTATGGTACATGATTGATATTATGCAATCAATGTGTAGGGGGTCTGTATTCAATTGGTTGACCAGATGCTTATTTGTTGTATTTCCCCGCCCGTCTCACTCATAATACATGTCCATTACGATAAACATTAGCAATACGATAAACATATATAATAAGAAACAATGAGTAAGACATGAACATGTATATATACCCTAACGATTTTAACTTTCGTACACAATAGTAATCATGAACAACGACAACATGAATCATAAGGAAGTAATAGTAAAAAGATGACATGAAACATGCAGTATAAAATAAAGACAACATAGGTCATAGTGATACTTGCCTGCTCCGATCGATGATGAAGTTATAACTCAAGACGTCGTAGCCCGATCTACCATATCACATAAAAATCACAAGTTAGATCTACGATTTTCACTCTAAATTTTTTAGAAAGTGGCTAGAAGATTAACCTAATTAATCCTATTTTAATTCTGGGATAAAACATCTGAAAATTTACTTTAACCTATTTAAATCTAAAATAAAATCTAATCACAAATTTTTGGCCAAAGAAAGCCACGGCTCAAAATTCGGGACCCGGGGCACACAAACCAAAACATATCATTGACTAACTAGTCAAACGCCATAACCTACAAAGTTTGAGTGTATAATATAGTAGATTTTAGTGCCATAAGTGCACTGGAATCGACCATGCCATAAAATCACAATTTGGTCAAAATTTATTGCTATTATGGCTAACCGTGACCAAATCGATGAATCGTTAACCAAATCTGACTTCTATGAATAAAATAAAATACTAGTTGAACTTCAAAATTTCTAAATATATGATATATTATAGATCTCTATGTCAGCTTTCCAAAACTTCAAACGGATTGCAAATCAGAGTTCAAGTTCTCTCGAAATCTTGAAAATCGTGCGATGCATCAATTTTTGGGCAACCGACACTCAACTAATTATCAGAAATTCACATTTAAAATTCTAGAAAATAATAGAGATATTTAGAAACCTAACCATGATACGCTTCTAATAAAAAAATAGTGCATGAAACGGACATCTAGATCAACGGCAATCGCTCCGCGAATTCGAGGACTCTACTAGAACTCTCCCACAAAAAGGCTACTGGACTTATTATGTTTTCAGAATTTCTCATAAACTATACACATATATATAGGGTGAGAGAGAGAGAGAGTCGATGGAATGGCTAAAGGTGGCTGGGCAGGGACACATGGCAGCATCTGCTGCCTCCACCTCAGATTAGACGGATGGGGTTTAGCCAGGCTTGGGCTCGGGCCAACTCGGAGCTGCTCGGCTCCTTTAATAGGAAATCGAGTGACGTAGCCACCCAGTGCTGATGGGTGGGCCTGCCCCCCATGCGTGGGCAGCTAACAGGTGGGGCGCCCGCTCGGCTGACTGGTTAATTCACTAGAAATAAGGTTTAAAATTTAGAAAATTAATAAAAAATTAGGAAAAATTCTATAAATCCCAAATAAATCCCAGAAAAATTCTTAAAAATTCCTAGAAATTCCTAGAAAATAATTTAAGGGTTCTAGAGCCCAAATTAAATGTTTGGCCTCAAAAATACACTTGGGTGTCCTCACAGTAAATTCTAGAAGCTTACAAAAATAATAAAACTATAGGTAAAATTATCTAATAATTCCTAAAAAATCTAGGAAATTCTAAAATAATAGAATATCCTATTTATGACCTTCTACGAACCCTAGTGACCACATATAACATAGTCCTACTACACTTCAGTTATAGAGTTTGGTAAGCACCCATGTGACCTTGAAACAAAATCTTAGTTAGTAATTGATTCTAACTGCTCTATAGAGAATAAAATAAAACAAAATTTGAAAAAAAAATACTCACCAACATAAAAGAAAATTTTGGGAGACAAGTGCTACAATACGCATATTTAATCTATTCAATTCTCAAACTTACTTTATCATCAATCACAAGTCTAAACTGTCCTCGAATTCATCTTCGCATCAAACCATAAGTCAAAATCATCCAATTGTCGTGCCTTGATCTCTCGCAAGTTCAATCATCCCCGCTGGACATGAATCACCATGCCAACACTCCTGTGGAACATCAACGATGTGGTTATCATCGAAGTAATATATCAATCCATTCTCAGATATTTGCTCATTTCATCAAGTCATGTTTACATAACAATCACCTTGCGTAACTCAATTTGCATTTTATACGAGTACTATCTTCCGAACAAGATTCAAGATCGCTTGTCCAAAACTCAAATTTTATTCCTTATTGCACAACTCAAATCATCGAACCACAAGTTCTATAACTTGTATCAATTGTGCTATCTTCTCAGCGTTAATGTAGTATCAACTCATTTGAATCACAATATCCATATTCAAGCTAAATTATAACGAGTGATATCCTACTCAATCCGGTTTCCATGCGTGCTTTCCTCTAATCGCGCTATCGATCGATTGTGCTATCTTAGATCTCATTTACGAGTATTTCACCTCAACTCAAGTTTTAATCCATTCGACTAAATTCAAAATCGCACATTAATCCACTAAGTTTTCTCGACCAAGACATCCATTTATTTCATCGTTATGCATCTTTATTCAATACGGTTTTCTAATTTGTACTACACATTCACAAATTGTCCGAATGATATCTCATTCGATACCTTCGAAATCACGAACAACTAAGTATTACTTGTTCTAAGGCTTTATGCGATCACATCGGTTGCTGATATACTCGTTGCCACCCCTAAATCCTTCATTTTGCTCGAACAGCTTCTAAAATGATCCATACACCACTCAAGATTCAAGCCACTCAACTAACAATCAAAACTCACTATTATTCCTCTTCAAGGCTATCGTATATACTACTCAGGGATCAAGTCATCCCATCTAGTCTTCAATCATGTTCGCATCATTTGCTCATACATTTGTCTAATCCGTTCCTCAAAACTCTAATGCGATCCCTTGCGTCACTTCGATAATCTAAGTCTCGCATACCTTTATCGATAGTTCACCATACAATTCATATTTCTGATTCGTACTCCTCGACGTAATATGATCGTTCAAACTATTCATCAAAATCTAAACACCATTTTTTGTGTTCTCCATAGCGTTGGTCCGATACCATCTCTATTTATATACATTCTAAGCCCATCTTATTCTCGTCCGAGCGATATTTAATCTTGCTCACAAACTCGCTCGCACCAGAAGGTCTAGGTGTAAGATACTCAGCCCAAATTAGCCAAAAGGCTGTGTGCATAGCCATCTCGTTCGAACTATGCTCTGGTCTCACATATTCATTCGCTAGTGTCAGCGTAAGTTTATTCAGGTACACACACCAGTTGCTAACTTTAGCATGGCTTCCTTTCAACTCAAGTCCAACAAAGTTCAGCACAAAGGCTTTCCTATATCGATTTTGCTCGACCGAATACTTGTACGAGGTTTTAAAAATTTTAGACTTATTGTATGGAAGATCCCAAGGAACAACGAGAGAGAGCGTATACTTTTTTATCCACGAACGAGCTTTAAAAACTGAGAGAATCGACATAAAGTCGAAGGACATAAAGTCGTGATTTGATATCAATCTATTGTGCCCTGCTTCTAAAGGAGTGATCGTCCTCGTTTAGGTATGATGCCGTGCGAACCTAAGTTGCACTCGCGCAAGGCCAGGTCCTGAAATGGTCGAATGAAGCTAGGCCACAGAGTTGCACCGAGTGTCCCCATTGCGCAAAAAGTAAATGAACACAAGTTTAAAGCAAATCAAACCTCTTTATTGATATGTATGAAGTGTTACAAGCAGTGCTAGGTCGAGATTAAAAATCGCTCAAGCTCTCTCTTCTGAAACATAAATGGCATGCCAAGCGGCTTACAATATGGAATGATAGATGGCGATGTTTTGATACATTATGTCCTGTATATGGTGCTTCAGTTCCTTTGCAACACTCCAAGGCTACAAAGTTAGCTCCGTACCAAAGCACGTTCGAGGAAAGTCTCCGCACCAGACAAGATGCTTCCGTACCCTGCAAGCAATCTAGGGGGTTATCAGTACATTACATGTACTGGTGGGGAGGCTAGCTCGTCCACTCGCTAATATTACCAAACACGTTCAATTTAATTTTGCACCATCTATCAGTTATTGTCTTTCTAATCTTGCCTTAGGATCAGTTTCGTGGCATATATTGCAAAACTTATCTCGTATTATAGATATCAAGTGTCGCATAGGAATAATATGTGTAACTTACAATACTTACCATACGATCTATTGCATAAGAAATACGAGCGTCATGGACGTGTTTTTGTCTCAGGTGGACGAGATACTCTAGTTTTCAAGATATGTTATACTTAAGTTTTATTCATATGTTCATTCAGTTACTCAGTTGTTCAGCTTACTCAGATTACTTTTTTATGCAAAGACTCGCATATGGATTACCACCAACGATCCAACTTAGTCTATATGCACCGGTCGCTGGCAATACAATCTATTTGGACTATACATACGGGATATTCGTAGTGACTACCAGACGTGATGGCCGGTACACCCTGATAGGCTACACAATACCGGCATTACGTTGCTTGTGTGGCCAGGCCTGTACCTTGGTTGCCCCTAAGCCAAGAGTTCCTCCTAGGCCATCACGATGCCTGATCACCCAGCTTCTGATCGTCCAAGGAATACTTCTTTCTTTTTCCTCGTGCACGAGTTGTCCGTGACCTTTTTTTTTTTTTTCTTTTCACTTTTAGCTTTGCGGGCTCTCTGAGCCATAATAGATTATCGACTAGGTTGTGGCGGAGTATCCAGCATACCTATCGATAATTATACTTTTTTATTTCCTTTCTTTATTTTTATTCACTTAGTCATTCATTCATTTTAATTATTATCGGTACGATCCCTGGTACATCCAGCTTCTACCGTCCGAGGAATCCTTCATTAATTCATTCATTTGTTCTTTATTTCATTTGTTCATTCATTCGTTTATTTATTATGTAGCTCCTGGTACGGGAACTGTCTTGGCGACCTAACGGTTCCGAAGCCTTTTCATGTTTGTATTACTTAGCTCAGAATGACTATATGATAGTCTTTCTACCTCAATTCAGCAAACTATTTACTCTTTTGTGCCTCATGTTGTGGTACGATCCAACTAACAAGCATTTCGTACATAGTTGAGCACATAAGTAAATCTACTCGAAACGTAAGTTGTACCTTGGCATGAGCATAGAGTACGGTTTGAGGGTTCAAGTAAAATTCCAAGTTCATTTTCATATTACATATACAAGATGGGATTATTCCCTTAGCTAGGTGTGTTAAGTTCTTTTATTAGCATGCAAGGGGTTAACGCCTAGTGATCTAGCAATATCATCCATATTATTATGTGTCTAGGCTAAGCAAGGACAGGTTCATCGGAACCACCCATTTTAGCGATGATCGTATCGGCCGAGCGAGACTTCGAGCGTGTCTTTGAAAGTCTAAGTCTGAATTCTTCTGAAGGGGCAAGTCCATTGCCTTTACCTTAAGCGAGTCGTTTAGCCGAACAAGGCCGAATTTGAGTCGTTGCACTTGCGCCATTTGAATCGATATTTTGCTTGTGTGGAGTGGGTCATTACATCTTGGATGTCTACATGTTTACCCTAAAGAGACGCTCACATCTCTATTCATACATTTTGGTAAGTTCTCTTTGTTAAGAGTTTTAGCTTGAAGTATTATGCTTCTTTGCGGTGCTACGTCGCTATGACATGCCACAAGGTTGAGGTTGCATCTCTTATGGTGTCATACCACTGTAGCATGAGGTCATGTGCCTCTTTATAGTATTATACTACTCAGTGCTTCTATGCGGTGCTACACCGCTGTGAAATATCCTAAAGTCGAGACATTACCTGATGAAGGTACCTCTTGGTGGTGCCACACAATAGTAGCATTAGGTCACTAGTCTCTTTGTAGTGCTGCCTACAACCATCCATTCTTCAGTATTAGGCTTCCTGCCTATATACGGTGCTATGCTGCTGTGACTTGGCCAGATGCCGAGGCTTTACCCTTGTCAAGGTACCTTATGGTGGTGTCACCCCACTGTGGCATGGAGTACTTACCTCCTTTATAGTGCTGAACTACCCGTGCTTCCCGTTAAGCATGCTGGACATCCACGATGCCCGAGAAATTAAGGCTAATAGACAACCTCTCACGAGACATTCTATGATAAAAACTATTAGTAGACTACAATGGAGGCATAATATCCCAACAATATCTCAAAGGAGTACCACTGTACCTGATATTCTTCCAGTTAGTAGTCCACCCTTGGACAAAAGCTAGATGCCTAGTAGATTTTTATTTGAACTAATAGCATAAAACTTTATTGGTAGGATTATACAAACATAATATCATATTTCCTTCAAGCCCATCTTCTTTGCTATGTCTTCGATCAGCTAGCGCTTGAGGCCCTTTATGAATAGATCTGCCAAATTCTCCTGACTCCGAACATCAATCACTGCAATGATGCCTCCTTTGATACAATCATTAAGTGTCTTGTGTCGCAGTCGCACATTCTTTCTATTGAAGAGATCATTCGAGCCCTCTATTGCAGCTGCCTGGTTGTCATAATATACCAAAATGGCAGGAATTTGCATATCAACTACCAGAAGATAAAACAAGAGCTCCTGAAGCCATTCTAATTTATCTGCTATATTAAATAGTACAAAGAACTTAGACTCCATAAAAGAATGAGAGAGCATGGTCGGCTTCTTCGACTTCTACGATATAGCAGTACCTCCCATGGAGAAGACATATCCGTCCGTGGACCTCTCACTCTCTTCTTCTAAGTACCAACTGGCATCACTGAAGCCTTCTACCACGTCTAGGTAACCGCTGTAGCTTAGTATAAGCCTCCGAGTCCTCTTGATATATTCTATTACTCTCTCCACAGCTTTGTAATGTTTAACACCTAGATTTCTTGAGAACCAACTCAGCATGCCTATAGGAATACTATGTCAGGCCTGGTGGCATTCGTAGCATACATCGAGATCCTAATAACGCTCGAATATTCCAACTGTCTGATGTTTTGTCCTGAATTTGGCTTTAGCTTCTGGTCACACCTATAAGGAGTATCGATCTCTGGAAAATCCTGATATCCGTGGTTTGTAAGAATCTTTTCCATGTAGTTAGCTTGCGATAAAGCCAGCCCAGCTTCCGTCCGAATTATCTTAATCCCTATCATGACATGAGCTTCTCCTATGTCCTTCATACTGAACTTGAACGAGAGAAACTTCTTCGTGTTTGCGACACATTCTAGATTCGTACCCAGGATTAGCATATCGTCCATGTATAGGCAAAAGATTATCGCTCTGCCCACAGCAAACTTGGTATGAACACACTTGTTAGTCTTGCTGACCATGTAGCCATTTAACCTGATAACTTTATCAAACTTCTCATGCCACAGTTTAGGAGCTTGATTTAGACCGTACGAAGATTTTACCAACATGTAGACTTTGTCTGCAAGACCTGTCACGATCCGCCACCCAAAGTGTTGGGCCGGGCCGAGTCATGTCCAGCCTACGCTTGAGATAAAGCATAGTAAGCTGTTCTAAAGATTACAAGATAAGACTAAAATGTGCTAACAGTTCTATAAGTAATAAAGAGTCAGAAATGTCCCAAATACAAAAGTCGTCTCGTATAATAGTAAGTCCAAGTACAAGTCCAAAATGTAAAGCTGGATACAGGTCCAGACACAAAATATATAGTCTAATACATGACTACTCTCAAAAGTCTAAAGTAAATAGATAACTAGACGAGTTTTCCTGTAGGTACATCCTCGTAAGATAAAGCCTGGTCCTCGGCAGCAACTCCATAATAGGAATCGCAGAGCAACTCCTCCTCAGTAAGTATACCTACAACATTATCCTGTTAGGACAAGAGCAAGTACTGATTCTAACAAACTAAATATACGAAGAATGAATAGAAGTGAAATAAACTGGAAGCATGGCATATCATGGTTTTAATTGGTTCTTTTTAGAAATGGCAAGATATATTATAAAAGTTTAAAACTGTAGCATGTACGTGATCGGTCAATAGATGAATAGGATGTACAGCGGTATATATCAAGTTTTTCTGGCATGCACATACGTGCATGAACGGCATCGGTGTATATCCATACACAAATGCGAGATCAAAACATACGACAAAGTTACATATAGAATGTTACCGTGCGCGGTAAATACATACGGAGAAGGGGGTCATGATCACGTACACTACTAACATTTTTCCCTTAACCCGTTATTTAAACTTGTGAGAGATATGAAACTGTCCTAAGCATGGTAGAGACTGAAAGTAATACAACATGTGAAGTTTTAACTTGCTACCCCAAGGATCAGCATTTAACATGGTTGGAAAATCATAGTTTATTGTTATAGCAGTATGTAAATTTTGTAGAAGTACTTGCTTTTAGCAAAGCAAAGCAGCGATAAAAATGCTATAGATGCTTGGTGACTCGCTACTGTAGAAATAACACATAAACTTAGTTTTTATACTAAGTTAAACACTAAGACACTAGTTGTGTGATACCACTTTCCGATTGGACACCTAGCCAAATGGTGACTTTAGCATAGGAGACCAATGTGGGATGACACAATACGCTAACTAACTTTCTAGGGCTTTTACACTAGTGCGGGGTGAGGTCCAATACTGTAATAACTCAAAACAACACAAAATATTGCAAGTCGTAATTATTCAATAAATAAATCAAACTGTACACTGTATTCCAACAATTTTTGAGATAGACAAAAAGCTCAATTTTACATAAAATAAAGTACCAAAATGATCCTTGTTAATTATAGAAGTTTATACTAATTTTTCTGGAATTTATAAACCTTCATAGATATTTATTAAAAATCAGCAAACATATATATACTGAAAATAAGTCTATTTTCCTATTTTTATAAAATACTAAAATATTATTACATGCTGGAAAATTTTTATTAAATTGTCTAAATTAACATAGTATTTAAATATAATTTTTTCCAGATTTTTACAGCACCTAAAATATATATAAAAATTCAAAAACAGCAAGTAACACTTTCTGAAAAATAATTAATTAATTATTTACTATTTTGTCCATGTATTCGAAATTGAACCGAAGTCCAGATACAGGACCCAGAGCCATGAATCAAGTCCAATATGACTCGTACAGACTCTGAATGTATTAGACACAATTGTGCCCAAAATCCAATGCTAGTTTGGACATCAATTGGTTATAATCATAAAAATTACAAGAATTTAAATAAAAATAATATATTTTTAAAGTGGTATAATATGCAAGTCACAAAATATACAATAAAATAACTTGTGAAATTTTATATAATAATATTTTGTACAAGGTAGAATTTGAAATACATATATAAATATACAACAACAATATTTATACATATACATATAAATACATAGATATTTATATATATATATATATATATATATATATATATATAAGGGATATATATATATATATATATATATATATATATATATATATATATATATATATATATATATATATATATAATAAATACACACACATATATATATATATATATATATATATATATATATATATATAAATACTAAATATAAAAAATATATATATATATACAAATACTTTATAAATATATATATATATATATATATATATATATATATATATATATATATATATATATATATATATATATATATATAACAGTATATATATAATAATATATATATTTTTAAAAAATATATAATAATATATATACATAAATACTTATATACATACATATATATATATGTATATATATATATATACATATATATATATATATATATATATATATAAATATATATATATTTATATAAAATATATATATATATATATATATATATATATATATATATATATATATATATATATATATATATTTATATAAATACATATATACATATATAATAAAATAAAAAAAAACAAAAAACAAAACAAAAAGAAGAGGGAAAGGGGGGGGCTCGAACTCAGGTCAGGGCAGGGGGGTGTTAGGCGCGGTCGGGCTGGCCAGGGGGTCAACCCGAGTCTGTTGTTAGGAGAAAGGGTTTGGGTTAGTTTTAGGTTAGACTTAGGTTAATGGGTTTTAACCCGATAGCCCAAACTTCGTGTCCTGAAAGTTAGGGACACGGAGAACGGCTGAGTCCCAGTGTCCGGGTCATTTACGACACGCATGACATGAGTTTGTCGTGTCCAAACTTACCACTAGACTCGTCGGGACGCGGCGAGTCGCATATGTGAACATGAGTCGTGTCGGAGAAGGGAAAAACATAGTGACACGTACGTGTCCAAGTCGAGCGGGCTGTTGATGCGGCGGCAGGACGGAGGAAGCGTCGGCGTCGCGGCGCTGGGGTGGTGCTGGACTCGCCTCGGCGTGGCGAACTCTTCGGTGGTGGTTGTAGGTGGTGTAGGCGGCTGTAGAGGTGGCGCTGGGGGTCGCTGGAGTTAGGGTTAGGGTTGGTGTTTCGTCGGGGAAGAAGGGATGAAGGCGGCGCTGTGGGGGGTTATGGTGGTGTGCTAGGGTTAGGGTTAGGTCTGGAGGGTATTTATAGGGGGAAGGAGGTCGGTTTCAATGGATAGGTCGGCCGGGAAAGGCAGAGAAAGGGGTCGTCGGTCGTCGGGGCAGCTGGCCAAAAACGTATGGGGGGTGACGGTGGTTTTGCAGCAAGGTCCCCTAGAGTTGGGATTTTGCATAATAACCCTGCTCTCATCGGTTTGCAAATTATTATTTACAACCTGCAATAAAAACAATTCAACTAATTACAATTTGATATTAAAATAAATTTAAATATTACAAAATAATATTAAAATATTTCAATTAATTTATAAAATAATATATTTTGATTTAAAAACTATTTAAAAATCATTTAGAAATTCTATAAAAATTCCTAGCAATTATATTAATTTATTTTAAATATATAAAAGTTATTTAATATTATAAAAATATTATTTTGAAATTTAGGGGCTTACAAATCTTCCCTCCTTGAAAAATTTCGTCCTCGAAATTCACAAGGATAGAAGACTCTACAAACATTCTAACATAGCAAGCAAATGCAAACAAATGACTAAGGCTAGTATTAAGACTAACCTCTAAGGTATCAAGCGGGAACGGGTGGTTCCCTTCCAGCTGTTGGGTCGAATAAGTAAGGATATCTCTTCCTCATGTCCGACTCCCTCTCCCAAGTAGATTCACCCGGAGAGTGACGGCTCCAAGCTACTCGTACTAAGGGTATGACTTTGTTCCTCAGCCTCTTCTCCCTCCTGTCCAATATCTCCACTGGCTGCTCAGTGACTGCAAGGCTCGGTCCGATCTCCAACTCTGAATGATCTAGCACATGGCTGGGGTTCGAAACATATCTCCTCAGCTGAGACACATGAAAGATATCGTGAACTCCTGGTAGGTTGGGTAGAAGTGCAATCCTGTAAGCTACCTCTCCGATCCTGCCAAGTATCTCGAATGGCCCGATGTATCTGGGGCTCAACTTGCCTCCTCGTCCGAACCGGATCGTCCCTCTAGTAGGCGATATCTTTACTAGCACCATATCTCCGTCTGCGAACTCCATCGGTT
This sequence comes from Iris pallida, assembly GCA_029216955.1. Classification (NCBI taxonomy): domain Eukaryota; kingdom Viridiplantae; phylum Streptophyta; class Magnoliopsida; order Asparagales; family Iridaceae; genus Iris; species Iris pallida. Next base: position 15,660,544 of record JANAVB010015600.1, read on the forward strand.
TGCGACTAGCATCGGCCCAGTGTTTCTGCCTGTCCTGAGCGACTCTGAGCCTGTCTCTGATCATCCCGACCTTCTCTGCTGCATCCGTGATCATCTCTGGCCCAAGCATAACTCTGTGCCCAATATCATCCTAAAAAAGCGGTGTGCGGCATCGTCGTCCATAAAGTGCCTCGAAAGGAGACATACCGATGCTGGCTTGGTAGCTGTTGTTGTATGAAAACTCTACCAAGTGCAGATGGCTCTCCCACGATCTGCCAAAGTCTAGCACACAGGTCCTCAGCATATCCTCTAGCGTCTGTATCATCCTCTCGGATTGTCCATCTGTCTGCGGGTGGTACGCTGTACTGAACTTGAGCCGACTGCCCAACTCCTCCTGTAAGCTCCTCCAGTAGTGGGACGTGAATCTGCTGTCTCGGTCCGATACGATGCTCACTGGTACTCCGTGCAAGCGAACTATTTGCTGTATGTATAGCTCTGCCAACTTCTCGGTGGAAAGCTCCACCTTGAAGGGTATGAAGTACGCACACTTCGTCAGCCTGTCCACGATGACCCAAATGGCATCCTTCCCTCCTTGGGAACGTGGAAGCCCTGAGATGAAGTCCATCGTAATGTGTTCCCGCTTCTATTCTGGAATGGGTAACGGCTGTAATAAACCAGCTGGCCTCTGGCGCTCCGTCTTGACCTACTGGCAAACTAGACATCTCGAAATAAAACGTAATATATCTCTCTTCATCCCGTGCCACCAGAGATGCTCCCGCAAGTCACGGTACATCTTGTTGGCACCAGGGTGAATAGAATATCGAGATCTACGTGCCTCCTGCAAGACTGCCTCTATCAGCTCTCCCTTTGGCACGCACAATCGGCTGCCATGCCTCAGGGATCCATCCTCTACTTCGGTGAAGTCATCCAACAATCCAGCTAAAGTCTGGGCTCGAAGTCTGCGAAGACTCTCATCGGTAGACTGTGCCTTCTTGATCTTCTCTATCAAACCTGACTGAATGTCAAGCGCCATCATCTGTATCACTGTTCCTGGCCGAACTATCTCGATACCGAGCTTCTCCAGATCTTCCCGTAAATGTCGATCTATCATCAGATACTATGCAATCGGATGCCTGCTCAGCGCATCCTCTACCATATTTGCCTTCCCGGGGTGATACTGTAAATCGATGTCGAAGTCCTTCATCAACTCCAACCATCATCTTTGCCTCATGTTTAGCTCTTTCTGCGTGAACACATAATTCAAGCTCTTGTGGTCAGTAAAGATTTCCATACGCTCTCCGTATAAGTAACGTTTCCATAACTTGAGTGCAAAGATCACCGTAGCTAACTCTAGGTCATGGGTAGGATAGTTTCGCTCATGAGTCCGTAATTGCCTAGATGCATAAGCAATCACTTTTCCATGCTGTTGTAGGACGCATCCTAGCCCCTTTTCCGAAGCATCGCTGCATATGGTGAAACCTCCAGACCCTGAAGGTAATGTCAGAACTGGAGTGGTCGTCAGCCTCCTCTTCAGCTCCTCAAATGCTGCCTGGCAGTCCTCTGACCAGATATACTTTGTGTCCTTTCGCGTCAGCTTCGTCATGGGTTCGGCTATCCTAGCAAAGTCCTGGACGAACTTTCTATAATAGCCGGCTAAACCCAGAAAGCTCCTGATCTCTGAAACTGACGTCGGAGCCTTCCATGTCTCAACGGCAGCAATCTTCCTGGGATCTACCGAGATCCCCTCTCCAGTAACTATATGACCGAGAAACTCCACTCGGTCCAAAAAGAACTCGTACTTCGACAATTTGGCAAACAACCTCTCCTGCCTCAGAATCCCTAAAACTGTCCGCAAGTGCTCTACGTGCTCCTCCGGCATCTTTGAGTATATCAGGCTGTCATCGATAAATACTACGACGAACTTGTCCAGAAACTGGTGAAATGTCTTATTCATCAAATTCATAAAGATAGCTGGCGCATTTGTGAGACCAAATGGCATCACCAGAAACTCGTACTTTCCGTACTTCGTGTTGAACACCGTCTTCTGGATGTCTGCTGCCCTGACTTTCACCTGGTGGTACCCGGATCTCAAATCTATCCTGGAAAACACCTTCGCCCCACTCAACTGGTCGAACAAATCATCTATCCTGGGCAGAGGATATTTGTTTTTAATAGTGATGGTATTCAACGTTCGGTAGTCAATGTACAACCGAACTGTACCATCCTTCTTAGGCACAAAGAGCACTGGCACTCCCTATGGTGAAGCACTAGATCGAATGAAACCCTTTTTCAACAGGTCATCAATCTGCTCCTTCATCTCAACGGCCTCCTTGGGGTTCACTCTATAGCAAGCCCGGAATACTGGTGATGAACCCGGTACTAAATCTATAGTGAACTCCACATCTCTGTCAGGCGAAAGTCCTGGAAGATCCTCTAAGAATACATCCATAAACTCCCTAATGATAGGGTGTGGTGGTGCTGTCTCCCCAACTATCGCACAACAGTTCGGCTCTAGGCGGATCTCCGGTACTGTCCTCCTGACACTGAATGGTGCCGTGCCTGGAGGACTGAACAGAATACTACCCTCATTATAGTCTATAGCTACATGGGCATAGCTAAGCCAGTCCATCCCCAATATGATATCATACCGGTGAGTGGCATCACAAAGAACGGTCCCCTAAACTCTCTTCCAGCTATAGTAATAGAGCATCTATAGATAGCTCTAATGGGCACTGGTCCGCCTCCCGTCATTACTCTACTCATCTCCTCGGTAGGTGTAGCTACTAAGTGGTGTTTATGCATAAACTCTAATGACATGAAGCTATGAGATGTACCAGAATCAAACAAGCATAGAGCTAGAAAAGTATGCAAATAAATATGACCTATGATGACGTCAGCCAAATAATCTGGCTCCGAAAACTGCTCCGGCTCTAGCTCAAGAGCTAGGCTATAAGCCTTTCCCTGGGGTCCCTTCTGCTGCTGCAGATGTCCAAACCTCTGCTGTTGAGTTGGAAGCGGCGACCCTCTAGACGGTGGTCTGACACATGGTACTCTCGCTACTGGGTAGTCCCGAAGCTGATGGGTGGTAGACCCACAAGCTAAACACTGCCCCAACCTCTTCCTAAAGATGAAAGTGTCGTGGCCTGGCCTTTTACAGAATCCACACAAAGCTCCCTTCTGCTGCTGTCGGGGTCCCGGGACTCTAACTGGCGGGGTTGGATGATGTGATGTAGGAGGACGGTATGTCTGCAGGTGCGGCGTCGGTGCTCTCGGCTGGAAAGCCTGAGGCTTGGACGGTCCCTCAAGGTGTACAAAAGCCAGCCTCTTGCAAGACAGAAGATGCTCCTCTATGCTCCGGGCCAACTCTAAGCTCTGGTAGTAGTCAGTCGTACCGTTCGCCACTATAAGAATGCCAATGTCTGGAATTAGACCATGGCAAAACCTACGTGTCATCTCCTCAGGGTCTGCAACTAGACTTGGATCGAAACGGCTCAAACGACTAAACTCCGCTGCATACTTGTCAACAGAACGATTCTCCTGCTGGATGTTCTAGAATCGTAGCCCCATGGCTACCCTAGCGGTGGTTGAGAAAAATTTCTTCTTGAACTGGGTCTTGAACTGATCCCAAGTGGCCTTCCCTCTCACGAATAGCGGCTCATTTCTGAACCAAACTCCTGCCAAGTCTATCAGCATAAATCCTGCTGCCTCGAACTGGAGGTCACTCGGCAACCTAGCTCCAAGAAGCTTCCTCTCTACCGAGTCTAGCCAGTCATCTGCTACAACTATGCCCTCAGTCCCTAAGAACTCTTTGGGGTTCAGACCCATGAAGTCCTTGATATTCCCTACTCTCTGCCATGGCTCTACAGGTGGTGGGACTATGGTACGCTCCTCAAAATGCTCTATGCTCTGACGGAGTAGGGTGGTCTGCTCCTGATGGGTCGTTAGGAACCCCTGGATCAGAGTGAGCAGTTGGTTCCCGTCGAGTGTGACGGAAGCCTGGGTAGGTATAGTGATAGGTGGTGGTGGGAGTATCGGGTCCTGTTGGGACTGTGATGTGGAAGGTGGTGGAGGCATTTGGGTTAGTGGATTTGTGGAGTGGAGGAGTATAGTAGGTGGAGGTGTATCGGTCAACTGGTCAACAAACTGGATAGGGAGTGTGCCATTCTTAGGTGTAACATACTGGGATGAGCGGGTGAGCACCATCTAAATAAATAAATAAAAAGAACTTATAAGGACTCTTTAAAGTAAACAATCATGAACATAAAATCTAATTGTAAAAGCGAGCATGTGATGCATTTCCTATGTTGCAGTCCTAGTATTCCTCTAGGTGTTCTAAGCGTCATTCCTAATATTGTCTAATTACCTTAAGTTCCTAATTGCAGCATGCTTGGTACAATAACGTAACCAAACAATTTAGTCAGGACCTGCATGGGCCACAACTAAAAACATGTCACGATCCACTACCCAAATTGTTGGGCCGGGCCGAGTCATGTCCAGCCTACGCTTGAGATAAAGCGTAGTAAGCTCTTCTAAAGATAACAAGATAAGACTAAAATGTGCTAACAGTTCTATATGTAATAAAGAGTCAGAAATGTCCCAAACACAAAAGTCATCTCGTATAATAGTAAGTCCAAGTACAAGCCCAAAATATAAAGCTGGATACAGGTCCAGACACAAAATACATAGTCTAATACATGACTACCCTCAAAAGTCCAAAGTAAATAGACAACTAGACGAGTTTTCCCGCAGGTACATCCTCGTAAGATAAAGCCTGGTCCTCGGCAGCAACTCCATAATAGGAATCGCAGAGCAACTCCTCCTCAGTAAGTATACCTACAACGTTATCCTGTCAGTACGGGAGCAAGTAATAATTCTAACAAACTAAATATATGAAGCATGAATAGAGGTGAAATAAACTGGAATCATGGAATATCATGGTTTTAATTGGCTCTTTTTAGAAATGGCAACATATATTTTAAAAGTTTAAAACCGTAGCATATACGTGATCGGTCAATAGGTGAATAGGATGTACAGCGGTACATATCAAGTTTTTCTGACATACACATACGTGCACGAACAGCATCGGTGTATATCCAAACACAAATACGAGATCAGAACATACGACAAAGTTACATATAGAATGTTACCGTGCGCGGTAAATACATACGGAGAAGGGGATCATGATCACATACACTACTAACAGTTTCCCCTTAACCCGTTATTTAAACATGTGAGAGATATGAAACTGTCCTAAGCATGGTAGCGACTGAAAGTAATACAACATGTGAAGTTCTAACTTGCTACCCCAAGGATCAACATTTAACATGGTTGGAAAATCACAGTTTATTGTTATAGCAGTATATAAAGTTTGTAGAAGTACTTGTCTTTAGCAAAGCAAAGTAACGATAAAATGCTATAGATGTCTGACGACTCGTTACTGTAGAAATAACACATAAATTTAGTTTTTATACTAAGTTAAACACTATGACACTAGTTGTGTGATACGACTTTTCGACTGGACACCTAGCCAAATGATAACTTTAGCATAGGAGACCAATGTAGGGTGACACAATACCCTAACTAACTTTCTAGGATCTTTACACTAGTGCGAGGTGACGTCCAATACTATAATAACTCAAAACAACACAAAATATTACAAGTCGTAATTATTCAATAAATAAATCAAACTGTACACTGTATTCCAATAATTTTTAAGATAGACATAAAACTCAATTTTACATAAAATAAAGTACCAAAATGATCCTTGTTAATTATAGAAATTTATAATAATTTTTCTGGAATTTATAAACCCTCATAGATATTTATTAAAAATCAGCAAACATATATATACTGAAAATGTGTTCTATTTTCCTATTTTTTATAAAATACCAAAAGTAATTATTAAATGCTGGAAAAATTATATTAAATTGTCTAAATTAACATAGTATTTAAATACAGTTTTTTCCTGACTTTTACAGTACTTAAAATATATATAAAAATTCAAAAACAGCAAGTAACACTTTCTAGAAAATAATTAATTAATTATTTACTATTTTGTCCATGAATTCGAAATAGAACCAAAGTCCAGATAGAGGACCCAGGGCCATGAATCAAGTCCAATATGACTTGTACAGATTCTGAATGTATTAGACACAATTGGGCCCAAAAATCTATGCTAGGTTTGGACATCAATTGGTCATAATCAATAAAATTACAAGAATTTAAATATAAATAATATATTTTTTAAGTGGTAAAATATGCAAGTCACAAAATATATAATAAAATAACTTATAAAATTTTACATAATAATATTTTGTACAAGGTTGAATTTAAAATACATATATAAATATACAACAACAATATTTATACATATACATATAAATACATAGATATTTATACATATATGTAAGGGATATATATACATATAATAAATACACACACATACACACAGACACACACACACACACGCACATATATATATATATATATATATATATATATATATATATATATATATATATATATATATGTATATATATATATATATACATATATATATATATATATATATATATATATATATATACAAATACTGTATACATACATATAAACAGTATATATATAATAATATATATATACATAAATACATATATACATATATATCCCTGGGGAGTCTCTAGGGACTCCCCACGCCCGCTCCCGCCTGGTTCTCGGCGGCCTCCCGTCCGTTCGTGATGCCGTCCCCATGGCCGGCCGATGCCCTAGCCCTGGTGGGCCATCACCCCACCGCAGTTCCTCGTCCCCTTCCCCCATTGGTTCAGCCGTCCCCATCATCTCCATCTCTCGACCCACCCCACCCCTCCCCGGAGTCCCAGCCTCGACGCCCGATGATCAACGGCCCTTCAGCAGCTCTCTCCATCTCCCGCCTTGGCCTGACCCCCACCTCGCCAGCCGACTGCTTTGCTACCAGTAATCGGTCCGCGCCCTCATGGGCCGGGAACTCCACCGTGCTCAGCTACCGGAATCATCCCTCCGACTCTCCCGCCCTCTTTCGAATTTCGAACGGGTATTTCGACCCCTCGGGTGGGGTGCCCCCCTGCGGTGCAGGTATCGGGCGTCCCATCGATGGACACCTCGGGTACGCCACTCTTGGCGCCCAAATCGAGGATGTCCCAAATTTTTACGCGCGTTCGGCAACACGTAATTTTGACTTTTACGCTGCTCATAGAAACGCATACTTCCCTCCCATCGGAAATGCTAGTGGGTCCCACCAAGTAGGGGATCAAGCATTTTACGCTAGCGGACACCACATCCTAGGACATCAGCGGCTCCCAGCTATTTATGCCCCATCCTTGGCAGCATATAACTCCTCCATTGCCAGGCCCAATGGTGGGGCCCCCCTCATTTATGACCATCACGCTGCTGCGTATTACTCTTCCCTTGGCTCTATGCCCCATGGTAGGACCCCCCATATCAATGGTCTTCATGCTCCAGATTATTCTCGTGGCATTTACGCTCAGCTATCTAGTGGGCCCCACCCCATCAATGATTTTTAAACCCCCTATTCCTCCACTGGACTTCTCGAGCCTGGAGAGTTATCCGTGTACTCCCAATCAGGTGGGCCAGTTCCTTCATTGGTACTTTTGTGCCCGGAGCCCTCTGGCGGACCCTCCCCCTACCCGACTTCCAAGCTCAGCACTCCCTCTACGCCATTCTTCACCCCACCGCCTCCACTGTGCTCTATGCCCCACCCCCGTTCACCGATCCCATCCCTGCCCCATCCTCTGCGCCTTACGCCACCTCCTCTCTCTCCCCTCCCATTCAACCCTCACAGGACCTCTCCCTCTCCATCCCTCAAACCCGCCCTGCCGCTGGATTCTCATTCCCTGGTTCCCCCTCTGAGGCCTACGGCCTCCCTCCCGTGATTCCCATTTCTCCAGCCGAAACTCCCGACCTCCCTCCTGTCCCCTCCATTATTCCTTCCACCCGCGTTATTGGTGTCAGCGGAAGACCTCCCGAATCGCTTGTCCGAACCAGGGGTACCCGCTGGGGCAGCCCCGGTTGCTCATCCTTCCCCTCTGCCTGTTACTGTTGGTCCGTCTGTGGAGCATTCCTCGGCGACCCTACCTGTGTGCATCACCCAGGCAGCCTCAGCAGTCTACAACCTCCGTCCCGAGCATATCCCCTCCCCGATTGCTATCCTACCTTCCAGCAGCTCACCCCCGATCCCCTCCCAAGCCGTCCCTACCCCGTCGACCTTCGCAACCAAGCTTCGACCGGACATGGCATCAGCCAAGGCGCCTCTAGTCCCAGACATCAATCTTTTAGATATAGAGTACTCTCAGGAGTCCAGCGTACCCTCGGTCCCATTCACCGACAAGGAGTTGTCCTCACTATCGAAGTCATTCCCCCACACTTTCATCCTCAAATTTTTATCAGGGTACCCCAAGCTCCCTAGGATGCAGGAGACGATAGCTAGCTGGAAAGTCACCGCGGAGTACCGTGTGGCCCCTCTTGATCCCAAACACATTCTTCTTCACCTCTCATCCGACTTAGACCATAAGACAATCTGGTCCAAAGGCACATGCAGGATTGACACCCACCAGATGAAGATCATCAAGTGGTCAGCTAGCTTTAGTACTAAAGAAGACTCAGCGACAGTCGTAGCCTGGATTACTCTTCCTAATCTGCCACTCATTTGCTTCGTCCCAGCAGCTCTCAGGCGTATCGCTAACTCCTTCGGTATATATGTAGCCTCAGCCCCCGAGACCAGCAACCTAACCAAAGCCCACTACGCCAAAATTTGTGTGGAACTCGACCTCACCACCGAACCACCCAATTTTATCAACATCGAACTGGGCAACAAAACCCATACCCAATAAATCCTCTATGACAAGCACATCATGTTCTTCAACCACTGCCACTTGAGAGGTCATCTCACGAGGCACTGCCATCGACTTCATCCAGAACTCAAGAAGAAACTACCCAGAAAAGACAGCGAGCCTACCGAGGAGAGGACACCCAGGCCACCTCTCCTACAACTCCCGAATTCGCACAACCGATTCGGATCTGGAGATGCCTTGACAGCCAAGAGCCAATCTTCCAACACAGCATTGATCCCCCACAGCACCCAACCTCTCACCCTATCCAACCGCTTCAATGCTCTTGATCTGGAAGCCGCGGTTGACCCAGAGGAGCCAACCACTCCCCTGCCGATTGCACGCTCACAGAGTTTCTCCCCAATCCGGTAGGCGTAGAACAGCCCTCCGACTCCACCGAAGTCAATCAACAGCTCACCATCGCAGACCCTGTGGTTGAGGCACTAGCTATCCTAGGGCCAGACCATGTTCAGAGAGGGCTCCAGGTCCTTGCTGCGGGTGTCTCCCTCCAGCAAACTAATCTCCTGACAGGAAGCACCAGTGACTCCATAATCATCCCACCAGAGAATCCTATCCTAGACTCGGCCGGGGAATCGGTAAATCAGCAATAGATCCCGTAGGAGCAATCATGTAACGATCAACTACCCTTAGCGGAAGTAGGACCTCCTAACTCGAGTGAGGCCAATGCTATCCACGGATCCACTATAACCACTACCATCCAAACCAGATCCGCTGCCAAGAGGAACAAAAAATCCCCCGCAACATCCTTAATGCTTAATATCATATCCTGGAATGCCCGCGGTCTGGCGAACAAATCGACGTTAAGGAGAATTATCAATCTGCAAAAAATCCACAAGATCGACATCCTCATCAATCTTGAACCCAAAATCCCCTCAAAAAGAATAAAATCCATCCAATTGCAACTGGGCCTTCCTACGGCCATAGGTGGCAGACAAGATATTTGGATCCTCTGCACGAAGGACGTCAAATTAGAAGTCATCCACGACTCCAGGCAAGCCCTCTCCTATTGGTTCGATCACCCAAGACTCCCCAATCGCGCCATCCTTTCAGCGGTCCATGGCAGCTGCGATGTTGCGGAGAGGAAACAACTCTGGGATGACCTCCTTAACATCCATCACCTCCACACCAACTCCCTTTTTCTCTGCATAGGGGACTTCAACGCGATCACCTGCAGCATGGAGAAATCTGGAGGCCGCCCCCCTCCCGCTCCGGCCATGCTTGACTTCAACAACTTCATCTTCAACGCCCACTTAACCACTCTCCAGTTCACTGGCAATGCATTCACCTGGTGCAACATGCAGGACGGCGATCGTCGACAATACTCTAGGCTAGACAGAGCCCTCACGAACACCTTCTGGCACGGAATGAGGATCTCCACCAATCTTTCCCACCTCAATTCCACAGAATCAGACCACACCCCCCTGTTGATTGAGATCAAAAATAAGACTAAATCACCCAAAAAGAACTTATAATTCCTCGACTTCTGGACCGGGCATCCCCAGTTTCTGGGAATCGTAGCGGAAGCATGGAACCGCGAGGATTCCCCAAACCCCCTAATTCGGGTGAGCAACAAGATTAAGGCCACCAGGAAAACATTGTCAGCCTGGAGCAAGATCGCATACGGAGATATCTTTCAAGCCGTTCGCGTCGTCGAGGACGACGTCACCCGCGCTGAAGCCCTGGTCGTCACGGATCGCTCGTCAGAGGCTAGGAGAGCCCTTAACCTCATGAAGGCTATGCTTAAATTCAGGATCAAAGTGGAGACCGATTTCTGAAAACAGAAAGCGAGGTTGAAATAGGACAGCGAGGGGGACAAAAACTCGAAGTACTTTCATGCCTGTATTTTCGGGCGCAGACAGAAGCTATCTATTCACAGGATAGCAGACGGCAACGGGAATATTATCACCGACCAAAAGAGCATCCATGAGGCAGCCACGGATTTCTACTCTAAACTTTTCTCCAAAGAGATTGTCCACAAAGACAGATCATTCCTTGACCAAATCTCCCTCCTTATTAACGACACCGACAACGCCCAGTTGAATCACCCGCCCTCAGTTCAGGAAGTCAGAGAAGCTGTGTGGGCTCTGAACGAGCACAGTGTGCCAGGTCCGGACGAGTTTTTGGGGGTATTCTTTCGCATATGCTGGAATATTATCATGGAAGACATCACAGAAGCGGCGATCGTATTCTTTGAAGGCGCCACATACCCTAAAGCCATTTCTAGTGCCAACCTGATTCTAATCCCTAAAAAAGACAAGCCGGAGTCCTTTCGTGACTTTCATCCTATCAGCCTTTGTAACTTCACCAACAAGATCATATCCAAGGTCATCGGGACCAGAATGGCTGGTTTTCTTTCCAAAATTATTTTGGAGGAGCAAAGCGGGTTTGTTCGCGGGAGGAACATCCAGGACAATATCATGCTAGCCCAAGAGTTAATCACCTGCATGAAATTTTCTGTGAGGGGAGGCAACATTGCTGTCAAAATCGACATGGAGAAAGCTTATGACAGACTGGACTAGCAATTCATGATCTGGGTTTTCAGAGCCTTCGGATTTTCGAAAAGTTGGACAAATATTGTCTGGAGATCCATCAGCAACTCGTGGTTCTCCAAGGTCATCAATGGCCGCGCTGAGGGATTTTTGAAATCCCAACGCGGGGTGAGATAAGGCGACCCACTATCCTTCACAGTCTTCATCATAGCTGCTGAAGCTCTGAGTAGGAACCTCAACAATATGGTCAACATCCCTAACTTGGAACACTATCACACTTCTAGTGGCTGCCCTATCATCACCCATCTGGCATTCACTGACGACCTACTCATCTTCTCTTCCGGGGATGAAGGTGCTGTGGCAGTGGTTCACAATACTCTGATTAGATACTCTAGATGCCCCGGTCAGAAAATCAATCATTCCAAGAGCGTTATCTACGCACACCACAACACCAACAGAGAACACACCAATAAACTCTCCAACCTAACATCCTTTTCAGTTGCCAAGCTACCGTTTAACTATCTCGGATGCCCGTTAGTGTACGGGAAATCCAACGTTGGCATTTTTGAAGAATTAATCACTAGAATCAGGAAGAACTGGAAGGGTGGCACAATGCCATCCTTTCCCCAGATGGAAAGATGATTCTCATCAATCACGTGTTATCCTCAATACCCATCCATATTCTGGCGGCGTGCTCGCCGCCCACTAAGGTTCTCTCTTTGATCGAACAGATCTTTTATAATTTCTTCTGGGGGCATAGCAACGGCCAGGATAAGCACCACTGGGCTAGCTAGGATTCTATGGCTCACTCGACCGGTGAGGGGAGACTGGGATTCTCCAAACTCACTCACATTGTTAAAGCGTTCTCGATGAAACAGTAGTGGAAACTCCGCACGAGCAACAACTTATGGAGCAGGTTTTTGAAAGCCAGATACTTCAAACACATCCACCCCTCAATGGCCATATCCAACTGCAGATCCTCAGCGTCTTGGCGTCGCATCCTCATCGGCCGCAACCTCGTCGAGCCAGCAATGAGACTTCAGCTGGGAGCGGGCGACTCGAACCCATTCCTTGAGAGATGGGTTGGAGACAACATAATCTCAAATCTTACGGAGACCCCGAGAGATTGTAGGATTAGAGACTTGTGGAACCCCTCAACCGACGACTGGAACTGGGACAAGGTCCGTGAGTGGTCTGGCAACGATACGGCTGATGGTATCCGCGATAGAGGGTTACGCATCTGTGGTGAGGCGGATGCGTTGAGTTGGTCCCTCGAGGTGTCTGGGGCATTCTCGGTGAGATCGGCGAGGATCGCTATCCAAGGCACCGGCCGGCCGCACCTCCCCATAGCACACTATTGGCACTCCTGCATTCCTAAGAAGTGGTCCTTTCTCGTGTGGAGAGTCATTAGAAAGAAACTGCCAACAAATGACATCCTCAACACTATTAGGATTAGCTTAGCTTTAGCTTGTTCCTGCTGCTCCGAGCGTCAGACGGAGACTATCGATCACAACTTCCGTCAGGAGACGCTGCCCAATAGGACCTAGACTACCCTTAAACAGCTTTTCAGCATTGAGCCGGGAGGCGGATGCTTCCACGATCTACTGGCTACCTGGGGTTCTGCCTCTCATGGCCACCAGATCGTTGCAGCGGCCGCTACTTGGGCCATTTGAAAGAATCGCAACAAGGCGAGATTCGAAGGTCACCTTTACTCAGCTGACCAGCTACTGCAAGAAGTTGCTCGCCAATGCCGGAAGTGGAGTACTTTGTGCTCCCACAGTTCGGGAGCTTTCTGGGCGTTGCTCCCCTCTTAGCCCCGATGATTGCTTTCCTCCCCCCTCCTTCTTTTTGTGGTATTCCTATATAGGCTTCGGCATTTTGCGCCTTGTATACGGTTTCGCTCAGCAGTTTTCAGTCCGCTTTTAATAATATGGGAGGGTTTCTTCTAAAAAACATATATACATATATAATAAAATAAAATAAAAACAAAAAAAACAAAAAAAGAGGAAAAATGAAGGGCTCGAACTCGGGTCAGGGCAGGGGGTGTAATGCCCCAGTTCCAAAATACGTAGGACTAGAAACGTAGACATGCCAGCTGTATAATAAATATACGTAAGCTGTAAAATGCAGTAGAACCATAACTAATCTCATCCATACAAAATAAATGAATAAAAGATATCATATAATCAACTAAGAATTGTCATTGGTACAATATGTTGGGCGGAGATAAATCCACTACCAACAAGTAAAGAAAATATATATGAGAAAAGAAATGAGTTTTTGGCGAGCGAAGCGAAGGCGATCCAAGCGTAATCATCCTCGAAGAAAATAGAGAGGGTCACGGCTAGAGCTAGAACACCTGCGAAAGGCAAGAGCACACACCTGGCGAGATAACCAGGTCCTCAGAGGGACGTAACAAGACACATAATATCATGCCATATAAACTGAATAAATATTGCTCAAATCAATAAGTCAATTGAATTATAACATGGTCCAATACGCACCTATTGAACGAGCGTACCATCCCTCCAACCAAACAAGGACAGGAGATGGTAAACTAATTCACGGTGACGTATCTTTCCATGCTATGAATCCAATGTGGTATCCGGACCCCAACAAGGTTCAATGCCTTCTCATCGAAGTAGTAAGTCACACCTACAACCAAACAAGGACAAGATGTGACGAACTAATCCGCGATAAGTTATTGTTCCAAGCCACAGTCAGATACAAGTACCCAATCCAAAAGTATTTGTACCTAACGGATAAAGGTACCTAACCGTTCTAAGTGAAATGTAGTTAGGAACAATCCTTCCTACGCATAGGCCCTGGCTGAATAGGATCGGCATAGTTCCCCCTTGGGGCACTAGAGGCCCAATCAATAAGAGCATAAGGTTTCGCAGAACGTCAGTGGCCGTCAGTAATCATGGGTAAGCTGACCCGCGTTGTAATGCCTCAGTCCTAAAATACTTAGGACTAGGTACGTATCCATGCCAGCTGCATACATACGAAGTATACTCCAATATATGGAAACCTCGTATGAATACAAAAGCTGTAAAATGCAGTAAACCAAGAGTAATTTAATCTCATCCACAAATAAAGAATAAAAGATATCATATAATCAACTGTCATAAGTCTTTGTACAATAAGTTGGGCGGAGACAATGTCCACTACCAACTATCTAAAATAAAAGGTACAAGAAGGAATAGATGAAATAACAAGACTAGCCAAGTGCAATCATCTTCGAAAGAATGGAGAAGATCACAACCTCGACTAGAACACCTGCAATATCGCAGAAGCACATACACCTGGAGAGATAATCAGGTCCTCAGAGGGACGTAACAAGATACATAAAGAACAGGCCATAATAAACAGAATATATAATATATCACAAACCGAAATAAGTGACAAGACGATAATAAGGTAATCTAACCGTACTACAGTGTTTATGTAGTTAAGAACAAACCTCCAACGCATGGGCACTCTGGCTCAGTAGCAGTAATCTCAGGTATGGCCCATCAGGATACCAGGGACCTCAAAGCATAACATTTATCGAATGTCAGAGGCCAGCAGTAAATCAGTATCAGGATCCAGGACCGTATCTCGCGCGGAGATAATCGGCAATAGGGAAGTGCATACTTGGCCCATACGTCAAGGAACTGTTCTTCCCACCCAATGTCTAACAGAGTCACATCTATGTCTCACATACCTCTACTAACTGCTAAGTCTCCTAACATGCCTATATTAGCAGTTAGTCCTAACGCATGCGCATGGGGGATCAGCCCACTCACAAGAACCTTTACATGCTACTCATCTCACACATCCTCGTGGTACAACTGTGTCAAGGTATTTGCGATACACTACAGACGATAGTCTCTTAACTCTAAGTCCACGTGCAATCAAAGGATAATAACAAAGTATATCTAATATCACTGAGCAGACATTAAATCAAGAACGGTAAGAACTAGAAATAAATGAACAATGATATGTAATAAAATACAAACTAGATATAAACAGTATAATGGCAAGGTATCTTGCCTGAGGTTATGTGCAAAAGAAAATAATCCAGTAGCTCGAACCGGCAAAATAATAAAGCAAGAAAGTCAAATCCTGCAGATAACTCCGGATGTTGCAACAAACATCACGAACGATTTTGGAATAAAAGATATGCCTAGGAAATGCCTGTCCAAAATTTGAATTCTGGAACAGGGGCAAAATCGTAATTTTGGGTCAAAACGATGTCCGCCGTTGGACCCGCTTTGCACCGAAATGCACGCCAGAACCTACGGTCTCTAAAGTTGTCAAATACACGTCTACAGATTTGTTTTGATGAGACGAACACAACGGTATGTCCAATTTTGGATTCCGGTGGGCTGTGCACAAAATCGCCCATTGAGTGGGATTGTGGGCCCGCCAAAATAGCGTCCCGATCAACGGTCTCAGAATCAGACCAAACTTGGCTCACAAGACCAGAAAAATATTTCGAGTCAATGGCGCAAGTTTCATCGCGATATGATGAGCGTGCACAAAGTTGTGACTTAATTTGCAAAGGGTCGATACGGGATATCTCGACGGATACGTACTGATTTCGTCGCGCACATGCAACGAAATCGGGTTCCGTCAGTTCCCACACGTCGACAATATCCATACGCGCCTTTCGATGCGTATAGTGCGCGACCACGTCGCCCGGTTTGTCGGGGCGCACGCCGTATCGGGTATTTTTCTACTTTTTGAAAACAAAATTTACAGTTTTTCGGGAAACTTTAACAACGTGAAACTTTCTACGTACTAGATGAAAAGTGAATCCAAAAAGTACGTTACAATCTTGGTTATGTTGTCTTTGACTGTCTTCAATTAGTTTTTATGAAAGTTTAATGGACAGCGAGAAAAGTGGCCGACAAGTTGGTGTTTTGAAACAGTTTTTAATATTCAGAAAAGTGGGTTTTTCTCTAACTTCGCCTCGATTTTTCGAGCAAGTTGGATGGCCATGTCGAAATCCACATGGGGGATCTCGAAGAGGGTCATGTGGGCTTTCTATCAAATTTACGAATCTAAAAACGGAGTAGAATTGACAGAGAAATCGATCGGGGAAGTAGGATATCCTAAAGTGGGAATCTGTTTTTGTTGTTGTCGATGGTTCCTTTGTCTTCTTCGCGAGCACGGCTTCGCCATGGTGTGCCCGAGCTTCGCCGTGGAGTGGGGAGGAGGAAGGGGGAGAGGAAGGAGGTGGAAGAAATTTGGAGGAAGGAAATTAGGGTTTTCAATATATATATATATAACTATATGTATTAAATACATATGGGGGGAGGGGTCGGCCAATATACAAGCTGCTGAATTGTTTTAAGGGGGTCAGCCCCTTCCTTTATGTTGTTGCTACTAATGCAAGGGAGGGGGCGCACATATGCTACATTGCTACGGCTGCTGTTGCTTATCCTTTAGAGATTGGGGTGGTCGGGTGGGGCCGACCACCCCTTATGCCCTTTTTTTTCCTTTTTTTTTCTTTTCTAGCTTCAATATATATATATATATATATATATATATATATATATATATATATATATATATATATATATATATATATATATATATATATATATATATATGTGTGTGTGTGTGTGTGTGTGTGTGTGTGTGTGTGTATATATATATACATAAATACACAAAAAATCTATTTAAAAATTTAAATACCAAATTAAATATTATCTACACAATTATTTAATATATTTAAACATATCTACATATATATATAATTCAAATCACAATAAGTCAACTAAAAATAATAATAATATCTCTATAGAATAATCATGTTTATTAAATCTCTACAAAATAAATTTAATAATAATAATTTAATAAAAATTGCTCCAACGGGTGAACTGTACTACACACGGTTATCCGGGTCCAGAAACATGTACAAGATTGTAAAATATTATTTAATAATAAAATACCAATAATTGTACAAATATTTAAATAATTATAAATTGTACATAAAATTCTAAAATAGTTTAGGAAATATTTCTAATTACATAAAATATGTCTTCATGGCCACATTTGGTCCCACTACCTGCTTACGTAGGCTAAAATTTGGTTCGGGCCCAGTTCGGACTGAATTGGACAAACCGGGTCATCTAAAATAAATATATAAAATAATATTTAATTAAATACTTTAAATAAGTCAATTCACAATTTGGTCTGGTTTTCCTAGTTTGGTCGTTACCATGGCTAGGCTTTCCCCGGCATGGCTAGTACACTAGTCAAGACACACTGCTACATCTTCTGTGCCAAAATTTATGGTAGTCTTCTGTTCCAAAATTCCACAATGGCTAAGGGCATTTCTAAATAAAAATCATAATTTGCATAAAATAAATTTTTAAGTCCAATAAAATAATAAAAATAGTAAAAAAAATAGGGGGTTTTACATCCTACCCAACTTACAAGAATTTCGTCCTCGAAATTTAGGAATAATGATAGGGTTGGTGGGAATAGGAAGAGTTCATCAACCCCAAAATATAATTAAATTTTGGAGGAGGGGATAAAACGGCGTTCAACACCACCATGCAATGGAGAATTATGGAGCCGATATATAGAAAAATATATTATAGTTATGGAAATTGAATAAGGGTTGCCAGTGAAGGTAGCAAAATTTCGATAATCTAAATTGGAGAGTAATAAGGGATTGAGTAGATCAAAAAAAATAATTAGACATTCGGAAGATATGGTTCCTTAAGGGAGAACTAGATGCTAATCGTCTTGGTCGAGGGTTTGATTTAGTGAACGATTAGAATTATTCTTGAGTGCTTAAGAATAATTGGAAGGACACGATAAAAATTCTAGGGTTGAGAAATGAGGAGTAGTTAAAGGCGAGGATATAGCCACATGAGTCGGTCGGTGGCTATCTACATTTGTGTATAATTAACCGATTGGGCAACCCAAGATGATACCTTGAGTCTATCTTAGCAAGTACAGTGCCTTGTCTTTCCAAAATGAGTAAAAGACAAGAACAACAAGGTTTCAAAGACGGTGTTATATATTGAGTACGAATTACGGGGTTCATAGGCGGCAAAAATAATTCAAAAGAGAATTGCCAAAACTGTCGCGGATGAGACTCTAAGGCAAGTTTACTATGTCTTCATCCACGTAGAATAATATGTGATAAGCGAACCAAAGTGCAATAGGTTGATCAGACCATCATGCACCGGTTCTGATTAGACAATATATTAATGGGTGCACCCAATAAAATATGTCCTAATCAAGCTCGTAAAGAATAAGCTTGCAAAAACTAAAGCTAATTTAGCAACATGAGATTGTCAAAATATGAGTAATGGAGGTAACGATGAAGGAAATTAAATAGTCCAAGATCTTATGAAATCGAGTCTTGCCCGAAGTGTGGGCCTATACAGTTGTCTTGGTTGACTAACCTAGGGTCCTCTGAACTTATAGTCTAAGCAAACTTATCAATATAGGTCACAAGGACAAAGGCTTTATTGGGCCGTGAGGTATTCTACCCAACTTACAAGGGTTAAGCTAGTAATGGGATGGGACAATGGGTTAAGCAATCAAGATAAAGTACGAGTTAGGTATTTTAAGGAGACAAATAGAACACAATCACATATCGGGTTGAAAGAATTGAGTCGAGGTTGAATCCCTATCCGTGGTCGAAAAATATATCGGTACAATGGTAAAGATTATAGTTGGCCATTTTGACCATAAGGTTATATCATGAAAATAGTGTACAAGGAGACGTGCTTTAGTGGAACATGATATATCTACATGAAGGTGGACTAGTCTAGGTCTTACATATGGAATTTGTTGGGAGGAAAAGTGTAGTGTTGTACTCCAAATATACAAGTCACGGTACGGAACGCCAAAAGATCAAAAATAGAAAGTGGGAGTTCACGTGGTGATAATTAATGCACAAAAATAAAGAAGACCAAGTTAAAGCATGAAATAAAATTAATTAGAGAATCCAGTAAAAATAATTTAGGGACACAATTTCGGAGAGAAGATAGTCTCCTAGATGAATACAGTTAAGGAACCATTAACTCATTATTCAAATTGCAAATGGGTTAGAAGGTCGCAATTTAAAAGATCTAGAATTGGAGGAAGGTCGACTAAGTTAATGTGGAAATACAGTCACATGGCTGGGTAGATGACTAACAACACTTGTGTATATACTACTATCATGGTCATGAGTGACATGGAAATTTGTATGGAATACTCAGTAGGGTTATCTTGGGGCCTACCATTAAAATTTTAACTCGAGTTTCCTCAAAAATATTTTTTTTCAAAAATAAACTTTCAAAAATAAACCACCAAAATTTGTATTTACTCCAATCCGTTCAAATTCATCATAAAAAATTTAAATCACTCTCATAAATCTCAAAGCAAAATTTTTATCATGTTACTACTAACCTTTTCCAAAATAAATATTTAAATTCAACTATTTAACTCAAGAGTTCATAATTTACGAATCCATAAAAATTTTACAATCAATCAAAAATTTAACACACTAACATTGTCACGCCCCAGAACCAGAATACTGGAGAGCGGGGGCGGACATAGCCAGCTACGTATAACGGAGTGGAATCCACGCCGCTATACGGTCACGGCTGTCTAGATATGTGAGGGTTTCACTACAATCCATCAGTCTCTTAAGGTCATAAAATAGCCTATTGTCTCAATCTCAACCAACTAGTAATAATCACAAGATGTTAGAGCATCAAATACATAAATATAAGGCGTCCCAAATATTACATATCAGATGATCATGAAGCTAGTCGTACAAAATGTAAGGACTAGCAAGAGTTCAGTCATACATGATCAACCCCCGGGGCTTGTCAATCATGTTACAGCCCGTAGGCAGACAATAAGTAAAAATTACAATCGAGCTAACACTTGCTCGTCGGCTAAATGCCTCAAAAGAATAATTTACAATATTACAGTGGGAGAACAAAAGAAACCCACTCGATGCCCTGGTTGCGCCTAGTGGCCACCATCTGGCTGGAAATCCGGTAGATCCTTTGATGCTGCTCCGGTATCTGGCCATACAAAACCAGCTGGGTCAGACCCCAGAAAGAGCAAGTGCCACAAAGGAGGCTTCACTTAAGGACTAAAACCAACAAATCATTAGCAATCAACAAGCGAATAAGTAAGGAAGGATCGGGATTTGTGCAGTACCAATGCACTCGTCCCGATCATAGGAAGATAGTAAATAAATCATCATTGACATGAGGTAAACTGGAGAACATGTTAAATAAATAAAACTGGGCAATATACGAAGAGTAGACGAAGGTACTATTCCGGGAGCCAGGTTACAATCCTTAAACCAAACAAGGACCGAGATTGTAACCCTTCGCCTGAATAGAACTTAGTCTCTGATCATTTATTTGCTAAGGTGACAATCATGAGAGTGTACAGTAATAGAAGTGACAATGAAAGGTACGATACGCTAGAGTGACAATAAGGTACAATCATGGCAGTAACGATCTGGAGTGACAATAGTGTTCAATCATTATAGTAACAATCTGGAGTGACAATTATTCAATCATGCTGGTACAATCTTGCAATTAATCACTTCTAGACAATACTATACTGGACTAGACTCCATCCAATCAATCACGGCCAATCAATTCCTACGGCTTTCTACATTAACTAACTAGGGTTATCACAATCCTAGTTACTAGCAAGATGCAACGAGATGCTCCAAGTAGTCACAGGCCCTGCAGCTACCCAGGTTATCCAGGCAGACATTATAGTGACAATTTAGAGAGTTCCATCATTATAGTGTCAATCGAGGAAGAGTGCAAGACAATAGAATCCAATCATTATGTGACAATCGAGAGTACCCCACATAACAGTGGGCTGGAAATGTGCCCTACTCGTTGGCAGGCTACAAGTCCAATCATTTGCGGCCGGAATAACGGGGTCGCCTGTAACAGGGGAACATCTCTTCATGACTAGTGAATAATTCTAGTTATTAACCTTAGTCCATTTTAGTAGGCACTCCTGACCGTGGTACTCAGGAGTCCCCATCCTAGACATGATGCAAGACAGGACTGGTTCATTTATACAAGCACAATCACCCACGGTGTCAGGTCATACATCCTTATCAGGTCATGTCATGTCCAGGAGCTGTCGCAACAGCTGTTGAAGATACAACATGTCAGGTTATCAGGTCAAGCGTACTAGTCAGGAGTACGCCACGACGGGCCACTATCAGGTCATGTCAGGTTATCCATGTCAGGAGTGCACCACTACGGGTCACTATCGTGTCATGCTCAATTATCAATTTTAAACATATCAAATGAATTCATGATTATCAAGTTCAGGAAAAAAGGCGTAAGGATATAAAATGGACGTAAAATATCTAATAAAATATCAATATACAGGACTATAGAAGAGCCATGCTTAAGGAAAATAAAACCAAATCTGACACGCTGACATAAGACCAAGTCAGCCAAAGACCATACGCTCAGGGCAAGACAAGTCATAAAGCTCTCGAGTTGAACAAGGGGACAGGTTAGGCCAGCGTACGCTCAGGCAGTGTATGCTTAGGTCTGGCGTACGCTCAAACTAGCGTACCCAATGATCCATACGCTTCCAACAGGAAGCGTACGCAAGGGTCTGCGTACACAAGGGCACGCTCAAGCTCCAGGTCAGCATACGCTCAAGCTAGCGTACGAGAAGGTCTAGGACACGCTCACGCTAGCGTACGCAAAAGACAGCGTACGCTCAAGTCAGCGTACCAAAATGGGCAAGGCACGCTCACGCTAGCGTACGCAAAAGACAGCGTACACTCAAGTCAGCGTACCAAAGGATCATACGCTTCCAATAGGAAGCGTACGCAAGCCAGCGTACGCAAAAGACACGCTGCCAATAGGCAGCGTACCAAAGCTAGCGTACGCACGCTAAAGAGCAGCGTACCCAAGTCAGCGTACGCTCGCTAAAGAGCGCGCGCAGCTCAGTGGCGTAGCTAAAGAGCTAGCACACTGCTCACCGTCTTCTCCAAATAGCAAGAACAGCAAGAACAGCAAGAACAGCAAGAACTCTAAAGTGGAATCCAACTTCAAATGCTCATAACTTGGTCAATAAAAGCCCAAATCTAACTTTCAAATGGTCAAAATTGGGTAGAATGAAATTCCCTACAAGGTAGAACCATCAAAACTTGAAAACAAGGATGTTTTATAGATCAAACCACCAAAATCCGAAAATACTTTAATCCTAGATCTACAAAATTCCAAGCTCCAAATGGAAAAAAAAACCAAGTTCTAATGTTGCTTAGAATGAGCTAACAAAGCTATTAGACAAATAAAATATAGCCCTCAAGTGATAGCAAGATGCAACTTGCCTAGGCCTCTCTCCCTCTCTCTCTCGGTTGGTGAAGGAGTAAATGGTGGAGAAGATGATGACAAATGAAGAGAGAGAATGAGAGAGTGCATTAATAAAGGGATTGGTGGTGGTAGGTAGGGGGTTCACCCCTTGGTTCATGGTGAACCAAAGAGAACCTAGCATGGCCGAACCCACACAAACCAAACCAAACCAAGCCAACACAAGGAAATACTAAAATAAACCAAGCTGGAAACAAGACAAAAATACGTACACGTATTTTAAATACGTAATACGAACAACAGGCATTACAACTCTACCCACCTTAAAAGAATTCCGTCCTCGGAATTTAATCAAGAGGCTAGAGATGCAAGGGAAATCTATTCTATCATAAGCAATCTACGCTACCAATCAATCATACAATCATTCATGCAAGGAAGGATTCGAAGCGTAAGGCATAAGGAAGAGATTACACCTTACGAGTCAAACCAGCCGGGATGACTTGATCGGATATCATCCTCACGCTCCCAAGTTCGACTCTCCCAAAGAGGGATGACCCTAAGCAACATGGACTTGCACTTAAGATCTCTCTTTGGTCAAACATGGACACGGGCCTCTCCTCATACGAAAAGTTAGGTTGGTACCAATAACCATAACCCTTTTCGAATGATCTAGGACATGGCTCGGGTCCGGGATGTTCCGTCGCAATTAGGATACATGAAGTACGTCATGCACCCCGCATAATGACGGTAGAAAAGCAGGATGAGAGGACACATATACCTCTCGGTCGATTCTGAACCTGAGCCTGGGCTAGAGCAAACTGCTGCGGGTTCTGTTGCTGGAAGGTCTGGGCCTGAGTCGGCAATGGCCTCGGGAACGGGAATTGCTGTTGCTGGGGAACTGGAGCTGGTACAGGTGCTGGTGCTGGTCCCCTAACCTAGGGACTAGATACTGTCGATGCTGAATCAACTCTGAACGGACAGGACCCCACCCTATGGTCCGGTGCTCCACACAACAAACACAACCCCAATGCCTTGCGACACTCCGCTACCACGTGTCCAGGCTTTCCACAATAAGAACAGCCCATGACAGAAGACTGCGCTTGCTTCTGTTTCTGCTGGGAGTACGTCTGGGTTGGGTGCTGGCCCGACGTAACTGAAGCTGCTCGCCTCGGAGCCCCAATAGTTAAAGCCCTAGCTGCTGGAGGTGGTGCCGAAGACTGGTTCATTTGACTATGGGACCGCTTCCGACCTCCGGTCCTGTCCACTATTCTCTGGGAGGTATATTCATGCCTCCTTGCTGCTCGCAACACTGCATCATAGGTCTGATGCTCGAACTGTTCTACTGCCAATATGATCTCCAGGTGAAGTCCCTGCTGGAACCTCTGCGCTCTGTCAAACTCGGTTGTCACCAAGGTGGGAGCAAACCGACTGAGTCTAGAAAACTCGGCCGCATAACCGTCGACCGTCCTCCCTCCTTGCTTAAGATTACTGAACCTGGTCTGCAAGTCATATCGAGCGACTGCATCATAATACTTGGTCTGGAACTTCTCGCTGAACACTGTCCAGGAAACAGGTGTTGCCAATCCCACTGCTTGTGCAGCCCACCAGCTGCGGGCTAGATCCAGTAACTGTAGACGCACCACAGCCACCTTCTCGTCTTCTGGAGTCTTCGCGGCTTCGAGAATCACCTCTATGTCCTGTAGCCAAGCATCGGCAGCAATGGCGTCCTAGCTGCCATCGAAGAATGGAGGGTTCAGGCGCTTGAAACTGTTGACCGCACTGTTCCCTCGAGGACCACTTCCACTCAAAGCATCTTGTACTGCTTGGTGCAGGGCATCTCCCTGACGATCTTGGGACGCAAGCAACTCACGGATGAGCCCTACCAAGGCTCCTTCTGCTGACCCTGTTGGCTGGACGGGTTGAACTGGTGGTACTGGTTCTCTAGGAGGCACGGCTCGGGAGGCTGCTGCTGAGGACTGATCTTGATCTTCTTGCTGTTGCTGGGCTGCCGGCTGAACTCCTCCTGGCTGATCAACAGGAATGATGTCACTGAAGCAATGACATCAGGGATATTAAGGAAGGACCAGGATAGATCAATGATACAAGCATGTTATCAAGTCAGGAATTCAAGAAGATATGAAGATACGAGTGGAGATCAAGGAAGAGTACAGATTGAGACATCTATCCGGTAAACCCCCACACATCTTGATTGACAAGACCTGCATGGGCCACCACTTAAACCATGTCATGCCCCAGAACCAGAATACTGGAGAGCGGGGGCGGACATAGCCAGCTACGTATAACGGAGTGGAATCCACGCCGCTATACGGTCACGGCTGTCTAGATATGTGAGGGTTTCACTACAATCCATCAGTCTCTTAAGGTCATAAAATAGCCTATTGTCTCAATCTCAACCAACTAGTAATATTCACAAGATGTTAGAGCATCAAATACATAAATATAAGGCATCCCAAATATTACATATCAGATGATCATGAAGCTAGTCGTACAAAATGTAAGGACTAGCAAGAGTTCAGTCATACATGATCAACCCCCGGGGCTTGTCAATCATGTTACAGCCCGTAGGCAGACAATAAGTAAAAATTACAATTGAGCTAACACTTGCTCGTCGGCTAAATGTCTCAAAAGAATAATTTACAATATTACAGTGGGAGAACAAAAGAAACCCACTCGATGCCCTGGTTGCGCCTAGTGGCCACCATCTGGCTGGAAATCCGGTCGATCCTTTGATGCTGCTCCGGTATCTGGCCATACAAAACCAGCTGGGTCAGACCCCAGAAAGAGCAAGTGCCACAAAGGAGGCTTCACTTAAGGACTAAAACCAACAAATCATTAGCAATCAACAAGCGAATAAGTAAGGAAGGATCGGGATTTGTGCAGTACCAATGCACTCGTCCCGATCATAGAAAGATAGTAAATAAATCATCATTGACATGAGGTAAACTGGAGAACATGTTAAATAAATAAAACTGGGCAATATACGAAGAGTAGACGAAGGTACTATTCCGGGAGCCAGGTTACAATCCTTAAACCAAACAAGGACCGAGATTGTAACCCTTCGCCTGAATAGAACTTAGTCTCTGATCATTTATTTGCTAAGGTGACAATCATGAGAGTGTACAGTAATAGAAGTGACAATGAAAGGTACGATACGCTAGAGTGACAATAAGGTACAATCATGGCAGTAACGATCTGGTGTGACAATAGTGTTCAATCATTATAGTGACAATCTGGAGTGACAATCATTCAATCATGCTGGTACAATCTTGCAATTAATCACTTCTAGACAATACTATACTGGACTAGACTCCATCCAATCAATCACGGCCAATCAATTCCTACGGCTTTCTACATTAACTAACTAGGGTTATCACAATCCTAGTTACTAGCAAGATGCAACGAGATGCTCCAAGTAGTCACAGGCCCTGCAGCTACCCAGGTTATCCAGGCAGACATTATAGTGACAATTTAGAGAGTTCCATCATTATAGTGTCAATCGAGAAAGAGTGCAAGACAATAGAATCCAATCATTATGTGACAATCGAGAGTACCCCACATAACAGTGGGCTGGAAATGTGTCCTACTCGTCGGCAGGCTACAAGTCCAATCATTTGCGGCCGGGATAACGGGGTCGCCTGTAACAGGGGAACATCTCTTCATGACTAGTGAATAATTCTAGTTATTAACCTTAGTCCATTTTAGTAGGCACTCCTGACCGTGGTACTCAGGAGTCCCCATCCTAGACATGATGCAAGACAGGACTGGTTCATTTATACAAGCACAATCACCCACGGTGTCAGGTCATACATCCTTATCAGGTCATGTCATGTCCAGGAGCTGTCGCAACAGCTGTTCAAGATACAACATGTCAGGTTATCAGGTCAAGCGTACTAGTCAGGAGTACGCCACGACGGGCCACTATCAGGTCATGTCAGGTTATCCATGTCAGGAGTGCACCACTACGGGTCACTATCGTGTCATGCTCAATTATCAATTTTAAACATATCAAATGAATTCATGATTATCAAGTTCAGGAAAAAAGGCGTAAGGATATAAAATGGACGTAAAATATCTAATAAAATATCAATATACAGGACTATAGAAGAGCCATGCTTAAGGAAAATAAAACCAAATCTGACACGCTGACATAAGACCAAGTCAGCCAAAGACCATACGCTCAGGGCAAGACAAGTCATAAAGCTCTCGAGTTGAACAAGGGGACAGGTTAGGCCAGCGTACGCTCAGGCAGTGTACGCTCAGGTCTGGCGTACGCTCAAACTAGCGTACCCAATGATCCATACGCTTCCAACAGGAAGCGTACGCAAGGGTCTGCGTACACAAGGGCACGCTCAAGCTCCAGGTCAGCGTACGCTCAAGCTAGCGTACGAGAAGGTCTAGGACACGCTCACGCTAGCGTACGCAAAAGACAGCGTACGCTCAAGTCAGCGTACCAAAATGGGCAAGGCACGCTCACGCTAGCGTACGCAAAAGACAGCGTACACTCAAGTCAGCGTACCAAAGGATCATACGCTTCCAATAGGAAGCGTACGCAAGCCAGCGTACGCAAAAGATACGCTGCCAATAGGCAGCGTACCAAAGCTAGCGTACGCACGCTAAAGAGCAGCGTACCCAAGTCAGCGTACGCTCGCTAAAGAGCGCGCGCAGCTCAGTGGCGTAGCTAAAGAGCTAGCACACTGCTCACCGTCTTCTCCAAATAGCAAGAACAGTAAGAACAGCAAGAACAGCAAGAACTCTAAAGTGGAATCCAACTTCAAATGCTCATAACTTGGTCAATAAAAGCCCAAATCTAACTTTCAAATGGTCAAAATTGGGTAGAATGAAATTCCCTACAAGGTAGAACCATCAAAACTTGAAAACAAGGATGTTTTATAGATCAAACCACCAAAATCCGAAAATACTTCAATCCTAGATCTACAAAATTCCAAGCTCCAAATGGAAAAAAAAACCAAGTTCTAATGTTGCTTTGAATGAGCTAACAAAGCTATTAGACAAATAAAATATAGCCCTCAAGTGATAGCAAGATGCAACTTGCCTAGGCCTCTCTCCCTCTCTCTCTCGGTTGGTGAAGGAGTAAATGGTGGAGAAGATGATGACAAATGAAGAGAGAGAATGAGAGAGTGCATTAATAAAGGGATTGGTGGTGGTAGGTAGGGGGTTCACCCCTTGGTTCATGGTGAACCAAAGAGAACCTAGCATGGCCGAACCCACACAAACCAAACCAAACCAAGCCAACACAAGGAAATACTAAAATAAACCAAGCTGGAAACAAGACAAAAATACGTACACGTATTTTAAATACGTAATACGAACAACAGGCATTACAAACATTTTCAAATAACTCATAATAAAACTCTTAGCATATTAAAAGCAATCTCAAAAATTAAGCTCAATGCTCTCATCAATTTTAACTTCTATTCATGCTATGTTATTCCAACAAAATCACAACTTTTAAATGGTAACTTCCTTTAACCAATCAAAATAACTTTCCATCACATCTTTCGAAATTCTTCCAAAAATTTTAATATTAGCAATCCCATATTAAACTAAATTTTCAAATAATCTTATCAGTCAAAATCCCTTTTTTTTTTACCAAAAATCTAAATAGATTTTGTAAATCCTCAATCATAGGACACAATTTAAAATAAGAAAAAAATTCTCAAAAATTATTTTCAATTATTGTAACCCAAAATTTACCATCATTACTTCCACTTAAAATTCAAAATTTACTAAACTCGAAAATCGCAAGTTGTACAACTCAATTTAGATAATTCCTACGTCCATTTTTAAAAGCTAAGATCATTTTCAAACCAATTTATAACTGTTTAAAGGTGTATAACTATAATACAATAAATCATAAACATCAAAACTCGAAAATCAGATAAATTTTATATTTGTTCAAAGATGTATATTTATCACCCAAAACTCATAAATATCACAACTCGAAAAGCAAATCAATTTTATACTTGTGCAAAGATGTATAACTATAACCTAATAAATCATAAATATCAAATCTCAAAAAGCCAATCAATTTCTTAAATCAAGTATGAAATTCTATAAATTCTCTGGTGTTTACTATTTAGAAATCTCAAGGTTAAAACCTTCTTTGGTAGTATCCAACTTTACGAATTACTAATCATTAAATCACACTTTAAAGAAAAATCTTTTAACTCAATTAGAGTCTTATATGTATTCCAATTGCCAATATAACCATTCTAGCCATCTGTTTGACCTATGAGCATATGCTAGTGTAGTCATCTTCCTAGTTGATTCTAAGCACGAAAATAAGAATCAACGGTAGAAAGGAATCAAGCAAGATGCAGTTCAAGGAGGTCGAACAAGAGTTCAGAATTTGAAGCCAAGGGAAGAGGTCAAGCTGTATGGATGAGATTTCTAGATTCTAATCCTATGTTGCAGGCTCACATCGGTACAATTACGCAATCGAAGTGACAAACTCGACCTTCATGGGCCACTACAAAAACATGTAACGCCCCAGTCCCAAAATACTTAGGACTAGGTACGTATCCATGCCAGCTGCATACATACGAAGTATACTCCAATATATGGAAACCTCGTATGAATACATAAGCTGTAAAATTCAGTAAACCAAGAGTAATCTAATCTCATCCACAAATGAAAAATAAAAGATATCATATAATCAACTGTCACAAGTCTTTGTACAATACGTTAGGCGGAGACAAAGTCCACTACCAACTATCTCAAATAAACACTACCAAAATACATGGATTTACCGACGGCCTTATCCGTCGGTAGTCCGTCGCCAAAAATAAATACCGACGGATTATCGACGGATATTTTGGTAAAACAGCCGTCGGGAATAACCTCGTCGCTAAAACATATCCGTCGCTACTCCGTCGCTCAGCGACGACTTAGCGACGGAATACCGTCGGCGCATTTAAATATATATAGCGACGGATTACCGACTAGCTTTCGTCAAAACATGTATCAGGATATAGGGTTAGCGACGGAAAACTCCGTCGCTAAAGAGTCGGCAAAACCGTATCAGTGATTTTCTGATACGCAATATTCGTCGCTAATCCGTCGTAAATTTGTCGGTAAAAGCATATCAGAGATTTTTCCCATACGGCAGGTCGTCGTTATGCCGTCGCTAATCCGCCGAGGTGTACGACGGATTAGCGTCGTATTAGCGACAAAACATCCGTCGCTAACTGCAAAATTTATGGACATCAAACAGAACCAGGTCGACGGACATTCCGTCGCTAAACCGTCGCTCAATGTAAAATTCTCCAGGTAGCGACGGATATTAGGTCGCCAATCCGTCGATACATTAAATTCCTACAGTTAGCGACGGATAGTCCGTCGGGACTTTGTCGCCAGTCCGCCGTAAGTTAGTCGCCAATCCGTCGCGAAAGCTAAAATTTATGGACATCAAACAGCACCAGGTCGACGGATCGTCCGTCGCCAATCCGTCGCTTTATTGAAATGCTCCAGGTAGCAACGGTTTTTACGTCGCCACTCCGTCGCTAACCTCAGTTTCTCCAGTTAGCGACGGACTATCCGTCGCTGAGTGGTCGCCAGTCCGTCGCTAACTTCTAATTTTTGAAAAAAAATACTGCAAACAGACTCTTTCCTGTTTATACAACACATCCAACACAATATCAAACATGCAAAATATCCATATACAACACCATATATCCATATCCAACACGAATATCCAACGTATCCAATATCCAACACCATATATCCATATGCAAAATATCCATATCCGACACCAATATCCAACGTATCCAATATCCAACAAAATATTACCAACACAATATATCCAATATCCAACATTAAATTATCTAAACATAAAAAAAATATCCGAACATACAATGTATCCAAATGTCTACAAAACCAACAACATAAACAAAATCAAACCCCGTCCGTCGGATCGTCTCGTGCTCGTGCTGCCGCATCCGCTTTGCGTATGTACTCCTCCACTGTGTGTGCCGGCACTTGGGACAAGACATGGTCTGGAAGCGCGCGTAGCTGCTCTGGCGACAACATGTCAAGGAGCGTCAAGATGGTGTTATCCGATACGATACGGGCGTCCACAGAGCGGTTAAACGAAAGCCGTCCGGGGAAAGAAGGACCAGGTCGATCCGAAGCACCGGCAGCAGCAGTAGACGGACCGGGAGCACCACCAGATGAACCGGGAGCACCAGCAGACGGACCGGGAGCAGACGGACCGGGAGCAGACGAATAGCGTCCCAACACTATCGCCCGTAAATCTGACACCGCGGAGGTCAGAGTCGCAAGCTGCGCCCTCACATCGTTAACCGGGGGCGCTGGGGGAGGCGGAGGCGGTAGATATCTCGGGGACGGCTGCAACGAGGGCGCCATGGAACCTAAGCCGTAGACGCGCCCTTTTCTAACGCCGCCGACGGATTCTACGAACACGTCGTCGTAGCGAGCGGCCATAGAAGAGTGCGTCTGGGTGGGCGTCGTTTCGCCGACATTCTCGGAAGGGGGCTCGATCTCAAGCCGACTAAGTGCCTCACGATACGCAGCCTATCCAATGAATGTGTTTATACTACGTGTGTCTGTGTATATATATATATTATTAATAAATTACTTAAAATTATGCCTATATATATATATATATATATATATATATATTTATATGTCTGTGTGTGTGTGTATCCGCGTGTCTATGTCCGTGTGTGTCCGTGTGTGTGTGTGTGTCTGTGTGTGTGTGTGTGTCTGTGTGTCCGTGTGTCCGTGTGTGTGTGTGTCTGTGTGTGTGTGTCCGTGTGTGTGTGTCCGTGTGTGTGTGTGTGTGTCCGTGTGTGTGTGTCTGTCTGTGGGAGAGGAGGAGGAGGACTCCTGCACGGGGACTCCAGAGTCCCTCCTACGCCCCCCTGCCCCGACCCCCCCAACCCCCGCCCGACCCCCTCTCCCACCCCCCTGCCCCCCCTGCCCCGACCCCCCCAACACCTGCCCGACCCCCCCCAACCCCTGCCCGACCCCCCCAACCCCTGCCCGACACCCTCTCCCACCCTCCTGGCCCCCCTGCCCCGACCCCCCCAACCCCTGCCCGACCCCCTCTCCCACCCCCCTGCCCCCCCTGCCCCGACCCCCCCAACCCCTGCCCGACCCTCCCCCAACCCCTGCCCGACCCCCTCTCCCACCCCCCTGCCCAGACCACCCCCCCACCCCTGCCCGACCCCCTCCCCGACCCCCCCTGCCCCGTCTCCCACCCCACCCTTGCCCCGACCACCCCACCCCCTACCCGAACCCCCCCTGCCCAGACCACCCCCCCACCCCTGCCCGACCCCCTCCCCGACCCCCCTGCCCCCGACCACCCCACTCCACCCTTGCCCCGACCACCCCACCCCGTACCCGAAACCCCCCTGCCCCACACCCTCTCCGACCACTACGACAGCCCCCCAACCCCCCAAATCGTAAAAGAGAGAGAGAGAGAGAGAGAGGGAGATAGAGAGAGAGAGAGAGGGGGGGAGAGAGAGCATACCTTAGAGAGAGAGAGGGAGATCGCCGGTCGGAGAGAGGGAGATCGTCGGTCGGAGAGAGGGAGAGGGAAGAGAGAGAGTGTTTTGGGGGGAATAAAAATTTCCCTCCCGTCGGTTCAATTTAAGTTAGGGTACAGAAATTAGCGACGGAGTAGCGACGGATTATTTCGTCGCTAAGTCGTCAGTAAATCTCGCACCAATATTTTAGGCTTTTGCCGCCAAAATATGCGACGTTCTAGCGACGGATATAAAACCGTCGCTACTTGGCCGACGACCTATCGACGGCGTAGCGACGGATATGGACATAAAAAAATAAAAAAAATTGTCCACTGCTTTTCGTCGGTATTCCGTCACAAATCCGTCGGTGATCCGACGGTAATAGCGACGGAAAATTTCCGTCGCTAAATGGCCGTCACTAAAATTCTGTAATTTGGTAGTGAAAAGGTACACGAAGGAATAGATGAAATAACAAGACTAGCCAAGTGCAATCAACTTCGAAAGAATGGAGAAGATCACAACCTCGACTAGAACACCTGCAATATCACAAAAGTACACACACCTGGAGAGATAACCAGGTCCTCAGAGGGACGTAACAAGATACATAAAGAACATGCCATAATAAACTGAGTATATAATATGTCACAAACCGAAATAAGTGACAAGACGACAATAAGGTAATCTAACCATACTACAGTATTTATGCAGTTAAGAACAAACCTCCAACGCATGGGCACTCTGGCTAAGTAGCAGTAATCTCAGGTATGGCCCATCAGGATACCAGGGACCTCAAAGCATAACATTCATCGAATGTCAGAGGCCAGCAGTAAATCAGTATCAGGATCCTGGACCGTATCACCCGCGGAGATAACCGGCAATAGGGAAGTGCATACTTGGCCCATACGTCAAGGAACTGTTCTTCCCACCCAATGTCTAACAGAGTCACATCTATGTCTCACATACCTCTACTAACTGTTAAGTCTCCTAACATGCCTCTATTAGCAGTTAGCCCTAACGCATGCACATGGGGGATCAGCCCACACACAAGAACCTCTACATGCTACTCATCTCACACATCCTCGTGGTACAACTGTGTCAAGGTATATGCGACACACTACAGACGGTAGTCTCTTAACTCTAAGTCCACATGCAATCAAAGGATAATAACAAAGTATATCTAATATCACTGAGCAGGTAGTAAATCAAGAACGGTAAGAACTGGCAATAAATGAACAGTGATATGTAATAAAATGCAAACTAGATATAAACAGTATAATGGTAAGGTATCTTGTCTGAGATTATGTGCAAAAGGAAATAATCCAGTAGCTCGAACCGGCAAAATAACAAAGCAAGAAAGTCAAATCCCGCAGATGACTCCGGATGCTGCAACAAACATCACGAATAAGTTTGGAATAAAAGATATGCCTAGAAATTGCCTGTCCAAAAGTTAAATTTTGGAACAGGGGCAAAATCGTAATTTTGGGTCAAAACGATGTCCGTCGTTGGACCCGCTTTGCACCAAAATGTGCGTCAGAACCTACAGTCTCTAAAGTCGTCAAATTACATGTCTACAAATTTGTTTTGATGAGATGAACACAACGGTATGTCCAATTTTGGATTCCGGTGGGCTGTGCACAAAATCGCCCGTTGAGTGGGATTGTGGGTCCGCCAAAATAACGTCCCGATCAACGGTCTCAGAATCGGACCAAACTTGGCCCACAAGACCAGAAAAATATTTCGAGTCCAATGGCGTAAGTTTCATCGTGATATGATGAGCGTGCACAAAGTTGTGACTTAATTTGTAAAGGGTCGATACGGGATATCTCGACGGATACGCACTGATTTCGTCGCGCACATGCAACAAAATCGGGTTCCGTCAGTTCCCACACGTCGACAATATCCATACGCGCCTTTCAATGCATATAGTGCGCAACCACGTCGCCCGGTTTGTCGGGGCGCATGCCGTATCGGGTATTTTTTCACTTTTTGAAAACAGAATTTACAGTTTTTCGGGAAACTTTAACAACGTGAAACTTTCTACATACTAGATGAAATGTGAATCCAAAAGGTGCGTTACAATCTCGGTTATGTTGTCTTTGACTGTCTTCAATTAGTTTTTAGGAAAGTTTAATGGACAGCGATGAAAGTGGCCGACAAGTTGGTGTTTTGAAACAGTTTTTAATATTCAGAAAAGTGGGTTTTTCTCCAACTTCGCCTCGATTTTTCGAGCAAGTTGGATGGCCATGTCGAAATCCACCTGGGGGATCTCGAAGAGGGTCATGTGGGCTTTCTACACAAATTTACGAATCTAAAAACGGAGTAGAATTGACAGAGAAATCGATCGGAGAAGTAGGATACCTTAAAGTGGGAATCTGTTTTTGTTGTTGTCGATGGTTCCTTTGTCTTCTTCGCGAGCACGGCTTCGCCATGGTGCGCCCGAGCTTCGCCGTGGTGTGGGGAGGAGGAAGGAGGAGAGGAAGGAGGTGAAAGAAATTTGGAGGAAGGAAATTAGGATTTTCAATATATATATATAACTATATGTATTAAATACATATGGGGGGAGGGGTCGGCCAATATACAAGCTGCTGAATTGTTTTAAGGGGGTCGGCCCCTCCCTTTATGTTGCTGCTACTAATGCAAGGGAGGGGGCGCACATATGATACATTGCTACGGCTGCTGTTGCTTATCCTTTAGAGATTGGGGTGGTCGGGTGGGGCCGACCACCCCTTATGCCCTTTTTTTTCCTTTTTTTTCTTTTCTAGCTTCAATATATATATATGTATATATATATATATATATATATATATATATATATATATATATATATATATATATATATATATATATCCATAAATACACTAAAAATCTATTTGAAAATATAAATACCAAATTAAATATTATCTAACCAATTATTTAATATATTTAAACATATCTACATATATATATAATTCAAATAACAATAAGTCAACTAAAAATAATAATAATATCTCTATAGAATAATCATGTTTATTAAATCTCTACAAAATAAATTTAATAATAATAAATTAATAAAAATTGCTCCAATGGGTGAACTGTACTACACACCCTTATCCGGGTCCAGGAACATGTACAAGATTGTAAAATATTATTTAATAATAAAATACCAATAATTGTACAAATATTTAAATAATCAGAAATTATACATAAAATTCTAAAATAGTTTAGGAAAATTTATAAGTACATAAAATATGTCTTCATGGCCACATTTGGTCCCACTACCTGCTTACATGGGCTAAAATTTGGTTCGGGCCCAGTTCGGACTGAATTGGACAAACCGGGTCATCTAAAATCAATATATAAAATAATATTTAATTAAATACTTTAAATAAGTTAATTCATAATTTGGTCTGGTTTTTCTAGTTTGGTCGTTACCATGGCTAGGCTTCCCCCGGCATGGCTAGTACACTAGTCAAGACACACTGCTACATCTTTCGTGCCAAAATTTATGGTAGTCTTCTGTTCCAAAATTCCACAATGGCTAAGGGCATTTCTAAATAAAAATCATAATTTGCATAAAATAAAATTTTAAGTCCAATAAAATAATAGAAATAGTAAAAAAATAGGGGGTTTTACACGCGTCTCCGACGGAGCTCACGGGTTACAAAAGGGAAAGGGCATCGAAGCCCATACGCTAAGTAATTGTCCTCCCCGTCCAATACCTACTATGTTGTATCCACAACATTAACCTCTATAACTGCTAAGTCAAACTAGCATGCAATTATATTAGCGGTTATTCCTATCGCACGGCTTATACGCACCGGTGGCCAGCCAGTCATGCATGTCCGTGTTCTACATGCGACACACAACTTCGTGTTACAACGTGTCTAGGCCAATGAATGAAACACACAAGGTGGTCCCTTAAATCTAGGTTTAATATGTAAGAAAATAATACATAGCAGAAAATATAACTGAACAATAAGTTCTAACAGGTTATGCCATGTATTACAGTTTATTTTGCATAAAGAAAATAATAATGCATGAAATATGAGCTAAAATAAATAAACAGCAAATGGCAAGGTGTCTTGCCTGGTAGGACGTCCGGTGTACTGCGATAATTACGGTGGCACGAACTGCGACTTCGGTGCAACAACTATACATGGTGACCTCGGGTGGTGGCATGGACAGTTCCATTGGGTCCAGAAGGGTCAAATTGGTTAGGGTGGACATAAGGTAGTACGGATTTGGTGACAGAATAGGAATAAGAGGATTTAGTCACGGACAAGAGGATAGTAGAAGGAAAATAGATAATTAATGTATATATAAGATTTTTGAAAACAATTTATAACCCTTGAATATATGGTTACTAAAAAAATAGTTTTTTAAATAAATAATGAAAAAGAAATATATATAAAATTAGTTTTAGGCAAAAACTCCAAGTTTGTAAAAATATGATTTTGAGATAGAAAACTATATTACATAAAACGTTTGAGAGATACCAAAAATTATTTTAAAATTTTGAAACTACAATTTATGAGTCGAAATATTTTAGGTAAATATGTTGGAAATTACTTTAGGCTAAACCCCAAATTTTGTAATTATATATAGATATCCCAATGACATAAATAAGATACCATAAAATAATATGACAATATAATTAGAAATATTTCAATATATAAATGTTGGTTTTATTGGAACAAATGAAATTGATAATGATAATTAATAACAAAATACCATTTAATAATAGTAATTAAAATCTATGTTTAGCTTATATATATGTTTATACCTACTAATATACAAACCCACCTATATATAAAATATTTACCCTTTTATATTAATGAAAGTACCTACTACAACTGTAAAGAGAAAAATGATAAAAATAATAATAATAATAATATAAAAAGTATTCCCTCACAAAAGCTAAAGTATACAAACAAAGAAAAATTATTATAGTAAAAAAAACATACTTGCTCTTCTCTCTGAGAGAAAGCTGAGAGAGAACAGTAAACAAAACGAAAAGGAAATGGAAAGAAAGGAGAGGAAGGGGAGGCACCGAGAGAGAGTTTGAGAGGGAGAGCGAGAGAAGGCTGAGAAGAGATCGATGGAGAGGAGAGAGGAGAGAGAGGAAAAGGGGAAGGAAAGGGTGAAGGGAGCGGTGAAGAGGGCTGGGGTCGGGCTCCGGTGGGATGGTGGTAGGCGGCGCGCGCTCGGCGCGATAGGACGCCCAGGCGGCTAGGGCAGTGATTCGAGGCGGGCGGCTGGCTTGGCGTTCGAGGGGGAGAGGCGGGAAGGAGAGGCGGCGGAGAAGGGGTGCGCAAGCGCACGGCCAGGCGAGGTCGGGAAAAGTCGTCGGCGCTCGGATGGTCGTCGACGCTCGGCAGAGATGGGGGTTTTGAAGGGTTTTTCGACGGAGTTGCTTAGCGACGCTCCGGTCGCGGCTGGCGCGGTTGGCCGGGAAGATGCGTGTGGATCAAGGGCGGAGATGGGTCGGACGGCAAGTGGCTGGGTCCATGGCAGCTGTCGACACGGCGGTGGCGGCCAGGTGTGTTTAGGGTTAGGGTTTTTTTTTTACTTTCTCTTCTTCTTCTTGGTGATGGTAGTGGTGAAGGCTGGTTGTCGCGGCAGGGGTCTGGCTGGACGGGGATGTCGGGATGGCTGGTGTTGTTCATGGGGTCGGACTGTTGGAAGTCGCAGAAGGCAAGTGGTGATGGCGATGGTGGTGACTGTTGTGTTCCTGGTGGTGGCCTTGTTGGCTGTGGCAGTGATGGTGTGGTCTTGGTCGCTGGCAGAAGTTGGACAGAGAGTGGAGAGGGGGTGCAGGTGGTTGCCTGGTCGGAGGGTCAGTGTCAGGGGTTTGGTCGGAGGGCAGGGAACAGGACGGCGAAGGCGATAGCTATTGATAGGCTAGAATTATGGATTTATTGCTTGTCGTGTCGGGGTTGTCGACACGGAGAACACAATGTATATGTAACACATGGAATAAGAATTGGACGGGGAACACGGATACGATGCACTCACGTTTGGTTGCGGAGAATTTGTGGATGTTAAAAATTCATGGAAGAGTACCTGCCTATTTATAGGATGTGAGAATTCTCATTTGGATTGGATTAGGAGAAGATTTAAAACCCAAATTAGATAATTCAATCTAATTAATTCAAATCTAAATCCAAATAGAAATCCTATTTAAATTATATCCCTTTAGTTTAAAATCAAATCAAATAAATCAATTTCAATTATAGATATTAATTTAATCTATCCAAAAATCAAATCGAGATTCAAATGGCCACAATAACTTCCAAATATATTTTTCAAAATACCAATAATAATAATTTTGAAAATAATAAATGTTTTTAAATATCTTTTTGAATAATAAAATATTAATATTAATAAATCTCAAAAATTATATTTTTATTATAAATAGAATAGTAAAATATTTAGGAATTATATACATATGCACAAGAATATTATCAATAATTGTTATAAATGAAAGGCTTTGTACCAATAAAATAAATAAAATAATGAGCTTGAAAGTTTGGTACGATAGCTAAAATAATTATTATATAAATTATTTTGAAACTATAAAATTAGAAAAAAATATTTTTCTAAAATATGTACGCTCGCACATATTCGCACTCGTCGAGCAAATTCAAAAAAAAAAAAAAAAATTCGCGCACGACGTACAATACGACTACGCGACGTACAATACAAATTTTTTAAATCAGTACCAAATTTAATAAAAAAAATAGTAGAAATTTAGGGATTTTACAGGGGGGTGTTAGGCGCAGTCGGGCTGGCCAGGGGGTCAGCCCATGTCTGTTGTTAGGGGAAAGGGTTTGGGTTAGTTTTAGGTTAGACTTAGGTTAATGGGTTTTAACTCGATAGCCCAAACTTTGTGTCCTGACAGTTAAGGACACGAAGAACGACTGAGTCCTAGTGTCCGTGTCATTTACGACATGCACGACACGAGTTTGTCGTGTCCAAACTTACCACTAAACTCGTCGGGACGCGGCGAGTTACATATATGAAGACGAGTCATATCGAAGAAGGGAAAAATAAAGTGACACGTACGTGTCCAAGTCGAGCGGGCTGTTGATGCGGCGACAAGACGGAGGAAGCATCGACGTCGCGGCGCTGGGGTGGTGCTGCACTTGCCTCGGTGTGGCGAACTCTTCGGTGGTGGTTGTGGGTGGTATAGGCGGCTGTGGAGGTGGCACTGGGGGTCGCCGGAGTTAGGGTTAGGATTAGTGTTTCGTCGGGGAAGAAGGGGTGAAGGCGGCGCTGTGGGGGGTCGTGGTGGTGTGCTAGGGTTAGGGTTAGGTCTGGGGGGTATTTATAGGGGGAAGGAGGTCGGTTTCAATGGCTAGGTCGGTCGGAAAAGGCGGAGAAAGGGGTCGTCGGTTGTCGGGGCAGCTGGCGAGAACGTTGGGGGGGTGACGGTGGTTTTGCAGCAAGGTCCCCCAGAGTTGGGATTTTGCATAATAACCCCGCTCTAATCGGTTTGTAAATTATTATTTGTAACCCACAATAAAAAAATTCAACTAATTACAATTTGATATTAAAACAAATTTAAATATTAGAAAATGATATTAAAACATTTTAATTAATTTATAAAATAATATATTTTGATTTAAAAACTATTTAAAAATCATTTAAAAATTTTAGAAAAATTCCTAGCAATTATATTAATTTATTTTAAATATATAAAAGCTATTTAATATTATAAAAATATTATTTTGAAATTTAGGGGCTTACAGGACCCTTGACGATAAATCCTTCTGGTTGTTCTATGTAAATCTTCTTTGTCAGTTCTTTATTCAGAAATTATGTCTTCACATTTCATCTGATAAATTAGCTTATGGATAGCGCCCACGGCAATCAATATTCTGATAGTAGTCATCCTTTCCACAAAAGCATATGTGTCAAAGTAGTCAATCTCCTGCTTTTGAGAAAACCCCTTAGCTACCAGCCAGGCTTTGAACTTATAAACTGTCCCACCATCCCTCATCTTCTTCTTGAAAGTCCAGTTGCATTCGTTGGGTTGAGCTCCTTCAGGTAGATCGACCAACTTCCATGTGTTATTAGATTTATGGAGTCAAACTCGTTATTGACTGCCTCCTTCCAGAAAATAGCATCTTTGGTCTTCATTGCCGTATTATAGGTAAGCGGATCAGGTTCCATATGATAGGTAACAAATTTATCTCCAAAATCCTTCAGCTAAATGTTGTCTCCTCTACGATAATTTCTTCTTGGACTGCAACTTCCTGAGAAGTACTCGCTTCTTTGGCACTAAAAATGTTCTCCGAAACATCTGCGAGAATAATATTCTTGTCCTGAACAAATTGTCTTTAAAGAACCTCGCGTCACAAGATTCAATGATATGATTTGTTTCAATATCAAAGAACCTCCGAGCTTCACTCTTATCAGCACAACCCAGAAATATGGTCTTCGTGGACCTCGTCCCTAGCTTTTGAATCTTGATGTCCGGAAGCTTCACATACACCAAGTACCCCCACACTCGAATGACACTCAAGTTTGGTCTGACCTTGAATCAGAGTTCATGAGGTGTATGTCAGATATCACGAACGGCTCTTTATTCAGAATAAATGTACCCGTAAGCACTGTTTCTCCCTAATAGCACTTAGGAAGTCCTGCCGTCAAGAGCATTGAATCCATCATCTTTGTCAGCGTCATATTCTTCCTTTCTGCAACTCTATTTGATTGAAGAGAATACGGCGCAGTCATTCTATTGACAATTCTATTTTCTTTGCAGAACGATACAAATTCCAAGGAAGGATACTCTCAACCTAGATTACTTCTGAGTCTCTTGAGTTGTTGACCGATTTGACATTTAGCTTCTATCTTGAAGTCCTTAAATTTCTCGAATGTCTCATCTTTCAATTTGAGAAGATATATAAATGCGTTCTTTGAGGAATCATTGATAAAAGTAATAAAATACTTTATCTCGACTTTCGCGAAGAAATGTTCGAAGTTACAGATATCTGAGTATACCAAATCCAGAAGATTCATACTCTTGTTCGCTCTTCTGAATAGCTTTCTGACAATTTTTGTCTATGTGCATACTTCATATTTCTCGAATGTCTCATCTTTCAATTTGACAATTTTTGTCTGTGTGCATACTTCATATTTCAATGACTAGGACATGTTTTCAATTGCACTGAATAGGCTTAATAAAAAAAAAGATGAATCCACTAGCTAGGGGAATATTTTTTACTTTGAGTCAGATTGAGTTAGAATTTGGAAAGGTCCCACGGTTGGCTTAGAATTATTGCATGACGTGCTTTCAAAATTGACAATCGGTACTTCATTCCATCGCTTGGAAGAAGGAAAGGTTGGTCTATATTTCCACAAGGCTATGAACTTAGCATAGACATAGGCGTCGCATGGTATAGATGCTGGGTAAAGTATGCACTGTCCTACTGTCCAATGCTTGGAAAAGTAAGTATTATTCTACCATCCAATGCTTGGTATAGCATAATTGTCCTACAGTCTCAATACACGTTTATACGGTGCAAGACTTGGCATAGCCTTTGCTCGTCCCATGGATTAGGCTGTATCACATGGTTTACGGCATGAAACACGGTTGATTCAACTTGAATTTCACAGGAGGGCTATCAAATAGCCATTCCGGAGTTGAGTCAATGATATGGTAACTTGAAAAAATGCTCGGGATCGTGGGTCATCGAGGCAGTCTCTTGTTTAGGAGTCTCAAACGTAGTACTGAAAATATGATAATACTAGAAGAGTAATGACTGCGTAAGATGGTAGTTCGAG
The DNA here is from genome assembly GCA_029216955.1 of Iris pallida. NCBI lineage: Eukaryota > Viridiplantae > Streptophyta > Magnoliopsida > Asparagales > Iridaceae > Iris > Iris pallida. Next base: position 15,702,531 of record JANAVB010015600.1, read on the forward strand.
TCGAGTCTTGTACGGTCATTGGACAACTTGTGCATAAGGAAAAGATTCCTCGGACGACCACAAGACCATTCCGGCCTAGGAGAAAATACGGTATAGCTGTTGCTAGATTTGAGCATGGGTTACTCGAGAATTTTCAGCGGGGCTAGCTGCTTGCGCTGAAAGGGTCGTCATCTAACAAAGCTATAAATCCATGATATCTTGTGGTGTTAGTGACCCTTTTATATACTTGAGTCAGCATAATAGCGGTGATCCGCGTGCTTGCCTTTGGATTGAGTCGAGTATAGTGTGCGCGGTACCAATGAGTTAAGTAAAATATGTGTATGGTTTGCAATATAATGTTTAGGCCTAAGATTTGGCTGCAACAGAGACACCGTGCTTTGGCACGAGATGTGGGGTCGGGAGCTTGAGTCATTGACACTAAGTTCACAAGTCTTGATTGGGTGATGATCGGAAATAGAAGAGGCCGCAAGGCAATAATATGGTCAAGTCACAATAAGTTGTGAGGCACGGCTCAATGTGGATATACAAATGGATCTTATGGCACGACCATGATGTTGTTGCACGAGTATGGATTTATGGCATGGTCACAATTTTGAATAAGTGGAATGTCTAGGCCAGGAGTCTAATTAATAAAAATTAATCCTAAGGTAAGAACAGAAAGGTAATCAAAAGAATAGTTGCACTTACGAAATGAACATGTTGGTTTTATATGGGTAGACGAGGGGCTCACTCACCAGTACGGTTGTGTACTGACATCCAAACAGTTTTTATTCCGCAGGTTACAGATACCTGCTCGTTCAAGGTGGACCTCGCTTGGATGCGGTGAAGCATGGTGTTCCTTGACGTTTCGAGGCGTGCAGCCGCATTAGAATCTTCACCTATAAGGGACATAATTTATGGACATCGTCTTTTGAAGCAACCGCTCACTCGTTATATTGTATTAAAAGATGAGAGAGAGCAGAGTGACTTGTATTCTGAGAGAGAGCTGAGTGATTGTTATATGAGATAAAGTGAGATTGAGAGACTTATAATCTCAGCTTCGTGCTCCTGTAATCTTGTTTCAATATCAATAAAGTATATCATTTTGTACATATCTTAGTGTTATTCAACTTCTCTGCTTGGGACTTCTGTGCGAAGATCCCGTCACAAGCTGCTGTAATCGGCCGTTATGGAACCCGTCTTGCACGAACGCAACCTAGGCTCGCGCGGCATCACGCCCTAGCGAGGGCGATCGATTCTGCAGAACCCGGGTGTGACATAATGGAAATCGACAAAGTGAGGTATCTTCGCCTAGTTTCATGGAAATGACAATTAAATATTATAGGATAAGTAAACAAAATACATAATAAAATTTAAGCTAGAAATTAAAAAAGTTGTGTCACCTTCGTGGACATTGTTGCTACAAATGACTTTGACCCGCATGAATGGTTCCATGACAAACTGGAACATGCTACTATATTTTGTTCTGATCGTTTCTACAACAAGAAACCAAAACCATGGGTAAACAGATAACCAAAACTATATCAAAGCCACAAAGTTTCTAATTAACAAAACTTTCCCCCATGTATCTAATTGCCATGAAATATAAAAGAGCAGAACAATTATCGGAGGACTGGACTTTTACTTCACGTTACAAACTCGCTTGTACAAAGAAAGCCTAGGGACGAAAACCTAGGTACAGCAGTCTAAGTACAATTGTTTATTTTTGATTCTGGGGGGTGACGATAGAGGCTCGGAAAAGCGATGGCCGCTCTGCCTTACTCCTTGGACGATCGGTATGCAGCCTTGGCTCGGGAAAGATCTGCTTGGCGTTGACGAAGAAATGCTCTTCTTGCTCTCCTCATGTTGCTCTTCTGGCTTCTCTCTCTCTCTGTGTATTTGCACTCTGATTATTAAGGGGGAGCTCTCTGTATATATCTCTATCTCCTCCTCTCTTTTTCTTTTTTTTTCGCAAGGGAATGGCACCTTGCTATTTATAAGAGTGAGGAAATCATTAGGGTTTGGGTGATTGCCCATTCTCACAGTGGCGGCGGCCGTAGAGGATCTGGGCCATTTAATGTGGATAGTATCGAATCCTGTGAGTAATTAATGCTGATTGCTTTAAATCTTCATGATTGGTTGTGTCAAGCTCGGATCTCTCACCACGTGTCCCATTGGCTTGATCATGAATGATATGGCCTGATCTTATTAATCATGAGGATAGCGTTAAATATGGTTATTAGGATCTGGTAAATCTCTGCTTGATTTAATGCCATGCGTCCCACAATCACCTTGCTACCAGCTGTCGAATCCTGGGGGCAACTGAATCTATGCCACGTGTTTTAATGGTCATCCATGAACCGCATAAGATAGTGTCTTAGTGAGCCGCATAGGTATAGTATTTGCGAGCCGCATGGGATGGTCTCTTGGTGAGCCGCAGGAAGATGATTCCTGTCAGCCGCATGAAGCTGTTCTTCGATGGAGCCGCATGGGATGGTCTCTTGGTGAGCCGCAGGAAGATGATTCCTGTCAGCCGCATGAAGCTGTTCTTCGATGGAGCCGCATGAGAGTAGCCACGTGGCAATCTCGGATCATGTCAGAGATTTTCTTCTGTTCCCAAAGAGTCTGTCATTATGATCGGACCATCATGACACTTTATGTCAGAGCCGTCAGCTGTCAAATCATGGCAGAGCATTAAATGAGGCCAGCTGTATGAAGAGACACGTGGTGTTGATCGAGCAGCATATTTCTGTTGGCCATTTGTGAGCCGCATATGCTTCCGAACCGCATGATGCTGAGAGACTCTTTGAACCGCATGGGACACTCCCTAGGTAAGTCGCATGGCCTCTCCTGCCTCGAGCTGCATGAGACTGGGAGTCTCTTTGAACCGCATGGGACTGCCCCTGTATGAGCCGCATGGGGTTATCCTACTTCGAGCCGCATAGATCATTATTCTGATATTTTCCATGCTTCTACAATAGCGGCTCCACCCATTGTAAAAATAAATCCACCTGTGGACCTCTCGTTCTCCAACTCTGAGCACCAGCTGGCATCACTAAAGGCTTCTACTACTGGTGGATCTCCGCTGTAGTACAGTGTATATGTCTGAGTCTTCTTGAGATATCTCATAACCTATTTCATAGCTTTCTAGTGCTCAACGCTTGGGTTGTTCGTGAAACGACTCAGCATTCTAACGACAAAAGCTATGTCAGGCCTTGTGGCAGTAGTAACATACATCAAACTCCCGATAACGCTTGCGTACTCAACTGCCTGACGCTTTCCCTCGAATTAGGCTTCAGCTTCAGATCACACCTGTAAGGCATATCGATCCCTGGAAGATCCTGATATCCATAACGTGTGATCATCTTCTCAATATAATAAGACTGTGACAACGTTAGTCCAGTGTCTGTCCGGATAATCTTGATCTGTCACAACCCGCACCAAGTGTAAGGGTACAAGTGCTTAACAGTGCCTAGCCTACACCACAGAATCGGTGGTAGAACGCTTGTAACCCCTCTTCCCGGAATTTTGATAATATATTTTTATTTATTTATTTTGAATTAAATGATGATTTTTTAGAAATTTTAGAAATGATTATTTAGTTAATTATTACGGTAGATGATTTTAGCCATGGTTGAGTTTTGGAGTACAAGGTGATTAGAAATCATGGCACGGATAGTGCAGTGGCATGTTTTGATTAGTGTATTAGCCTTGGTAGGGAAGACCCAGCCATAGCGATGTCCTAACTAGGAAAACCAGGCCAAGTTGCGACTTAACCCTTGCCGAAGTTTTATTTATTAATTAATTATATTATTGAGTTTACAGATACCGATTATACCATTTTAGTCCGGACTGGACCCAAGACAAGCCCAAGCCCATGTAGTCATGTGGAACGCCCGATGACATGCGTGTTGATGTATTTTGGTGAGTGGGTGGTTTTCCGTTTTAATGATTTAATGAATAGTTCTAAGTATTCATAATTAAATATTATAATTATTGTTATTAGTTGATATTCAATGACACTTGTATAAAATGGGTCTTTGTGCATTTTTGGGATTATTAGACTAAATATAGCGGTATATATATACACCATTATTGTTTTATTAAATTTCATTATTATTATTATTATTTTATTATTTTTATTATCCAGGTTATTATTATATAATATTATTAATTATTGGTTATATTATGATTTATATATTCATATTTACGTAAATAGGCCCTACGCTAGGAATGGGTAATATTGGGGTTTTAGTTAGAATTTGTGGAGGATGCTATCTAAGTATGTATATGCGTAAATAGATATGTATATATATAAATATGTATACATATGTATAGGCATTTATTGAATAATGAAAAAGAAAAAAAAAGAACCATCATTGTTCCCTTACGGGAACAGTGGACTCAGCCACTTAAGTAGCAGCAAATGCCAACCCACACATAAGAAAGCCTAGCCAACCATATCGCCCGACCCGAACTCATGATTGCCCGACCCGAACTCCTCTCAGCCGAGAAAAGAAGCCGCATATATATATGTAAATACAGAACGGGAGAAGTGTTGGAGTCTTCGATCAAATATTAAACCCTAACCAAGAACCTGCGACCCCCTGGGCAGCTGCGCGTGTCGCCCCACCGTGCCATCGCTGGCCGGAGAGCCGCGGTCGGCCGGCCAAACCATGCACAGGACACAGAGCGCAACAACAACAAGGCTTGAGCAAGGTACGATTTTTGCCACAATGTTTCTTCCCGTACACTCAACAAAATTCGATTCCATAAAATCCTATCGAATGCCCATATGACCATCTTGGATCCCTATCAATTAGTTCTTATTGAACTTGTTCATTTTCGTCGAGAAATCAACGCGAATATCGAAGAAAAATCTGTTCTCAAACAGAGTATATAGCAGTCTCTCAACCCAACTTGGCAGCCGTTTTCTGAACCGAACATTAGGAGATTTCAAAAACTAATTGAAAAAAGTCCTAGACAACCTTTAGGGCTTCAATTCCCTTTTTGTGGAATCGGATTTCGTCGACTGTGCGTCGAGAAATCGGATTCCGAATTTGGAGAAAAACCTGTTTTTAAAATTATAAATTTAGAAAAAAATTGATCGATACGACGTGCGTCTCGCCAATCTGGGCGACATGGTCGCGCACTGTAAGCATCGAAAGGTGCGTACGGATATCCTAGACGTGTGGGCTTTGACAGAATTTAAATTGGTTGCGTGTGCGCGACGAATTTGACGCATATCCGTCGAAATTCACCGTATCGGCCTCTGTGCGAATTTCCTAATTACTTTGTACATGCTCGTCAGATCGAGACGAAACATACGCCAGCAGGACCGTATCATTTTTCTGGTCTTGTATGCCAAGTTTGGTCCGATTCTGAGACAGTTGAGCGGATTCTGTTTTGCGGGCCCTACGATCCGACTCAACGGGCGATTTTGTGCACGGCCTGCTGGAATCCAACTTTCGACATACGGTTGGGTTCGTATCATCAAAACAAATCCGTAGACATGTAGTTTGACGACTTTAGAGACCGTTGACTCTGGCACGCTTTTCGGTGCAAAGCGGGTCTAACGACGGACACCGTTTTGACCCGAAATTACCGTTTTGCTCCTGTATCCAGAATTGGACTTAAGGTCAGGCAATCCAAGCTAATTTGACTATTCTGAGAACATTGGTAGTATTTATTTCAGCTTTCGGGGACTGTTGTACGGGTTTTGACTTTTGTGGCATACTGAGTGGTTTGGACTATCGATTTCACCAGCAAAGGACCACAGGCGAGTACAGTTTATTGTTTGTTTTCAGTATTGATCTTTACTATGCATCAGTGTTTAGTCGATAGATATGTAATTTCAGTTTTATGTTGATTTTGTTCCTTGTCGTGTCGGGAGGTTGAAGTACCAACGATGTGTGATCTGACCTTAGACAGTGTAGACAGTGAAGACAGTGATTTATTATTACAAAATAGACAGTGTAGACAGTAATTTATTCTTGCAAAGTAGACAGTGTAAATAGTGATTTCTTTATTGCATTATTAAATATTGACAATGTAACTTTATACAATGTAGACAGTGTAACTTTAGACAGTGTAACTTTAGACAGTGTAGACAGTGTCGTGTAATTATCCCGAGACCGATCACATATCAAAGGTACTTCCGTCAGTCGGTGAGTGTTGTCTTTGTATTTATTTACTGTTTTCCTTATTTAATTTTATTTGTCTTTTGCTTTATTTTATGAATCATATGTCTAAAGGCTAATCTCTGTAGTATAATCATTTTCATATATTGAAACTGCATTCAGTGAATTGTGCTTGTTCCATTCCTGACTGGAAACCAAAAATTTTTAGGTTAGCCGTGGATTCACTTAGCATCGGAGATACGGGGGTACTTGCAGACAAAAGCCTAGAAATTAGCTAGATAGCGGAGTTGTAGTCATTCCAATATTTGTACAAGTTTATTTTTTTCTGTAAATATAAAACTTGTGATCATTGTAAATTAAATTAATTATGTGAATGAGCATTATTTGTGATTTTGATCTTCATGGCCGTGACAGCGTTCTACCGCCGATACTGCGACGTAAGCTGGCTTGAACACGTTTCGTATTCGTTTTTTTTAAAAATGGGTACGGGTCGTGAGAAGTTTTTGTGGTGGCCCATGCAGGTCTGGTTTCGCAAATCATGCGAATTCGTGATAGTACTTAAGTTAGTCGTACTATTGCGAGCCTGTGACTAGGAAATGCTCATTCACGAATTAGGGATTAATTTAATTTAAGAGAATGACTAGGACTAGGAGTCCCTTAAACAAATTTACCGATGGGTAGTCTAGGCCATGCATTTTAGATGAGGATTATTAATTTTGATAGACTGTCAGATCACCATAGATACACTATTTTCTCTTGATATGACGATATGATCTAATGTGGATAGATTTTTCACTTGGTGAGACAGGGCTTCATTAATGATCCAACCTTAATAAATTGTTCAATTCCTTGCCCTTAGATATCATCCTCATATCTTAGTCCGAATTGCCTCTTTAGTTCCTATTTTGCCCTAAGGATTGTTATTTTATATAATTTCTGATTATATTATCCATATACGGACCTCGAGTTAGTTTCAGTTCAATGTTTTTCCTCAATGTTTGAAAACACATGAAATAGATACTAGAATGTTTGTATTCCTTTTTGTCTTCAGTTATTTCCTCCATATTTGATCTTTCATTTGAAGGGCGGTGAGTGATAGGACAAATACTTATGCTTTAGTTCGTCAACTTGTTTGAATCTCTAGAAGCTCAGGGATTTTTGCAGATATAGTTAAAGGAATATTAGTTAACTTATAATGGCAGGACAGCAGCGCACTGTCGCCATTTATTTGAATTATGGAGACTATGGACTCACTGCAGCCAGTAGCGCACTGGCGAGACACGACCCCTAGAGTTGGAATTTGATTAAGAAATATAGGTTATAGAATGTTATTAAAATCTATGGCTAGTGGTCCTGTTTTGACCGTAGTCACCCTTGTGTCAATATAAGGTAGAGTATCGGATAGCATATTACCCTGAAATCACGAATCCAAGGGTTTACCACAGCCCGAGTATACGGGCGAGGCAAAATTCTCAGTAAAATGGCTTCAAACGTGATTACAAGTTTAGGGTACTATAGAGGATAGGAAAATGCCAGGCATGTCCCATAGGATACAAAACCAATATTAGTGAAAGTTTTGTAAGTTGGGTAGCATGTCTCCCGACCTAGCATCCCGTAGTTTTTGTGATTTATCGACGACGTAATTGACTGACACTAATTGGTTTACCTGGAATATAGAATATAGAGGTCAATAACCCATTAGTCAACCAAGGCCTTATGGATAAAAAGATAGTAGGAAGACTGTATAAGCAAGAACACCGGATAAGGTTTGATTCTCACAAAACTAGAACTACTTGTGCCAACTTTCAAAAATCTCGCATACTTGTATTCTGACTATCTTAACCAATGCTGGTATTACAGCCTAGTTTTGTAAGCTTCCTCTGTTCTCGAGCTTGATTCAAGACATATGTTTAGTGGGGATGCCTACTAACATATTGTCTAATCAGAATCGATGTATTACCGTCTGATCAACCGTAGTGCACCCGGTTCGCTCTTCCTCTGATTAACCTACGTGGATTGAGATGCAGATGTCTCTAGGATCTCATCCGCAACTGCATTGACAATTCCTCTTGAATTATACATTCGCTTTTGAATCACGTAATTGTATTCAGTGACATCCTTCTTGAACCCTTTATTATTTTTTGCTTCCACTGATTTGAAAGGACAGAAGCTCATAATCTGTAGGAAGATACAGAGTATCCCCGTGGCTATGATAGTTGTATACATAAGTGTAGCTACCATCGACTAGCCATGTGACTAGAACCTTGCCTTGAGTTATTCGTTCTTCTCTCGACTACCAAACTGCTGTTGGGCCTTTCTAGCCATTTGAATTTGAGAATGATTAGGGTTTTACCCTTAGTTAAGATGCCAACCTAGGAGACTATCTATTTTCAAGAAACCATTTGTTGTGAGTCTCTAATTATTTTCTTGAAGCTTGCTTTAACTAGAACCCTTATGACAATAGTCTGGTAGGCTTGACACAAATAGAAATGCACGACTCAGTTGTTAGAATTCTTTTCATATGATGTGCCTTAGAGTTGGTCACCGTCGATAACTCTTGTATACTATGGATGAGTAGGTCATTCTATTTTATCGACCACGTGTCATTGTATACACACATTTCCATTTATTGAGGAACGATCCTTGGCTTGACTTATACCTACCGTATCCCGTTACGCCGTGCCTTATTCTTATCTAATAGGAGTCGAGGTATGGTAGCCGGACTTTAGAATTCTTCTAACCTCATTATTCCTAAAATCATGTCCTAGCTTCTAAGGTGGGTAGACTGTAAGACTTCTAAAAATTTTGGGCATATACGAGGGTTACCGATTGATTAGAATAATTTCCTTTAGGATGATAATTAGTGTCCCATGGACTTCCACTTTCCATTTAGATCATTTTGTGTCCCGGCCGTGTCATTAATATTCGGAGTACGAGACCAGCTGTTACCTTCCAACAAATTTTATCTGCGAGATCTAAACGAGTCCACCTTCATCTAGGTATATCATGTCCCACTCAAACACGTTCACTTGTACTCTATTTTTATGGTACAACTTTCAGGCAAAGGGACTAGCTATAACCCTTACCATAATATCGGTAAACTTTCTGACTTCCATTAGAGCCTCAACCTTGACTCGAACCTTTCGACCTAATATATGGTTGTGATCTACTCGAAGCCCACTACGCACATGTTACTAGTATACCACTCAATTGTGTCTTCTCGTGCTACTTAAACCCAAAAGTCACGAAAGACGTATTTTGGGGCTTTAGGAACCTAGCTAACCAACCCGACTGGCAACTAGCTCAACCACTTGGGTTGAAATCTATTCTAGGTTACCCTAGCCTAGTAGAAATAGTTTTATCATTGGGATCTTGTCCAGTCAATATAGATTGAAGTCCAAGGTTCATCCAACCGACGACTGATGTCCAATTGGGGAGCCCATTAAGACCCAGTAATACCTATTCATGTATACCACTATATTTGGACTATAAAGCCGAACCATTTGAAATAGGTCCCCATAACTATTATGTAGTCTCCCCCTTTTTGAATGAGAAGTCATTCGTAACCCTTATTCCATCTACCTAGAAGTCGCGATACGATCTTGTATTGCATTTATATCCCTTGTTTGTGTGTTTAAATAACCACAGAAAAGACCACAATCTTGATTTCTCAAATTCCGTTCTATTATGGAACCTGTTTAGAATTTCGAGAACAGAATTTTTGTATTGCATGGATTATAAGACCCTCTGAGAAACGAAAGGTTCGTTGACTTAGCAAGTGATTGGACTAAAGTAGCCCACTCTAGCGAATAAGTCGATGGCTTATAGACTTTCTTCCTATCTGCATCTTGGGATACTCAACCGCTCTTGAAACTTCATAATTGCTCTTGATTATCCTTCCTTATCCTCCTGTCCCTTCTATTGCAGAGCGACGTGTGGCCGTGCTTTTAGAATTTACTAATAGTTCTTAGCTACTTGTGTAAATGTGTTGCTTGTTAAAGTTTGGATTGCTTGAAGGGTAGGAGAGGATAATATAGGCCGTATGCAGTAAATATCTATTGGTAGCAATTTTAGCAAGTAGTTGGAAGATTATAAAGTTTTAGTGACATAGCTTTGCGGGAGTAGTGTGTTCAAAGGTGGATAGAAGTCCTCGGAGTTTCATAGTTACAAAATGGCTAGGAGGGGATATAAACTATTTTTGAGGAATAAAAATTCGAGAAGATTAAGGTAATGGTATATTTCCTCTTTGAATTTAAGGAATAGTTACGAATTAGAATTTCGAGGACGAAATTATTTTTTAAGTGGGTAGATTTGTAACCCCTCTTTCCGGAATTTTGATAATATATTTTTATTTATTTATTTTGAATTAAATGGTGATTTTTTTGAAATTTTAGAAATGATTATTTAGTTAATTATTACGGTAGATGATTTTAGCCTTGGTTGAGTTTTGGAGTACAAGCTGATTAGAAATCATATCACGGATAGTGCAGTGGCGTATTTTGACTAGTGTATTAGCCCTGGTAGGGAAGGCCCAACCATAGCGATGTCCAAACTAGGAAAACCAGGCCAAGTTGCGACTTAACCCTTGCCGAAGTTTTATTTATTAATTAATTATATTATTGAGTTCAGGGATACCGATTATACTATTTTAGCCCGGACTGGACCCAAGACAAGCCCAAGCCCATGTGGTCAAGTGGGACGTCCGATGACATACGTGTTGATGTATTTTGGTGAGTGGGTGATTTTCCGTTTTAATGATTTAATGAATAGTTCTAAGTATTCATAATTAATTATTATAATTATTGTTATTAGTTGATATTCAATGACACTTGTATAAAATGGGTCTTTGTGCATTTTGGGAATTATTAGACTGCACATAGCAGTATATATATATACACCATTGTTGATTTATTAAATTTCGTTATTATTTTATTATTTTTATTATCAAGGTTATTATTATATAATATTATTAATTATTGGTTATATTATAATATATATATTCATATTTACGTAAATAGGCCCTAGCTAGGAAGGGGTAATATTGGGGTTTTAGTTAGAATTTGTGGAGGATGCTATCTAAGTTTGTATATGCGTAAATAGATATATATATATATGTATATATATAAATTTGTACACATATGTATAGGCATTTATTGAATAATGAAAAAGAAAAGGAAAAAAAAGAAGAACCATCACTGTTCCCCTACGGGAACAGTGGACTCAGCCACTTAAGTAGCAGCAAATGCCAACCCACGCATAAGAAAGCCCAGCCAGCCATATTGCCCGACCAGAACTCATGATTGCCCGACCCGAACTCCTCTCAGCCGAGAAAAGAAGCCGTATATATATGTAAATACAGAACGCGAGAAGGGTTGGAGTCTTCGATCGAATATTAAACCCTAACCAAGAACCTGCGACCCCCTGGGCAGCTGCGCGTGCCGCCCCACCGCTTGTCGGAGAGCCGCGGTCGGCCGGCCAAACCGTGCACAGGACACAGAGCGCAACAACAGCAAGGCACGAGCAAGGTACGGTTTTTGCCATAATGTTTCTTTCCGTACACTCAACGGAATTCGATTCCGTAAAATCCTATCGAATGCCCATATGACCTTCTAGGATCCCTGTCAATTAGTTCTTATTGAACTTGTTCATGTTCATCGAGAAATCAACGCAAACATCGAAGAAAAATCTGTTATAAAATAGAGTATATAGCAGTCTCTCAACCCAACTTGGTAGCCATTTTCTGAACCGAACATTAGGGGATTTCAAAAACTAATTGAAGACAGTCCTAGACAACCTATAGGGCTTCAATTCCCTTTTTGTGGAATCGGATTTTGTCGACTATGCGTCAAGAAATTGTATTCCAAATTTGGCGAAAAACCTGTTTTTAAAATTATAAATTTAGAAAAAATCGATCGATACGACGTGCGTCCCGCCAATTCGGGCGAGGTGGTCGTGCACCGTAAGCATCAAAAGGTGCATACGGATATCGTGGACGTGTGGAATTTGACGGAATTCAAATTGGTTGCGTGTGCGCGACGAATTTGACGCGTATCCGTCGAAATTCACCGTATCGGCCTCTGTGTAAATTTCCTAATTACTTTGTACGTGCTCGTCAGATCGAGACGAAACTTGCGCCAGCAGGACAGTATCATTTTTTTGGTCCTGTATGCCAAGTTTGGTCCGATTCTGAGACAGTTGAGCGGATCGCCGTTTTGCAGGCCCCACGATCCGACTCAACGGGCGATTTTGTGCACGGCCTGCCGGAATCCAATTTTGAACATACGGTTGGGTTCGTATCATCAATATGAATTCGTAGGCATATAGTTTGACGACTTTAGAGACCGTTGACTCTGGTACGCTTTTTGGTGCAAAGCGGGTCTAACGGCGGACACCGTTTTGACCCAAAATTATCGTTTTGCCCCTGTATCCAGAATTGGACTTAAGGACAGGCAATCCTAGCTAATTTGACTATTCTGAGAATATTGGTAATGTTTATTTCAGCTTGTGGGGACTGTTGTGCGGGTTTTGACTTTTGTGGCACACAGAGTGGTTTGGACTATCGATTTCACCAGCAAAGGACCACATGCGAGTATAGTTTATTGTTTGTTTTCAGTATTGTTCATTACTATGCATCAGTATTTAGCCGATAGATATGTGATTTCAGTTTTATGTTGATTTTGTTTCTTGTGGTGTCGGGAGGTTGAAGTACCAACGATGTGTGATCTGACCTTAGACAGTGTAGACAGTGTAGACAGTGATTTATTATTGCAAAGTAGACAGTGATTTATTATTACAAAGTAGACAGTGTAAACAGTGATTTCTTTATTGCATCATTAAATGTAGACAGTGTAACTTTATATAATGTAGATAGTGTAACTTTAGACAGTGTAGACAGTGTAACTTTAGACAGTGTAGACAGTGTAACTTTAGACAGGGTTGACAGTGTCGTGTAATTGTCCCGAGACCGATCACATATCAAAGGTACTTCCGTCATTCGGTGAGTGTTGTCTTTGTATTTATTTACTGTTTTCCTTATTTAGTTTTATTTGTCTTTTGTTTTATTTTATGAATCATATGTCTAAAGGCTAATCTCTGTAGTATAGTCATTTTCATATATTGAAACTGCATTATGTAAATTGTGCTCGTTCCATTCCTAACTGGAAACCAATATTTTTCAGATTAGTCGTGGATTCACTTAGCATGGAAGATACGGGGGTACTTGCAGACAAATGCCTGGAAATTAGCTAGATAGCGGAGTTGTAGTCATTCCAATATTTGTACAAGTTTATATTTTTCTGCAAATGTAAAACTTGTGATCATTGTAAATTAAATTAATTATATGAATGAGCATTATTTGTGATTTTGATCTTCATGGCCGTGACAGCGTTCTACCGTCGATACTGCGGCGTAGGCTGGCTTGGACACGTCTCATACCGTTTTTAAAAAAAAAACGGGTACGGGTCGGGACAACGCTGTAGTAGGTCACTATCTAAACAACAACTCACGCAATTATATAGAGTACTAGTCATAAATCTTAACTCCAAACGGAGGACAAGTATAGATATAATAAAGCTCAATCACAGTCTAAGAATAATAAGATAACACAGAAGTTTATAACTAAGGAATAAAGAACAATAACAAAATAAAACTACTAAATAATAATATCTCAAACTATCTCAAAACAAAGTCAATATCTTAACTTACTACATTTCAAGTTCTAAACATGAATCTAAAGCAAGTCTACTAGCTAGTCTCCCGATCACTCCTAGGAGTCGGGACCAAAGGTAGCTAATCCATCTCCAGATCCATAGCAAGTAGGGCAAGTGTCCTCGGGACAAACATCTGTAATATTTTGTCAACATATCCAATCAGGATTGGAAGGAGCACAACTCATCTAGAATTTCCAAGTAAATGGCTAAAACTATAAAGAAGTTATAGACAATTATATTGATGAAGCATGGATCTTTTAGACAGGTAATGATGTAGAGCAACAGTTAAAGTACAAGAGAAAATAATATAACAAATCAAAAGATCATGGCAATGAAGACTATAAATAAAACTAGCTGAATTAGAGTAAGGTGATATAAGTCCAGACAGTACAATATAAATCAAGTGTAGTCCCAATATGAGTCCAAACAATACGAGTCCAGAGAGTAATTCCAGGGTGAGTCCTAAACATGACACTAACCAGTGTGTTTTAAAATACCGAGATCGACATGTAAACGACTATGGGTAATCAGGCACATCGCACACCTGGCCATGTGTGGGATGGCTAGCATTCCAGTATAAGTCCAAGGGAGGTGGTTCCAGTATTTAGAAATGTTGACATGTCTACTCAAATATTTCTCTGCCCAACCGGTACAAGTAAATCCATAACCCAACACAAAAGTAAAGTACAAGTCCAACCAGAACATGATATTGCCAGTAGGTGATTCCAGTGGTGATTCCAGTAATGGAGTTCAAACATGTAAAAGGTGAGTAATGCATGCAATGGATCAAGTAATATCAATCCGTGTTGACAGAGAATCAAGTAGAACTGCTAGGACTGAAACACAGTAATCGACAAGTAAATGAAAGAACTATCAGAGAATGTACTCGCTTGATACCCTAAATGACTGATGTATACATATGTTCGAACCGAAGTCACAAAGTCCAAATTAGAGCAATACAGGTTATAATGTATTCATTATATGGTAAATAAAGTTTATAATACAATCTACATGATTCAAAGTCATTCTAGGTCAAAGTCAACTCTTGGTCAACTTTGGTCAACCTTCTAGTCAAACTAGTCAGCATCTAGGATTTGGTCAACTAGGTCAATCTTAGTCAACTAAGTTAAACTCTAGGCAAGCTAGGTCAATTGGTCACATATTGACTCAATGTTAACCTTTGGTCACTCTGTAGTCAACCAAGTCAATATCAAGGTCAATCTTAGCTATTCTAAGAGGCCAACTCACAACTCTATACCAATACTACCGCAGTCAATCAAGATGATGAAAGTGGAGAGGCAACAGCTCTGGAACCAGTCACAACTCCCCGGCAGCCAATTCAGCAAGAAAATGAAGGACACGAAGAAGGCAAAATTCTGCAGGGAGAGTCAGAAGGTGAACAAGAGGCTGAGCCAGATGGAGGTACAGTCGCAGAGCAAAGTACCAAAGAAGATGGCGATATTGGGAACTGGGCTGATGCAGTGGAAGCGGAAGAAGGTGGCACAGCTGCAGTCAAGTCTAAGCGTAAGAAGAAAGAGATTCCGCCGACGGACAGGGTCCTCCGATCCATTTCAGCAATCGCAAAATCGGGTAACCATCACCTCCCCATTAATGTTTAACATCCTTTGTTGGAACATTCGTGGGGTTGCAAGTAAAATGGCTCTTAAGAGATTACGAAACATTTGTCGAGTGAACAAAGTCCAAATGCTGGCTATTCTAGAGCCTAAGGTGTACAGCAGCAAATTGTTACATTATCAACTAAAGCTTGGTTTTGAGAAAGGGTTCTCGAACGACAAGGGAAATATTTGGGTATTGGCAAAGGCGGGTTGCACGATCTCAGTATTGGACTCTTTTGAACAAGCAGTCACAGTAGCATTTCAAAACGAATTTCTTATCTCTAAAGCAATGTTCACTTTTGTACATGGCCATAACAAGAAGGAGGGATGGAGGGATATGTGGGATAGGCTTCTTAGTATGCAGTTTTCTCATAACATGCCATGGGCAGTTGGAGGGGATTTCAACGCTATTGCGACTGTGGATGAGAAGGTTGGGGGAAGGCCTCCTTGTCCGATCTCTATTCAGGAGTTCCAAAATTTTCAACTTTCAGCAGGCCTTTCTGAACTTCCGATCTTTGGCAGCCGCTTTACGTGGTTTAAATCCAACTCAGGTGAGCGGAGGGGGTCGAGATTGGATAGAATGTTAGTTACTCAAGATTGGCTTCATCTGACACCACTGTCTAAGGTGGAGCATTTGAATAGGGCAGAATCTGACCACGCGCCATTACTGGTCAAGCTTCAAGCTAAACAAGAAGGAGGAAAGCGGCCATTTCGATTTCTTGATTTTTGGGCTAGGCAGGAGGGCTTCAAGGACCTAGTGAAGGAGGCATGGAACTCGATATCACATCAGAATGGATTGGTTAGGGTTAGCTTGCGACTTGCAGCATATCGTAAGGCTCTTTCCAAATGGAGTCATAGCACCTTTGGTGATATTTTTCAGGAGATAAACGTGGTGGAGGATCAGGTTCTTGCAGCTGAACTTGCATTTGAAGCGGATAGGTCTTTGGCAAATAGAATAGCACTCGATAGAACAGTAGCTATTCAGAAACAAAAACACTCATATGTTGACTCATTTTGGAAACAAAAGGCTCGGCTTCGATGGGATATGGAGGGTGATCGCAACACGAAATACTTTCATGAATGTGTTAATAGTAAACAAAGAAAACTACATATTCACCATATTGTGGATGATGAAGGTTCAAGCAAATCTGACCTCAAGGATATTCAACTAGTGGCAGATTCTTATTATGAAGCCCAATATCAAAGTATCCGCACAGAGGAGGATGAAGATCTAATAGAGGTGATTCTGAATATCTTGTCAGAGGAGGATAACGATATTTTGATTGCAAAGCCATCGAAGGAGGAAATTCTAAACACTATCAAAAGCCTAGATGTCAGCAGTGCAGGGGGACCAGATGGGTTTACAGCTACTTTCTTCATTTCTTGCTGGCATATCATTGAGGATGATATGCTTGAGGCGATATCTCTATTCATAGATGGATTTGAACTGCCGAAGGCTTTCACGAGTACATCTCTGGTGTTGATTCCCAAGCATAACAATCCCAGGTACATGTCTGAATACCGTCCTATCAGCTTATGTACAGTTTTTAACAAAATTATCTATAAGCTCCTTGCACTTAGACTTGCTCCTATACTGCCAAGATTAATTTCTCCAGAGCAAAGTGGCTTCGTTAGGGGTAGAGAGATTGTCGACAACATTCTCTTAGCCCAAGAGATGTTGAGTTTAATGAATAATAATAATAGAGGAGGGAACATAGCCATAAAGCTGGATATGACCAAAGCCTATGATAGGTTAGATTGGTCTTTCCTCATGCAAGTAATGCGTAGATTTGGCTTTAAGGAACAATGGATTAGCATGGTTTTCAGGTTGATCAACAATATATGGTATTCTACTATTATAAATGGTATTTCATCTGGCTATTTCCAAGCATTTAGAGGAGTTCGTCAAGGTGATCCATTGTCTCCTGCATTTTTCATAATAGCAGCTGAAGTTCTGTCGAGAAATCTAAACAAAGTGGTGGAGAATGCATCCTTCAATCACTACTATGTCCCTAGTGGCTGCCCGCCCATTACTCACTTGGCATTTGCAGATGATGTCCTATTGTTTTCAGCTGGCGACGTACGTTTGGTTCAGTTGATTCGTGGGATACTTCAAAGATATGAAAGAGCTTCGGGTCAGAGTATCAATGCTGCTAAATCATCTATATACACAGCTCCAACATTTGAATGGCAGAATGAGCTTCATGATATTACAGGTTTCGAGGTCCAACATCCTCCGTTTATTTATCTTGGATGCCCAATGGCAGTGGGTATGCGTACAACTATTTTATATGAAGAGCTGATTGCTAAAATACGAAGAAGATTAGAAGGGTGGCAGCAGAAAATTCTATCTTATGGGGGCAAGCTAACTCTTATTAAGTCGGTACTGCTATCTATTCCCATGCATACAATTGCAGCATGTAATCCGACAAAATCAGTCCTTAATAAGCTTGAAGACATGTTTGTACGGTTCTTTTGGGGTTCATCGGATGGTGCGCAAAAGCATATCTGGTCGAGCTGGAGCACAATGGCGAGGCATATTGATGAAGCAGGATTAGGATTAAGAAGCCTAAAAGAGACTATGGATGCATTCACTGCAAAGCCATGGTGGAAACTTAAAACACAGGACGGGCTATGGCAAAGGTTCCTTAAAGCAAGATACTGCAAATTTCAGAACCTAAACGAAGTTGGTGCTCCTCAGAAGTTCTCTCACGTGTGGAGAAGATTACTGCAAGGAAGAGACATAGCAAACCATCACATTGTTCAACTGGATTCAGGTGCTTGGAATTGGACGACTACAGGGAGTGGTAAATTCTCAGTCTCTAATGCTTGGAGGATTATTCGTCAGCCTATGCCTATAAACCCACAATTCAAGCATATTTGGAACACTTGTATTCCCTACAAGTGGTCCATATTGTTATGGCGGTTGTTGCATAACAAACTTCCCACGGACGACATTATTCAAAAATTTGGATATCGTTTAGCCTCTAAATGTCACTGTTGTGCTAACTCATCAGTAGAGACAACGGCTCATATATTTGGGGAAGGAGAATCGGTGAATCAAGTTTGGCAAGCACTACAAGATGATCTTCATGTTCATGTACGGCAAGTGACCCCGGCTCGGTTATGTGATAAATGGTGGAGACGACCAAACATCCACCTGAAAGAGATAGTTGTGGCTGCGGTATGTCGGGTGACATAGAAGAACATAAATAAATGGAGGTATGAGAACTATCAATACTCGTCAACTCAGTTACTGTTCGAGACCAGACGACAAATCGGGAAGGCGCTGAAGAGATGCACTCACAAGCCCTCGATACCGAACACTTGGAATAGTCTGGGTGTTGGTTAGACTTTTTATCATGTAATTTTTTTGGTCATTATCTCAATAAAGTTTTGGTTCCTGGAAATATATATATATATATATATATATATATATATATATATATATATATATATATATATATATATACAAACACCTATACATAAACCCCAACTCTCACATCTATACCATATCCTATATCATATATATATATATATATCTTAACAATTAGTCTAATATGTATAACTTACCTTCATAAGATACTAATTTATGAATACTATATAACTAAACTTTTACATACATAGCCTATTTACATATATCCTTCTAGTAACCCATATCCCCACATATACATAACCTATGAGCCCCAAACTAATAGCCTATACGCTCTCTATATCTATGAATTAAATTGAGTTCAAACCCACACATCTAACTCTCACGGTCTAGAACTCCTTCTCATTTCTAATCTCTACTTACTCTACTCTACTCTTCTCCTCACCCATAAACCTCATACTTCTAATCCCTCAAAAAAAATAAAAAATATATATATATCCTACCTATAATATTATCGACATGCATAAGCTAATATATATATACACATCACAAATCTCTCAAATGCATCTATATCCCTCACCCTTAACTTAATACAAGATACCTCAACTCCATACCACTGCTGCCTTTGCTATAGCTGCTAGCTGCTATGCGTAAACCTTAGCCTCCACCTCTCTCTCTGCTATGCCCACTCCCCATGCTAGCTGCTGCTAATGCTACAATTGTTGCTGCTATGCAAGGGGCTGCATGTCAAAATAGCAACCAAAAACTCCAAAGCCCCCAACTCCTCATCCTTACTGTCTAACCCAACTCATAAATCTTATACTCAGTAAATGACATGAGTACAGAACCAATTCAAAATGAACCCAAAGCAACCCAAAACCCAATCTCTTCACAACCAAACTCATATCCTCACACATCCTAACTACTGCTGTTGCTGCATAGCACTCGACCCAAACCAAGGCAGGGCAAGGCAAGTGCTGCCTGCTGCATGCCTTGGCTGCAACAAATGAAATTCACATCGCAAACCTATCCACATATATATATACACACACCCCCTATATACAACACATATATATATCTGTCAAACAAACTAAACCCAAATGTATATCAAATTCCATATATAAATACAAATATACATACATACATACAAATATACATATATAAACTATATAACTCAGAAATCATATATCATATCCATAGGCATATATATACTATATACTCCCAACCCAACTGAACTAAGTATCAACCTAAATGAACTATACAACCCAGGTAGATATCAACATGTATCACACAGTAACCCATTCGAAACCCAAATCAATGTATCAGACATTACCTCTTAGAAAACCCAAACCAAAACAAACTGGAAAATAAGATATGTGTGTGCAACTAAGTGTGTCGAATGGCCAGTATCCAAAATGTGTCCACAAAACTGTGTCCAGAAGTGTCCACAAAACTGTATCCAAATGTGTCCAAACCTTTGTCAAAACAAAGCGTCAAAACTGGGCAGAACACTGCCCCGTACGCATGTGTCGGGTCCAATAGGGACACGTGTGTCAAGGCAAAGTGTCGTGCAGGTGTGTCTAGGTGTATACTAGGTTTTAGGGTATCCACTGAATCCATCAACACGTGTCGAAGTCATGTCATGTCACGTGCGTGTGTACATATCAGAAACCAAATTTCTCGTGTTCAGTATCAGAATAAAATATATGTGGGCTCGATTTCTTATCGACCATAGCACCAATTCTCCCCAAACTTTGGGGAGACCCTGACAGTCGTGGCCCCCACCTCCATACCAAAATTCGTATATCAAGGTGTCGTGTCCAGTGAAAACTGGACACGAGGTAACAAGGGAGTGCACGACTGCCTTGTGTCGTAATTTCATAGTCTCGAACATGGTCACTACACTATCTAGCACATCACAAGAATATCCTGACAGGTGCTAATGAAATCACACATCAAGATGGGAAAGAAGAACAAGAAATTTATATCTTCTAACCCATTACCCACAGCGTCAGTCTCCTCGACTGTCAGCGCAAAAGTCCCACCCCTCTGGTGCTCGGCATGGTACTGTGCCACATGTGGCCTAACTCCTTCATATGGAGGTGCAGTGGGGCAATCATTAACTTGGTGAGCAGTGGATCCACAGAACAGACAAACCTTTCGTCTCCTATAACAAGACTCTCAAATATGCACCGACTTCTTGTATTAGCCACAAGTCTGCATCCTGAGGTCCTGTCCTCGAGGCTAATGATGTGCGTGCTGAAGTCTAGCTAGTGTCTGCATCTGCTATGGCTGGTGTGCTACCTTCTGCACAAAAGGATGCTTCCCACTCCCACTAGCCCCTCAGGATTCATCTCGGCCCCTTTTGGACTTGAGCTCCAAGTCATCCTCTCCTGCCATGGCTCCTGCCAAGATCTCTTGGAAGGTGGCATCGAGGTCGCTCTTAGTCAGCGACTTGACCTCCTTGATCAAACCCTTTCGTAACCTCTTCGCCTTCGTCGTCTCACTCAGTCCCTCTACAAATCTGCCCAAACGGTATAACTCTCCAGCATACTCCTCGATAGTCCGGTTCCCCTGAACCAGACTCTCAAACTGTGTCTCCAATACGCCACATAATGTAACAGAAAAGAACTTCTCCTTGAAGGGCTTCTTGAAAGCCTCTTATGTTTGCCCCTTCGTACCAACTCTATGGTCGGCCTGGTACCATATACGGGAAAGGTCCTGCATCTGGCTGCTTGTTGCCTCTATTTGGATCCCAACTGGTATCAGTGCAAGGCAAAGATCTCCTCTATGTGCTCAATCCAGTTGTCGGCTTATAGGATACCGTCAGTACCCCTGAAGTCTCTCGGTCGCATCTTCTAGAAGTCCTGAATGCCCGGGGTCCTCGGTTAGTACTGCTGTATCTTCCCTCCCTGCTGTGGGGTGGTCACTCTCTTTATTGCAGTCGTAGCTACCTGGTGGGCATTGTCTATGCCCTGCCTAAAATCAGCAGACTGGCGCTGTTGAGCATCCATCATCTGCTGGAAGAAGGGAAAATGTTGTGCATTGTCAATTGATCCCAGAGGTGGCTGCTGCTGGAATACCTCTGGAATGACTGGGGTAGGCCTCCAGACAGGTGGAGGAGCACCCCCAAAAGTTGTCGACGCTCCTACGTGAACAGAAATAAGAGGTGCTACGGCTCCAGCGTCTGGCTGCATCGAACGAGAGGTGGCAGACCTCTCACCAGCATTTGTTGGACCAGAGCGATGCGATCGTGTCTCTACCATCCTGAAGATAGATTAAATAAAGAAATCAATACTGAGCAAAAATCGATATCATCAAGGAATGACAGTTTATTTCAAAGAAGGTAATTATCAGCAAGAATGTATAAATGGCAGAAATTAGATCAGAATTTTTTCTAACTGTGATTGAGTACCTCTCCGCTAAAGCCTATTCCTTAATTCCTATCGCAGGCGTGCAGCAGTACGACTAATTGTCGCACTACCACGACTTCGCACTAATGCGAATATCGACCTGCATGGACCATCACTAAAAATGTGTCACGACCCATACCCAGTGTAAGGGTACAAGTGTGAAACAACGCCCAGCCTACGCCACAGAATCGGCAGTAGAATTCTATACTAGGTCACTATCTAAACAACAACTCACGCAATTATATAGAGTACTTGTTATAAATCTTAACTCTGAACGGAGGACAATTATGAGTATAATGAAGCTCAATCACTGTCTTAGCACGATAAAATAACACAGAAGTTTATAACTAAGGACTGAACAACAACAACAAAATAAAACTACTAAATAATAATATCTTAAACCATCTTAAAACAAAGTCAATATATCAACTTATTACAATTCAAATTCTAAACATCAATCTAAAGCATGTCTACTAGCTAGTCTCCCGATCACTCTTGAGAGTCAGGGCCAAAGGTAGCTAATCCATCTCCGGATCCATAGCAAGTAGGGCAAGTTTCCTCGGGGCAAACATCTGTAATATTTTGTCAACATATCCAGTCAGGATTGGAATAAGCACAACTCATCTAGAAATCCCAAGTAAATGGCAAAGACTATAAAGCAGTTATAGACAGTTATATTGATGAAGCATGGAAGTTTTAGACAGGTAATTGTAGAAGCATAGAAAATATTGCTTTTAGTCCCACATCGGAAAGGAGAAGAAGAAAGGGCTCATTCCATTCTATATATAGAGCCCCTTTGCCTCCTTTGAAAAGGGCACCAAAAACAAAAAAGAAAAGACTCACTCAATTGAGTTACTCGCTGTCATGGCGAGGATGAGTTGGGTTCTGAGCACTAGGTGTCTTCACGGGCTAGTATAAAGGAATCCAAGGCAGCACGGGCCATTCGCTTCAAACGTGCTATGCCAACAGTAAACCAGAGATACGCGCGTAAAAATAATGTGCGCTACCGATGGTAAAATGTACAGAATCGTCTTGGGTGCTTTTGTACCAGATATGAGCCGACTCTTAAAGTCCCCCTCCCACTTTGGTGCAGCTATTGCGCTTGAACAAAGTCGGGGGTGAATCTCTTGCTAAAGTCCCCCTCCCACTTGGGTGCAGCTATTGTGCTTGAACTAAGTCGGGAGGGATCTCTTGCTAAAGTCCCTCTCCCATTTGGGTGCAGCTATTGCGCTTGAACTAAGTCGGAGGGGGGGGGAAATCTCTTGCGGGCCAGGCCCCATGCGGCCCACTGAGAATATCAAAGCTTCTAACTTGGACTCTTCCTACTACGCACCTTCGGGTGCTAAGTTGAAGAAGTCTAGGGCCATATCGTATATTTTATGCACGGGCCTGTCATAGCTCGTCCTGGCTCGCAGTGCTTTACTAGCGTCAAACCAAGGAGCCAATATGATGGTCCCAAAAGTCTCTCTACAACGATCGAGCGCAGTACTTCACAAGTCGGTGATCAGGAAGCAAATATGATGATCCCAAAAAAGTCTTCCTACAATGATCGAGTGCAGTACTTTACTAACCGGTGATCAGATAGCAAATATGATACATACGCACCCGGGTGCTCGAGATACCAGGGCCCATAAAAATGATACGAAGGTAGATCAATCTGCTATCAACCTGCGAGAGGTGATTACTTACAAACGCAAGAAGAGAGAAGCAACCTTGGCGTGCAATGAGCCCCTTCCAGGATATCACTGCACCCAAGCCATCATCAACTGTCGCTGCCACAAGATAGTGGCTCCACTATCAAGGCAGTCTGTATTCCAGCGACTGTGAGTTACTGCGCCTTTCCAAAATCATCTCGGAAACATGATGCCAATTGAAGATGTTGTAACGGTCTGCTCTCAACTAGATGTATTACTCAGATGTCTCAGTCAGGCGCATCGTCTCAGTCAAGCGCATCACAATCTTCTGAAGGAGTCTAGCGTCAAATCTTCTTCAAACAAGGAGATCAGTCAAGAGGGAGACAAACGAAACTCTCTCAAATTGTGACATTCGGCACAGCACCTCCTCTTGAGGCCCTCATACCCATCCAGCCAGAAGATATCCTTCATGCGACTTAATCATGAAACATTCCTCATACGGCTCGGTCATGAGACGTCCTCCATGCGGCTCGGTCAGAAGGCATTCCTCATGCGGCTCGGTCATGAGACATTCCTCATGCAGCTTGGTCATGAGACATTCCTCATGCAGCTCGGTCATAAGACATCCTTTATGCGGCTCGATTATGAGACATTCCCTCATACGGCTCTGTCATGAGACGTCCTTCATGCGGTTCGGTCATGAGACATTCCTTTATGCGGCTCGATCATGAGACATTTCTTCTTGCGGCTCGGTCATGAGACATTCCTTCATGCGGCTCGATTATGAGACATTCTTTCATGCGACTCAGCCATGAGACATTCCTCATGCAGCTCGGCCATAGGACATCCTACATGCGGCTCGCCATAGAAGATTAGTTGATGCACGTAACAAGTTGACTAGGTCTCAACTACTCAGATTTGCTACAACGATAAATCATAACAAGTCCTAACAAATCTCCAACTATCAGTCACAGACCGAGTCTCGAGGCATGATTACGGCCATGTGGGCAGGGGATTTGCCACATAGTCATCTTTGCGGCTCAAAATATCCTTCATCCCAAAATTACTATAAATAGCAGGGTGCCACACCCCTACAAGATGGTTGGCAATCCAAGGCGGGCAACCTTCAAAGAAGCAATTTCTTCAAGAGCTAAGGATTGCGTCAGATAGTCCAAGGAGTAAGGCAGAGTTGGTAGCACTTTCCCGAGCCTCTACCGTCACCTTCCAGAATCAAAACTAAACAATTGTACTTAGATTATTTCCTAGGATTTCTTTCTAGGCTTTTCTTTATACAAGCGAGTTTGCAATCAATTTCAGTATTTCTGTAATAACTGTCTTTGATTTTTATGGCAAATACGATGGTGACTCTGTTGGGGACGTCCGTCTCTTCTGATGAGAAGTTTGTGACACAATCTGACGCATCCAAGCTCGGCTCTACACAACAGATGCTTGCGGTTCGTTTCGTCCAACAAGCCTTTGAAGAATAGCTCCCTGAAGGGAGCGCCAGCCCGTCACAGAAGCGAGCCAAACCAAAGAGGACTCGCAGGACGTCGGTGTGCAAAACTATTGCCCCCGACCAAGTTCTCGAAGAAGCTCCTTCTGTAGCCCAAGACGGTGACCAAAGCTCTCCTGCGGCTTTATTTTCGACAGCAGAGGACCCCATTGTCCCTAAATCTAGCAGAGGAAAATACTACGATACTGAGTTTTTGTGGGCACAAGGAAAATCCATGCGGACAAAGAAGAAGCTGCATAAGAGAGATGGGCAGTATGTCCATGCGGCAGCCAACTCTGGACACAGGCAGACAGCTCATGCGGCAGCCAACTCTGGCCGCTGGCAGACCACTCATGCGACAACCAACTCTGGTCACAGGAAGATGGCCCATGCGGCAGCCAACTTTGGCCGCAGAAAGATGGCCTATGCGGCAGCCAGCTCTGGCAGCAGAAAGATAGCCCATACGGTAGCCAATCCTTGCCTCAGACATGATGTCTCATGCGGCCCTGTCAGATGCTCTATGTTCAACCGTCTCTCTTGCGGGCCCGACTCCATACAGCCTATTGAGAATGTGGGATGTATTAATCTGGACTCTTTTTACTATGCGCCTTCGGGTGCTAAGTCAAAAAAGTCTAGGGCAGTATGGACCGAACAAGCCCAGTCAACTGTCCAAGTTACTGACTATCAGCGGGCCCCGTTAACTATTACACGGGCTCCTGATGAAAAGTTGTACAGAACTACCCGCCTCCAGTCTCCCAGGGCTAACGGATAGGGTGGGTCTTTAAAGTCTCCCTCCAACGATCCAGAGTAAGTGCTTTTACTAGCCATAGATCAGGGAGCAAACATGATACCTAAGTACCCGTGCGCTCGGGATACCAGAGTCCACAAGTTTGGTGTAAAGGTAGATCAGCTTGCTACCGACTTGCGTGAGGTGATTACTCACAAAAGCAAGGTGGCAGCATTAGCATACAACGAGTCCCTCTCAGGACGTCGTTGCACCCGAGTCATCATAAACTGCTGCTGCGATATATCAGCAGCACCTGAAGGTCGGCAGTCAGTTTTCCAACGACTGTAGCAGCCAGCACCTATCCGACAACAACTCAAGAAATAAATACAAATTTTGGGGGACGAGGAGTTTTCTTTCGCCTCCTGTAATTCAACTCAAAAGGTTCCTCCTGGCAAGAAAGGAAAGAAGACAGGCTCTTCCAGCTCGGCAATCTCGTCCAGTATTGCAAGAAGACCCTCATATGGAGGGTTCCTACCGACAACCACATGGGGTGTCTATTTAGGCACTCGATCCAAAAAGAAGCTTCCAGCACCTTGGGGTGCACCTTCGGCCTCCTTGAGGGTAGATGAAGCTAGGGGTAGTAGTCCCCTCAATATATGCGACAATCCGGTGTACCAAAAGCACATGCAGGGGTTAGAGGTGCCCCAGAACTGGGCAATAGACTTGGACTTCCCTGAGGGCCACTACCCTCACCAATATAATGCGGCTTCCTGCACAGGGGTAGCACCCCTTCCGAGTCCGAAGAAGATGGCATTCCGACATTCCCCGATGATTTCTCTATACAAGGGTACGTCACAGAGAAAACCTCTGCTATGATCCCTTCCACCTCTACCAACGTGAGGACAGTCTTTATGGCTAACGATGATCATGAAGCGCCTTCTGATCGACAATGTCTAGAAGTACTTGAAGCCATGCTCTTGTCCTTGGTCAAGTCTGTTGACAAAATCAAAGCCGCCTTGGCAACTCAACCAACAAGGACGCCCGAACAAACAAGCTTGGGACCCGCAGTCAACGCAGACTCCAATACGACCGCTCCTCCTTTGGGTGATGATCCTTTAGGAGCATCCGTTCCTTTAGCTACGGACGAAGCCAAGGAGGCGAGGAGGGAAATCCAAGAGCTTCGAGCAATGTTCAATGCCCGAGACTCCTCTCGGGACCTCAGAATACGACAACCGTATTCCGTTGCATGGAGAGATGTGCCTTTTCCACCATGGTACAAGCCATTCCATATCGATTCTTATGACGGGAAGACCTCTGCTAGTCGATAAATGACTTACTTTGAAGTCATAACCGACCACTTGCCGCATAGTGACGCCATCCTCAGGCGATTATTCATCGGAGCATTGAAGGGATCGCGTTCGACTAGTACCGCAACCTTACCGACAACTGTATCTATTCTTTTGATGGCTTCAAGCATATATTCCTGAAAAGATTCTACGAAGTGGGGCATTATGTAACGATGTCATTTCTCATGGACGTCGTTCAGGGAGAGAGGGCGCTAAGAAGGAACTATATCGGGCGGTTCCGCCAAACCGCAATGAGATTGCCCCAAGGTAATCCCGAGAGCTTCTTGATTGAAATATGCCAGAAGAAGTTGCTCTCCGCAATTAGCCTCTGGATGGGTGACGATCACTTCAGGGATTGGACAACCTTCATCATAAGTACTACCAATACAGAGGCAAAATTGAAGAAAGCTCGCCAATTAGGATTAGACATCCCAGACGGAGAGGATAAGGGCAGACGTCCTGGCCCCACCTTCAGCAACAACAACAGTAGTGCCACCTCCAACCGGGACAATAAGGGCAAACCGGCCATGGTCGCTGATGCGACCCAGAAGCCCAAAGAAAAATAGGCTGAAGGTCAGTAGCCCAAGGTGAATTACTCATTTGAAGATAGTCATGTCAAACCTATCTTCGATATGCTCTTGCAAGGGAGTAGGATCCAGCTCCCTCCACCAAGGCGCGATCCCCGAGCGGCAGAAATAGAGGACCCAAAATATTGTCACTTCCACCGCTATGTCCATCATTCCACTCATGACTGCTTCCAATTAAAGCGGTACATTCAGAGTCTTATCGACTCCAAAGCTCTGTCGATAGACTTTGAAGAGGTTACCGTGGCTGCGAACATGGTGTCAATTTGGTTCAGCGACTTTCCTCCAATAAGCACTCCAGACGGGGTAATACCTATCCCTCGGGAAACGATGGAGGTTACTAATCTTTCACCCATTCGGAGCCATACATCTATATTAGTACCTCCCACCACAACGTGAGGAGAGGACATGTGGGTGCATCTAAACTTAGTGCCTGAAGTTACCAGGGAGGTGTCATCTCCTGCCAACAAGAAAAAGGATAGGAAGTCTAGATCCTGCCATACAATTTCAGCCAAAGCTGAGAAAGCTGCAGCCATTGTTACCCGGTCTAGAGCAGAAGTCCAACCCGTACGAAATAGTTTACTTGAAGATCCTCAGCCGATAACGTTGCCTCCCTCTGATGTTCCAAGGCCATCTCAGCCTCCACTGGCGGATAAATCCAAGCCAAAGGAAACTCGCTTCGATAGGCCACTCCGTAACGATGTACCTCAGGGGCTGGAGAGACCTTACAACTTTGACATATTAGCACAATTGGCTAATACGCTAGCAAAGTTGTCATTATACGAGCTCCTAAGGCTCTCCAAGGATCTTCGTGTCGCATTGAGCAAAGCGCTCCAAAATGCTGACACCTACTTAGCTCAGGTCAAGCCTCCAGGGAAAGACCCGTCAGGAGAGCCGCAGGGCAGCAGTGGCACAGATGCAATGCCCAATATCATATTTACTCCACAGGACATGTTGATCAAGTCCAACTTGCATGATCGTCCCTTGTACTACACTGGATACATAGGCGACATTAAGGTGGATCGGATGCATATCGACCCTGGCTCGTCAATAAGCATCATACCCAAATCAACCTGCTCCCATTAAAGGAACTTACTTCCTGGTCCCAGACAGAAAAGGATGGGATCACACGGTCATCATTGGTCGAAAAGAAGGTCCTCAATCTTTCACGCCACAAAAGTTCGATCTCGGACCCGACACTGGAAGATTACCGTTCTACCTGTATAGTCCTCAAGCCAAGTATGTCATGTAAAAGTAGGGGTATGACATGGAGGCTACCTCGGGTCTGAATCACGGCAGCGGTCGGCGATTGCCTCTACAGCCGTCGGCACCGGCTAGGAAACCACAGGACTGTTATCACAAATCCAGACACGGCCTCGGGTATGTTACACCAGCAACAATGCCCAAGAATTCCGATAAAGAATACGAGTGGTACTCTCATTCGTCCGAGTTACCCACTTACGACTCCGATAAACAGCATTGGAGATATATTCAGACATACATTATCTGTCAATATGACATCTGCAGATATTAAAGAGGAAGAGGAAGACCTACTCGTACCGTTTGAGTTGGAGCCATGGGTCTAACATCTGGATGCACAATGGAAGAAGCGCTTCGAACTGCGAGACCCTTCGACTGAAGACGAGGTCATGCAAGTTAACCTCAGTGATGAATCCTCTCCAAAGCCAATCTTTGTCAGTAAATGCTTGACAGACGGTGAACAGGAGTCATTGTTGCAACTCATCAGAGAATACATCGACGTCTTTGCCTGGAGCTATGAAGACATGCCAGGGATAAATCCCGAGATCGTACTTCATAAGCTCAACATTTGTCCGAACGCAAAATCAGTCAAGCAACAACAACGGCAATTTTGTCCATACATCATGAACTCCATCGAAGCGGAAGTAAACAAGCTTATAGCTAGCAATTTCATCTGCGACTGTGTAACAGTACACACCGATTAATTGGAAGATGTTTCGTTGACAGAAGCTATTCTCACAATCACCAACTACTTCTCCAAATGGGCGAAAGTTGTTCCGTTGATAAAAGTAAAGACATCAAACGTGATCAGTTTCATAAAACGTCACGTCATTTGGGCTAACAAGGAGGATCATTCATGATAATTATCCGCAGTTCGCAAGCCATGTCTTCTATCGATTCTGTGACAAGAACCGAATTCAGAATGTGGCTTCAATGGCCTACAATTCGTCAGCTAATGGTCTGGCCGAAGCCTTTAACAAAACCATAATCAAGCTTCTCAAAAACTTCAAACAAGTGCGACTGGAATGAAAAGCTTGGCGAGTGCTTATGGGCATACCATACCATAATTCAGACGGCCACAGGAAATATGCCTTTCTCTCTGGTTTATGGGAGCGAGGCAGTCCTCCAACTGGAGACGCAGATCCCTTCGCTCGGTGTAGCCCTCACTTACCGGCTTACTTTGGATGATAATTACCATCGACGACTATAGGAGCTGGAAGCCCTAGACGAGAAGAGCCTACAAGCTCAACAACGAATCGAGCTCTATCAAGCACGCATCTCTGGAACCTTCAACAAGAAGGTCAAACTGAGAATATTCCAAGTAGACGACCTCGTCTTGACAGTTCACAGGCTGATGGTTATGACTCACAAAACTGTTGGCAAGTTCCAACCAAAGTGGGCGGGCCCATTTGTCATCGAGACCGTATTCTCCAACGGTGTGTACCGTCTCACAAAACAAAATGGAGACTTGCTCATGATGCCCGTCAACGTTAAGTTTCTCAAGAAAAATTATGTCTAAACGACATCTTCCAACTATCTTTCAGATTGTGAGTTATGTACCCTCTGGTACTGCTGAACTTACACTCTGACCCAAAATCTTCTTGATTGTTGAGTTATGTACCCTCATGTACCGCTAAATTTACTCTCTGACCACTCCGAGTGGATTCATATCGCATCTTTGGGGTGACACGTCATGTATGATCATACCTCTAAACTTCCACACTAAATACTTTTCCCCACTGGAGTTTGCCTCAAAATCTATTACTCGTACCACCAGTACGCAGAAGAGTAATAGGTCCATCAAAGATTATTCTTGGTTATCGTGTATCACGTCCATATTACCTCTGATACCGATAGTCTCTTAACTTAACACGTGTACCCAACCCGGGATATAAGACATGGTGTTTGTTTGCCATTGATTATAAAAGAACATAACAGTTATATCGAAGGACTGGACTTTTACTTCATAATACAAACTCGCTCTTAAAAAGAAAGCCTAGGGACGAAAACCTAGGTACCGCAATCTAAGTATAATTGTTTAGTTTTTTTTGGGGGTGACGATAGAGGCTCGGGAAAGCGACGGCCGCTCTGCCTTACTCCTTGGACGATCGGACGTAGCCTTGGCTATGGTGAAAAAATGCTCTTGGAGTGTGGGAAGACTCCCTTGCGCCTTCTGTTGCTAGATCTCTAGATGTCTCTGTGGTGCTCTCTCTCTTTTTTTGCCAGCCATTTGCAAGGAAATGACACCTTGCTATTTATAGGAGTGGGGTGTGATCATTAGATATTACAAATAATTGCCTGCTTGAGAAGTCGGCGTTAAGGATCAATTAATCTGGGCCATTAATTCTGATTGTAGCAAATCTAGACAGTTAATATGGATTGCATCAAATCTCTGTGAGCAATTAATGTTGATTGCCATAAATCTTTATGATATACAGCCGTCTGTTCGGATCTCCTGCCACGTGTTCACTCCGTTTGATTGCAATAAATCTGACTTGATCCGGATAATTATGATGATTTTACTGAATCTGAATGAATAAATCTTGATTGATTTGGTGCCACGTGTCCCACCATCACCATGTTGCGAGCTATAGGAACGCAGGGAAACTGATCTTCTGCAACGTGTCCTAACTGCGGGCTACAGGAACAGAGTGTCTTGACAGAGCCGCATGAAGGTGGCAGCCGCATAAGTATGGCCCATGAAATCTAAGCCGCATGAGAGCGGTTTCCCGCTGAGCCGCATAAACCTGGCCACGTACTAAGGCTGCATAAGTGTGGCATCTCAGCATTTGAGCCGCATGGAGATGGTCCCCATGATCAGAGCCGCATGAGAATACTGGCCGCATAGGGTGGCTTCTCAGGACGTGAGCCGCATGAAGACGACCCCCATGAAGACGAGCCGCATGAGAGTAACGGCCGCATGGAAAGCTTTAGAATTTGGTGGATTATGGCAGCTGTAAAAAGATTTTCTTCATTTTCCTAGGCACACGCCATCGGAGTCATTATTTCGACTTTATGTCAGGCCTGTCACTTTGTCAGGGCTGTCAGCCGTCAGGGCATTAAATGCGGCGATTTGGTTCATGGCCAGCTATAGAGGAGACCGTTGAGGGCCACGTGGCTCCTTTCTGAGCTGCATGGATTATTTTGGCCGCATGAGGCTCTAAAGGACTTTGAACCGCATGGATGTTAATAGATTTTCTGAGCCGCATGGGGATCCTTCTGTCGAAGCCGCATAGGCTATTCTTTGTTCTTTTTCATGCTTCTACAAGACCCCTTTCAAAGTTTTCAATTTGCAAAATTGAAATACTTTGAATAAGAAGCATGGCTATGTTCATAGGATGTTGTTCTGGCCGCGTAGGACTTCCTGGCCGCATGGACTTCTTGGCCGCATGGATTGTTCTGGCCGTATGAACCGATATGGCCGCGTACTCTCCTCTTTTCTATATAGGCGTCATTGATTGCTCTTGATTTGAGCCATCTTTTAGGAGGAGTCCCAAGAGTTGGTTCATTAAATATTTGGATCTTATGTCCTGGCTAAATCTTCTTTATGAGAGGGGGGCGAAATCCGAGGAGTCGGTTTTGCCTGCAGCACACGACCGAAGCATTCCATCGGTCTACGTACTTCCTCCCCTTTTGACCTCCTATAAATAAGAGTAATTAAGAGAAGAAATTTCTTTACTCTCTCCTTCAATTCAAGCCTTTTCTGCCCTAACTGTCATCCTCTTCTTCAATCACCGATGGCTCCCAAGAAGACTGTTGCGGCGAAGGGTAAAAAGGCGTCTTCATCAGCTGTGGCGGCGAAGGGTAAGAAAGCTGCTTCTACTTCGACTGCGGCGACGAATAATAATGTGGCAGCTCCTCCGCCAGCCGACGTGCCCGTAGTTCACCCCGACGTCCACCCCACCATTGCTGGTAAGGACGTTGCGTGAGCTTGAAACCCTAACTGTTATGGCTACGTCGCATGCTCTATGCGCGAGCCTTCATCTTCATGTGTGCCGCATGTACGTCTCCTGTCCGTGGGGTATGCTCCATGTCTGAGCCGCATGAGAATTGTTACTGTGGCCGCATAAGCACTTCGCCAATGGGGCCGCATAAGCTGTACTGGGCCGCATAGGCTCGCACGAATTTGTTTGTCGCATGAGCCGCATAAACTTATCCAAAATTTGTCGTATGAGACTTCGTTAAACAGAGCCGTATAAAAATACTGCCGCATGAACCTTTGCTGGACGGAGCCACATACGTGTTTTCTGAGTTGGGCCGCATTAGACTCCATTAAATCGGAGCCGCATAAGCTCGAAAACACCAATCAGTTCTCCTTGGTCATCTTTTTAACTTATTTCTTTTGTGCTCTTTTCAGTAAATTTGCCAGTTAATGCTGCGGAGGAACCTCTGGTGGGTCGTGCCCAAGCCGCTATGGGCTATAGGTACAACCAAATAGTTCGGTATGTGGCGGACCAGTTTCCTAGTGACGAGCATCTGGCAAGGTTGAATGCCCTCAAGAATCAGCCCTTCTACTTTCTCTGCGCCATGATGAACTCGAAAAAATTGGAAGGGGAATACCTAAAGCCTGCGTTCTTCTTCGGAGATGCCTTGACTGTGAAGAACAGTCAAGTTCTGGACGTGTCAGAGAATTGGAGCTTTATTTCTAATGGGATGGCGATCCGTATCCCTCAAATGGAGTGTCACTTTCCACTATCTTGGTTTAATATGCTCCCGCTGGACAGGAAGATGGAAGAGTCTTTGACCCCGACCTGAAATGGGATGTTTGTGGGCATTATCTATTACAACAACAGCATAAAGTCAGTATGTGCGGGCAAGGTACATGCCAGCCGCTATGTAATGGGATTGGCCCCGAGCACTTTCTTGAATGTGCCGGGTCCCAATTTTATGTTCTCTGCAGCCGACACTTTCCTGAACCAGCTTGCTCGAAAAGGCTCCTATCCAATTGGCCGGTTGGCGCTCCCGAGTTGGATACACACCATTCCCTCATGGATCAATCTGTCTATGTGGATATACCCTATTTCCCTCCAGAGCATCGATGCATTGGCGATCACTGGGAACCTCTTGGTTACTGTCCGACATGAATACCATCCTTATATGATGAGAGATGGAAGAAACGGTAGAGGACGTGCCCTCTGAGTCGTACCCTCGCACAGAGAAGTCGTCGGGGAATGTGGGAATGTTTTCCTCTGGTTCGGACTCAGAAAGAGTGGTACCCCCAGCTTCATAGCTTGTCTCGTCTTGAGAGTTGTGGACGTCTTCGGAGACGTCGTGATTTGCTGCATCTGGATTATCCTCTTGGAACATCGGATTGTCGTGGGTATTTGGAGGAGTGCTACCCCCGGCTCCAGGGTCTCCAAGTATGGACGACGAATCTCCAAGTGTGGCAGATTTTGTCTTTGAGCAGGTACCTTGGTAAACTCCTCCTGTAACGGTGGTAGACAACCGTTTAGAAGAAAGTTTCTTGGTTACACCGGTTGAAATTTTTGGGCTGGAGGCATTTGTTTTCTTCCCTCTTCCGCTGCCAGGAATCTTCAGAGCAGAATTGTAGGAGGCGACGAGGAGCGCCTCATCTTCTGAGCTCGGGCGTCGCAACCGTTGGAAGACAGACTGCCGATCTTCTTGTACTACCGTCTTGTTGCAGCAGCAGTTGACAATTACTTGGGTGCATTGATGTCCCTGACAGGATTCTTTGCACACCAAATCTCCGTCTCTTTCCTTGCGCTTGTGAAGAATCACGTTGCGCAAGTCACCCATTCTATTGGCCGTCGGGGGCTGAACACGGGTAGTTCCATGCAACTTTCTATCAGGGCCTGCGTAATAGTCAACGGGACGCCCTGATAGTCAGAGGTTGGGACAGCTGACTGAGCTCGCCGAGCCCGCACTGCCCGAGACTTCTTCCTTCTAGTACCTGAGAGTTCATAATAGGAAGAGTCCATGGAGATTGGCACATGAGAGCATTTGGGGTCAGGATCGCCTGAGAGGCGGTCGAAGACTGACCATTGTTTCACTTAACAAAATGCCAGAAAATTAGCTTTTGAAAATAAAATGAGAAAAAGTACAAAAGAGTACAAATTGTTCTGGGAAGTATTGCTATGGAAGTCTGATCTGAAGTCGATCACTTTGTTTCTTGGACCATACGATGATGATGAAGATCACAGCTAGAAGATGAACAGTTGGAAGAACTAAGTCACCAGAAAGATATCGACGCACTTGGGCACTGATGGCGAGGCCGAATGCTTTCCTGCTTTGCTTCACTCTGTTCTGGAAGAAAGGTTGAAGAAGGATGCTCTGAAAAATCAAAGTCTCTGGGCTCTGATCTCTCTGTTTTCTCTCCTCCTGTCTCTGTGTGTGTATATGAGAAAAATAAGTCTATTTATAGACTTAGCTTCTTGTACGTAAAACTCAGCAAAAGTTTCGTCTTTACGCTAATAATTGCCACCCACGACTGAAGTCATCCTCTGTATACGTTGACACGTATCCCGTTATTTCAATAAGAATAGGATGCACGTACACACGTTCTTCGAGATGTGTGACATGAAAGCCATGTAGGCAAACCACGTTCCAAATTGGTCAAGAAGAATAGGGCGTAAAAACAACCCAAATATACTTTGAGCGTAAAGCAGTAGACTAGGCGTAAAATAGCCCTGACATGGACTTCCTGCGTAAAGTGGTTGATAAAACAACCTTGAGCGTAAAAGTAGCCCAAATATACTTTACGCACATGTCAACTCTTGAGCGTAAAAGCTCATATAGTATTCATGCGTAAAAGAAGCCATATTATGAGCGTAACATAGCTCAGTCCACATACTAAATGACAACATTGGTCTCTGTGTAAAACAAATCCCTTCGAGTTCTGTAATATATGCCATCAGTAAGTCTTCATGTCAGGCTTTGCATTAAATGCAAGACTTGACAGCTTTGTCCAGCGTAAAGTGGTTAGCTTATCTCTGGTGTAAAACCATTGGCTTGACCCTGGCATAAAAATGATTAG
The DNA here is from genome assembly GCA_029216955.1 of Iris pallida. NCBI lineage: Eukaryota > Viridiplantae > Streptophyta > Magnoliopsida > Asparagales > Iridaceae > Iris > Iris pallida. Next base: position 15,738,798 of record JANAVB010015600.1, read on the forward strand.
CCTGTCTTAGGCGTAAAGTGGATCATTTTGAGTGGAATGCTCTATCTCTTTGACTCATTCTATGAAGCACTTTTTACGCTCCTACAAGACCCCCTTCAAAGTTTTCAAATATCTTTAAAATTTGAAACACTTTGAACCGAAGCATAAAAGTCAAGATTTGACCAGTCAGCGTAAAGTTCAGGATACGCAACAGTTATCTGCGTAAAAGTGGGGATATCCAACAGTCGGCATAAAATATGGAATTTGAACCGATTTGAAAATTCCCTATAAATAGGGTTCTTCGGGGAGAGAGAGAACTTTACTTTTTTTCCTTGCTCTCATAATTCTGATCCTTCTCAAACTCTCTTTTTCCTCTTGCATTCCATTCGATGGCCCCCAAGAAGTCCGTCGCTGGCAGCAACAAAGGCAAGAAGCCCGCTGTCGATTCTTCCTCGATCGACCGCGCACAAACCCCTGTCCTGTCATCAGCCGCATCTCAGCAAAGTCATCCCGCCGTGGCTCCTCCAATGAGGGGTAAAGCACTCCCTCATGGCCGTAGAACCTCATCGGAGAAGAAAAAGACCAAAGATCTTTTGTTTCGTGCCCACGTTATACGTGTTAGCGTAGAAACTAAGATAATCAAAATACGCCCACGTTATACGTGTCAGCATAGAGTTCAAAAATACGCCCACGTTTATACGTGTTAGCATAAAATATGCTCACAAATGTGCCAGCGTAAAAACTAAAATACGCCTACATCTAATGTGTCAGCGTAAAACTGAAATACGCCCACAAACGTGCCAGCGTAAAAAGTTGAAATACGCCCACAAATGTGCCAGCGTAAATCTCCCCAAAAAATAAAAAGACTTTGTGTAAAAACAAAAAGCCTTTTTACATTTAGAAAACTTTTTATCTTTTATATGTAAAATTCAGACCAATTTATCTGCATGAATGACATCAAATTAGATTTTCTCTAACTTGGTTTCTTATTCTCTCTTTTTTTCTTTTTGCAGTGGACTTGCAAATTCACCCTCTCGCAGAAGTCTTTGGCTCGTCAGTTGGCATGGTGGTTTCGAATTATATCGAGAATCTGTCTCACGTAACATTTCTTCAATCAAATCCTGATTACCCTATAGCGAGGGCACAATTGATAGCAGCTCAAGGGGATAGGATGTTGCTATCCATGATAAATGGAGAATTGTTGACTTCACTAGATGGACAACAATTTGCTGAACCAGCCTTCTTGTTTGGGGATGCAATTGACTGTAAGTCCCAGACACACCCAAGAAGGGGTCTTGGGTATTCAAATTTGGAGATAGAGCCATGTACCTTCCGGATATGAACAGAGATTATCCTTTGTCAGCATTCGTCCATGCTACCCACCCTCGACAAATGCTGTGAAATTTGACTCCCAGCAGTCATGGAAGACCGGGTAGAATTGTTTTCAAGTGGGAGCATACCAATGATATGGGGTATTTTGTTAGTGTTCCCAATGGCGGTGTCACTTCTATCTTTGGCCTCATGCAAGGATCTAATCCTAGTGAAGATTCAGGTTTAATACAACCAGTGCAGACCCAGATGTTTGTCAACAAATTTATGAGGGCTGCTGTATTATATCCCCAAACAAACCCCAGGCAGCCGGGATGGTTGACTCCATTCAACCAGAACTGGATCCAGATAAGTATTTGGATGATGAAGAACTTTGAGACAGAGTTGAAAGACATTGGCTTGTATGAAGCGGTAGCTTCTACCAGTCAGGGTATTCCCCCGAACGGAAACTTATTCATGGCTTTAATGGAGATATACATAAGTTCAACTGGAACTTTTGCAACCCCGAAAGGCGAAATGGGCCTTGCTCTTCATGAGATGTAGTTTATCTCGAAGCTGCCAATGGGGGAAGCCCCATATGAGGAATATGTCCCCTCCAACAGGGAACTTGTTGAAATCAGAGAGACTAACCCTCAATTGATTGAGGTATATGAAGAATTAATGTGTTACTACATGATTTGTACTACAATGCATGAATGTACATCTCATTTATCGTACATCAACAAGTGGACGACTTATCTCTTCTTCCATAAGGATAAGATATCCAAAGATGACAAAAAAAGGTTTCAGGAAAACAAAGCTCCGACAATCAATATAGATTCGACAATTCCTTCTAACAAAATTCGGGATATGATGATTGCCTATAAATTCCCGAATAAATATTTGTCTACAAAGACTGGGGAATTCCCTGCCGTAATTGAAGCCTTGAGCTTCCTTAGATACGGTAGTCAGAAAATCTCTAGGAGAGCTTTGATGGCAGGCTTTCTTTCTTTATGGCTGAGAAGATGGGTTATGCCGGGCATTGGTACTGTTGACAGAATCCACCGTAGCGTACTATGGCCAGCAGTACGCTTGGTTTTTAAAGTCAGAATTAATCTGCTATCGGCCATGGTGTGCCGAGTAAATGTCGGTTTAAGGACTTTCGGTAAGGAGTTAATCAACAATGCACCTCATCGGAACATTTTTCCCAGGGTAGAAATGCCCTATACTTATTTGTTGGGCTGGTTGTTGCACCACAACTGTAATCTGTTGCCACCAGGTCCAGGAGATAATGAGGAGGTCTTGCTCCAAAAATTTAGCAAAGCTATATGGACTGCTATGACTGTGGCGGATACCCGGGCAGTTCTGAACTATTCTTATGGTTGGAACTTCTTCTGTACCCGGCCACAAGTTCCAGCAGATTGCTTCGGCTTTCAATTTGAAGATGAAGTCGAAAGAAGAGTTGTATTGCCACCATCAGTCTTTAGATGGCTTCAGTGCATCAGACCCTCTCACCTGATGTACAGAAATGAAGATAATTGTGCGTTTGAACCATATCTACCCAGTAGGTTCGCTCGCCAATTTGGGTATGACCAACTTCATGTTGGCAACCCTTCTACTAGTTTCCGTCACTATGGAAAACTACTTGACGGTGCTTGGGGTTGGAGATATTTCAGTACTGCTCGAACTGGTGCTAAATTTAGAGTCTCAACCGCCACCAGTACTACAGAGCTACGTATACTTCATACGTATGCTCACTTTTATGCTTCAAATCGTTCTTTCATCCACGGCTACAATATGAGAGGTAGTCTTAGGTGGCCTAAAGAAGGAAATATTGAGAAGCCGATCAGGGTACCAGCAGACATCCCTGACGATACTGGCATTCCAGATCCCTAACTGGAAGTTATCCCTACAGGAGTTGGAGAACCAGCTGCAGAACCTATAATCATGGACAAAAGCCGAAAAAGAAAACAAAATGCAGCCGTCACATTTTCAGAGAAAACTCCGGAAAAGAAGAAGAAATCTACCACTAAAGGGCCTTCCAAACCGAGAGCCCTCACTCCAGAAGATGACACCTTGGTTGAAGAGGATCATTTTATTGGTTCTTTCCAGTCCATCCAGGAGAAGGATCTTCAGCCCCTCCACCAGTAGTTGTACCAAAAACTGTAACACTTTTGTATCCTGGACGCCTTAGCTCCTCGCTCCATTTATCTTTGCCAACCAAGGCACAAGTTACGGGGGGTGCTACTACTGTATCCACTGCTGATCAAGACCTTATTCCATCAGACGAACCGGCTCTCGACCTCGAAGATGATGACTGGGATGGCGATTATTATTGATATCTTGAACAAAACGCACATATTCCAGGTATTATACAAAACCTATACGGAATTATATATCATGATTTTGTATATTATCTTATTTTGTTTATTTTGTAGATATCATCATTGCACCAAAGCCTGTTGCTCCTCCTCCTCAAGAAGAAGATATCTATGAAGAAAATGAGGAATCTGAGGAGGAAACTTCTTCTTCAGAAGAAGAAGACACCGAAGAGGAGGGAGTGTAAAGACCTGAGATGGAGCCTCAAGAAGAATTTCCTCCATCATTAGAGGTGCAACAAGCACAACCTGAAATATCCCGTCCTGCTGAGGACCAGCACAAAGAAAAGAATACAGTAGACCCCACTGTAGGTGATGATGGGGTTGCTGGAGGAGAACCAAATTTGAATAAAGAATCAGCAGTAGAAGAATTCACTACAGCTGAAGCAATAGAAAATCCTGCTGAGCAAGCAATTGAAGAAGATGCTGAAAGCATACTTAAGACACCAACTGAAACTGGGGAAGTTGTAATAACATCTTCTACTGTTGCTACCGATCCAGTATCAGTTTCTGATAAGCCAATGTCAGAACCTGAACCAGCTCCCGCAATTGTCACTACATCCATCAATATTACCGCCACCAGAACTCCAGAAACGGCTGGAGTAGCAAATATTGAAGACATTGCTCCCGAAGCTCTTGGGAACCAATTAGCTATGTCCGCAATAACAACAACAGCTCTATTTCAGCCTGTTGTTACACCAATGGTATCTGTAAGTGTTGGAGATGTAACTCAGACTGCTCCTAAGGATCAATTGGCCATGACAGCAGTAATAGCAACGACTTCATCTCCTCCTGATATCACACCAACAACATCTGTTCCTGGTCTCCAAAGAAGAGATCTATTAGATATTGCTGCCACACCAAGCTCCAGCATGGAAATGAGTCTCTTAGTCGAGATTCATACTGAAACCTTTTATAAAACTCTGGCAACTCTAATAAAAATGGTCCTGAATAAGGGCCTCAGTTATGAGATTTTGAAGGCGGCAATGGCTATGACCATCAGGAACGTTGCTATGTTCAACGATGCTGAGAGAGTTACAGCATTGGAGAAAATTGTGGAGGGCCTTGAACAACCGATCAGAGAATATCTCAAGCTGTTAAGTGAGATGGTTGAAAGTCTCATCCAGGAGGAATATGACGCTTTAACGACTGATTATCTTGCTCGGGAGACCACATATAATGAAGCTCTCCATGAACATAGTCTGAAAGTTGCCAAAGAGAAAGCCTTTTTGGCTGGAATAAAGCCCGCACTACATGGTCACAGAGTAGCTTATGATGCTTTGAACATAGATATTCAGAATAACAATGATAAAATCTACGAAGTCGAGGCTGAGTTAGCTAGTTTGAAGGCTGAAAGGGAAAAGATGATCGACGCTCGAAATCTGTACCTCACTCAAAGCTCTATTTTAGAAGAACAAGCCTTCGGGGCTGAATCAACTATCAGAACCCTTGATGAAGCCAAGGATAATCTGATAATCACCTTCGCTGGACTTTCTTGTATTTGTACCCCTGAAGCTCGGCGTGCTGAGGCTACCAAGAAAGTTATAAGCTCTCGTGACAAGCGGCTAGAAGAACTACAGAAGTTGCTTCAAGATGTTTCTGTTCCACCTTAAAAGAGCTCATTGTCATCTTATATCTTATCTATTTTGTAATGTTTCCACAAAAAATGAATAAAATATTTATTTTGTGATCCTATCATTTATTTGGAATTTAAACAATAGGTATGAGATAGAAAATACTTATCAGAGGTTATATGAACATGACAAGTCTTTTAAACTCAATGATTTGTATCTATCCAGAGGTAATATGGACAAGATAGATAATGAAATCTTGTTTTCTGTTTTAGAGTATATAATACTATCAGAGGTAATATGGACATGACAACATGTAAGAACTCAAAGAAAAGTAGATTAATATCTATGCAGAGGTCGAATGGACATGATAGATAATAAAATCTTATTTTTTGTTTAGAGTATACAATACTATAAGAGGTAATATGGACATGACAGCATGTAAGAACTCAAAGAAAAGTAGATTAATATCTATGCAGAGGTCAAATAGACATGATAGATAGGAAAAGCAAGTAAATTTAATATCTATCCAGAGGTCTTGAGAACATGATAAATAATAAATCCAACTTTTTAATCAACTGATAAGAAAGAAAATTAAAAATTTCTGTTTGAGGAGATAAGTAATCAGCTTAACCAAACCTTGGTAGCTGGAGAATAAGAAGACGGATGTCATGAGAGTATACGTCAATATCGATAAAAAAATGAATGAACCAACGTATCTTTCGAGAAAAGAAAAAGGTCAATTCAATTTCATAATTAAATGGAAGAATCCAATGAAAAGTTGAGGACATCATCGAGACACGCCCTGCTGAGCCAATTTGTGTTAGGCCCAAGGATCATTTTCAAATGGTTCAGATTCACCATCAATTTGAACCATATTGACTAAGAATATTTGTCCAGATTCATCATATGAGGAACGAGACATCAGATTCGATGAATTGGATTTCTTCTGAATCTGACGATTACGAAGAACTAGAAGAGAATTCTTTTTATATATCGTCATTAAACATATGTGATGGATCATATCCCAACCCATGACGAGTCTTATGGTAGAACGGATCACCATATAACGGTAGTCGTCTACCTTTGCCTTGATTGAGACCTTGCATAGTCTTCAAATCATATCCCATATTGTGGATAATCTTGATAGATTGTTGACTATACTTGTCAATTCAGATTCTTCCTTTATCTTTATCTTTCAGATCATCTGTCTGAGCAACAGGGATATTTCTAGCCAGGCCAAACACAATTTGGTGCTTGTTTTTCTCATCAGACGGAACCACGAAATAAGATTCTTTATGACGTATAAAAGTTACGCAAGCTTGTGATGAAGCGGCTACAGGAAGAAGATAGGGAGAAGATGTTAGGAACCTTTAAACATAAGGTCCAACATCGACATGAGGAGGAAAAGAATTTTCCTTATGGTCAATGTATAAAGTTTCTTCTGGTTCTATGTCGCCTTTATATTGATGACTTCGATTATCAGAAGATAATGTCATTCTTTCAATAAACTTGACATCCATATACTCAAAAAGGAAATCTTCATTGATATCAAAAAGTACAGAATGATCAATATTTACATCATTTACAATTTGACTTCTACGCTTCGGATTAATCGTTAATGGACCATTATCCGTCTTCTGCGTAGATTTGCCAAGATTGACAATCAATGTTGGTTCTGGATCATTCGTACAAGAAGTATGCCCTTTGACCTTGATCATAAAAGGTTGAACTTGGCTCTTAGCAGGAATATTTACTGATTCCTCAGATGAAGCTTGAGTTCTTCCTTTAACCTTAATTATCAAAGGTTGATCATTGACAGATTGGGATTGGATTCGTCCTTTGACTATGATCTTCAAAGGTTGCTCTTCTGGCAGATCTTCATTAATAGACTGATCCTCAGTAGATGATTGATCTTCAGCTATGTCTGATATCTCTTTCACATGCTCTTGTTTGTAAAGCCTTGAATCAGAAAAGTAGGCTTCGACACCCTTGAAAGGATTGATATCAGCAAACTCAGTCTTCACAACTCCTTAGGAATCCACATACTTGAAGCAATTGTGGAGAGTTGAAGGCACGATATTATGTTCATGAATCCACGGTCTCCCCAGAAGGATATTATAGGATACGTCTGAGTTGATAATATAGAAAGTTACCATAGTTCGAAGATCACCAATCTGAATATTCAGACGAATCTTCCCCAGTGGTTTACTCTTGCCAGAGTTAAAACCAACTATCGTAATACTAGTGTAAGTTAGATCACTAGTAGGAATCCTCAGGGGTCTTAGCATACTCTGAAGAATTATGCTAATTGAAGACCCAGAATCAATGTAAATCCTGTCAATTTCAGGGGATCCAATATACCCAGTGTAGCACAGAGGTCTGTCATGTTTGTTATGCTTCAACAACATATCTTCTTGTGTAAAGGTGATGTTGGGAATTGCTTCGATCATACTATGACATTGTGGGCATGACACTGATATATTATCAGGAGTCTTGAGTTGAGCTAAGCAGGAGTCAGCTTACAGCAAAGCTTCACTCAAAGTCTTCCTGGTTTCTCTAAAAAGACGAAGCAGCTCAAATATAGATATTTTAGCCGGTGTATTGGCTAACTGAGCTAGAATATCAAATTTATAGGGTTTCATCACCACCCCCTGACTAGAAGCAGACTTCAATAGGACGTCAAAGCATACGGCTTTCTGTTTCTCCTTTTCAACCACAGATGGTTTAGCAGGAACAGGAGAAGGTTGAGCTGGTAGTATTTTCACTATGTCTTCTGCTTCTATGGAAGAACCCTCATAATCTTTGTGGTACTCTTTTCCAGATCTTGTACCAGCAAAAGTTTCTTCTTCGGACTCAGGAGAAGGAAGTACCATATTATAGGATTTAGTCTTCCTTCCCTTAGCCTTCTTCTTGTGAGGATTGTTATGAGGAACTTCAGAACCCAATCCAACAGTGGAGTTTTGATTTTGAATTTGTAAAGGAAGTCGTATTCCTTTATCATAATTCAAACCTTCTGCCTTTTGAAAGTCATAACCCATCTTCTTCATGAGAAGGACAGATTGCTGACTATACAAGTGAGTGGGCAGTGGACTTTCAACAGGTGTTTCAACAAAAGAGGATGAAGAAGGACCTTCTGTAACCACAGGAGAAGAATTTGGGATACGAGGAAAAATCCCTGTCGGAGCTTTTTCATAAGCAGCGAAGACTTGTTGTGCCCTGTCTAAGGGAACACTATTCATGGCTAGCCACTGCTGATGAGTAAGCTTGAGCTTGGCAGTAGTAGCTAGACTTGAAGGACAGATGTTTAATCTTCTCAATCTATTTTCTAAAGGAAGGCCATCCCATAGATGATCCAAATCATCAGGATCTGGAATAACATGAGAAATCATGTTGCAGGTTTTGAATTTCTTACTTTTCTTGGATTTTGAAGTTTTACCTTCATTTTCCAACTCAGGTACTAAGTCAGGATGCACCCACATGATTTCACCATTCTTTAATGTGAGAGACAGCAATCCTTCATTTTCTTCTCTAGCAGGCGGGATATTCACGATCTTCATTGTCGCCTTCGGGATTGGGATAATTCCATCTGGGACTTGATGTGGAGAAAAATCCCCGAATTAAAGAAAAATCATATTGGTTGTAACCGTATGGTCATCATTGGTTAAAGCGATAGCACCACCATTTATTAGCTCCTAGATTTTCTTTTTCAAGACATAGCAAGCACTGGTAGGATGATTAATGTATCTATGATAGATACAATATTTGGGATTGTCAGTTAGATTCACCTTATTAGGCCTCTTTGGCTCTAGAATCTGGAGTTTGCCACTCTTCACCAAATATTGGAATATCCCTGGGATATCACTTTCGTCAAAAGAGTATTCTTCTTTTGGCCTTGAAGATTCCTGATTATTCAGCGTCGTTTTATTCTTGGAAAGATTAACCATAAGAGTATCTTTTCCTTTCACATTACGATTGCCAGAATTATTACCAGGATTACCTTTCTTTCCTTTATCCTCTGAGGCAAAAATCATCCCATGTTCACGAGCCAACCTACCATTGGTCTCGGCAGAAACTACTGCTACCATAAACGAAACCCAATCTGTGAATTGGGAACCCATGAAGACAGCAATCGATGGTCGCAGATTCATCTTGCATGTATCAATCAACGCTGAATCTGGCATACCAGGAGGCATCTTTAGAGTAGCCTGTCGAAAGCGTTCAATAAATGTCCGAGTATTTTCTTCTCCTTTTGTTTGATTTCTATCAAGGAGGACATGTTCATGTCCATACCTCCTTCATAGAAACGGGAGAGAAACATTGCCTTAAATTCGTCAAAAGACGAAATAGAATTATCGGGTAAACTACGATACCAGTCGTAAGCTGAACCCGTCAAGCACCCGATGAACACTCGAGTGAGAAGAGCATCATTTTTCTGCAAATGTACAGTCACAATATCAAAGTAATTGATATACTGACTGGGAGATGCTTTTCCATCGAATAAAACCATAGATTGTGGCTTGAATTTCGGTGGAAAGGGTACATCATTCCAATGAGGAGGATAAGGTTGCTTAATCCCTAACCTCTGGAGCTGATCTTTTTGCTTCAAAACTTCAAACTGTGCCTTAAGCTCACGTATTGCTTGAATAGCTTCACTGGTTTGAGGAAGCACATTTGATTGAATGGTTGTCGGATGTACCATAACCCCCACTAGAGGTGGTACATCTTTAGAAATGATAGAATCTGGAGATGCAAAATTTTGGTTAACAGCAGGCTCTTGAATATTCAATGGTATTTCAGCCCCTTGACTATCTTGAGTTTGTGCTGCTACTGGTACCGGTGTTATTACTGCCGGCTGTTCAGTTTGCTGAGTCAATATTATCTGATGCATGCTTTGCACCATGTTAAGCATGTCTTTCAGTGATTGCTCAACGGCAGTGAGACATTGTTCCGTATTAGCAGATGACGTCTCTGGTTCATCTCCAATAGCATAGGATTCAACCTCTCTTGAAGATATAGAGGGATTAGTATAGAAGTATGAATCGACACTATCAGTCTCGGACTCAAAAGATTGAGTACCCCCAGCTTCTGAATCAGAAGTCTGCAATTGTCTTTGTCTTCTTGATCGAGTATTCTGATATAATCCTTCGAAGGAATCAAGAAGTCTGTTGAACTGTTGTTGACCTAGAGTTTAGGATGTATTCCGTCTCGGACGTCGTCCTCTGTTAGTATGAGATGCCATGTTGACTGACACATATGACAACTCATGTTCTTGGTCTTCAGCTTGATGTTGAGGCGAATTAAAACTTAATCGATCAAAAACTGACCGTTTTTAAGCCGAACAACAACAGTTGATTACAACCTGGTGATATTCACAATGATGTTTTTCTTGGGGGAATGTCACCGGAGATTGTCTGTTCTTACGCTTTTGTACTAGCAATTCACGTAAATCAGAAGGAATAGAGGGAGTATTCTTCTTTATTACATTTGGGGTAGATAAACGTTTAGTCCCTTGTGTATAAAGAAGATTACTGGCTGCATTCGCAGAATCAAACTGTACATTTTTACGCGTTTGGAGTTGTGTGCGTAAATCTTGAGATTTTTGAGCATGAAGGACTCCATTTTCATTGTGTGTAATTTGTAGGTTTGGTACTTTGCGTAGAGCAGTATAAGAAGGTTGTTGGTGTAGAACTGAAGCTTTACCAACAACATTTTTACGCTGTATGCGTTTAGGTACATTCACATTAGATATAAAAATATCGTTGCGAATTTTATCTACACTGTCACAGACAGGAGACTTACCTTTACGCGTAGAGCGTAAAAATTGATTATCTACCACGTCACAGACGGGAGATTTTCCTTTACGCGAAGTGCGTAATTTATGTGTGTCTACCACGTCACAGACGGGAGACTTATTCTTACACTCAGAAGCACAAACATTAGAGTCTGCCGCATTACAAATGGGAGACTCATTCTTATGCACTGAGCATAAAATTTGGTTTTTACCCACTGGGTGTAAAACATCATTTTTACGCACTGGGCGTAAAACATGGTTCTTATACAGTGGGCGTGAAACCTCATTATCTTTATCGTCACAGACGGAAGATAAATTGCCACACTTAGAGAGAAACGCTGAAGTAAGGACTGCCTCGTTACGAACGGGAGCCCCTACGACAGGAGTGGGAAGAATCCCCTTGCCATCAGAAGCAATAGAGAGATCAGAAGCTACTTTGGATTTAGGAATCCAAACTTTTCGTGCTTTGCGAGATTTTTGAACATTGGAGCAGCGAGAACCACCCCCAGTTCGGAGCATCTCTTCATAAGCAGTCTGGTCGAAGTGTACAACCAGAGTCTTCTTTGTCGATCCAATTGACACATCATCGTATTAAGCAATTGCTCCTCGTCAGAGGAGAAGGTCGTCCCCAGTAGAGTCGTCATTTTGTTTCACTTAACAAAATGCCAGAAAATTGGCTTTTGAAAATAAAATGAGAAAAAGTACAAAAAAGTACAAATTTTTCTAGGAAGTATTGCTATGGAAGTCTGATCTGAAGTCGATCACTTTGTTCCTTGGACTATATGATGATGATGAAGATCACTGCTAGAAGATGAACAGTTGGAAGAACTAAGTCACCAGAAAGGTATCGACGCACTTGGGCACTGATGGGGAGGCCGAATGCTTTCCTGCTTTGCTTCACTCTGTTCTAGAAGAAAGGTTGAAGAAGGATGCTTTGGAAAATCAAAGTCTCTGGGCTCTGATCTCTCTGTTTTCTCTCCTCCTGTCTATGTGTGTGTATATGAGAAAAATAAGTCTATTTATAGACTTAGCTTCTTGTGCGTAAAAACTCAGCAAAAGTTTCGTCTTTACGCTAATAACTGCCACCCATAACTGAAGTCATCCTCTGTATACGTTGACACGTATCCCATAATTTCAATAAGAATGGGATGTACGTACACATATTCTTCGAGATGCGTGGCATGAAAGCCATGTAGGCAAACCACGTTCTAAATTGGTCAAGAAGAATAGGGCATAAAAATAACCCAAATATACTTTGAGCGTAAAGGAGTAGACCAGGCGTAAAATAGCCCTGACATGGACTTCCCGCGTAAAGTAGTTGATAAAACAACCTTGAGCGTAAAAGTAGCCCAAATATACTTTATGCACATGTCAACTCTTGAGCATAAAAGCTCATATAGTATTCATACGTAAAAGAAGCCATATTGTGAGCGTAACATAGCTCAGTCCACATACTAAACGACAACATTGGTCTCTGTGTAAAACAAATCCCTTCGAGTTCTGTAATATACGCCGTCAGTAAGTCTTCATGTCAGACTTTGCATTAAATGTAAGACTTGACAGCTTTGTCCAGCATAAAGTAGTTAGCTTATCTCTGGCGTAAAACCATTGGCTTGACCCGGGCGTAAAAATGATTAGCCGGTCTTAGGCGTAAAGTGGATCATTTTGAGTGGAATGCTCTATCTCTTTGACTCATTCTATGAAGCACTTTTTACGCTCCTACAACCATGAGCCGCATGAAGCGGATGGTATACGGCCGGGTTTGGTGGCCGTACAGGCTGTCTACATGCGGCTGGTATTGGTAGTCGTGCAGGCTGTCTGTATGCGGCTGGTATGTCTGGTCGCATGACCCTTCTGTATGCGGCTAGAAGCGGTAGCTGCATGATCCTTTGGGATGCGGCTGGAAGTCATGGCCGTGTAGGCTGTCTGCATGCGGCTGGCTTTTGCGGCCGTATGAGTCTTTTCCATGCGGCTGGCGGTTGCGGCCGTATGAGACTTCTCCATGCGGCTGGCGCCCTTATGCGGCTTGGATCGCATAGAGTTCCTTTTTGCCCCTGCAAGTCCAGCATTATAGTATTTTCTTCTGCCGAACTTGGGGACAGCAGAGTCCTCTATGGTCTGAAGTGGGGTCGCAAGCGAGACTTCTCTACTGTTTTGGGCAACAGAGAGTACTCCTTCGAGAGCTTGTGGAGGAGCGAATGATTTGGGTCTCCACTCCTTGCAGGCCTTCTTCGTGCGGGCTCGCCGCTGGACCGGGCCAGCTCTCCCGTTGGAGAGCATTTCTATAAATGCCTGTTGGTCGAACCGGGCGACCAACATTTGTTAAGTGGAGCCAAGTTTGGCTGCGTCTGATTACGTCACCAGCTCCTCAACCGTGGAGAAGTTAATCCCCAGCAGAGTCGCCATCGTATTTTCCATTGATTATAAAAGAACGGAACATTTATATCGGAGGACTGGACCTTTACTTCACAATACAAACTCACTCGTACAAAGAAAGCCTAGGGACGAAAACCTAAGTACAGCAATCTAAATACAATTGTTTAGTTTTTTCTGGGGGGTGATGATAGAGGCTCTGGAAAGCGACGTCCGCTCTGCCTTACTCCTTGGACGATCGGACGTAGCCTTGGCTCTAGTGAAGAAATGCTCTTGGATGTGTGGGGAGACTCCCTTGCGCCTTCTGTTGTGAGATCTCTAGATGTCTCTGTGGTGCTCTCTCTCTTTTTTTGCCAGCCGTTTGCAAGGAAATGGCACCTTGCTATTTATAGGAGTGGGGTGTGATTATTAGAGTTTGCAAATGATTGCCTCCTTGAGAAGTCGACAGTTAAGGATCAATTAATCTGGGCCATTAATTCCGATTGTAGTAAATCTAGACAATTAATGTGGATTGCATCAAATCTCTGTGGGCAATTAATGTTGATTGCCACAAATCTTTATGATATACAGCCGTCAGTTCGGATCTCCTGCCACGTGTTCACTCCGCTTGATTATAATAAATATGACTTGATCCGGATAATTATGATGATTACACTGAATCTGAATGAATAAATCTTGATTGATTTGGTGTCGCTGTCCCACCATCACCATGTTGTGAGCTATAGGAACACGGGGAAAACTGATCTTCTGCCACGTGTCCTAACTGCGGGCTACAGGAACAGAGTGTCTTGACAAAGCCGTATGAGGATGGCAGCCGCATAAGTATGGCCCATGAAATCTGAGCTGCATGAGAGCGGTTTTCCGCTGAGCTGCATAAACCTGGCCACGTGTTAAGGCTGCATAAGTGTGGCATCTCAGCATTTGAGCCGCATGGAGATGGTCCCCATGATCAGTGCCGCAAGAGAATACTGGTCGCATAGGGTGGCTTCTTAGGACGTGAGCCGTACGAAGATGGCCCCCATGAAGACGAGCCGTATGAGAGTAACGGCCGCATGGGGAGCTTTGGAATTTGGTGGATTGTGGCGGCTGTAAAAAGATTTTCTTTGTTTCCCTAGGCACACGCCATCAGAGTCATTATTTCGACTTTATGTCAAGCCTGTCACTTTGTTAGGGCTGTCAGCCGTCAGGACATTAAATGCGGCGATTTGGTTCATGGCCAGCTGTAGAGGAGACTATTGAGGGCCACGTGGCTCCTTTCGGAGCCGCATGGATTGTTCTGGCCGCATGAGGCTCTAAAGGACTTTAAACCGCATGGATGTTGATAGATTTTCTGAGTCGCATGGGGATCCTTCTGTCGGAGCCGCATAGGCTATTCTTTGTTCTTTTCCATGCTTCTACAGTGTTAAGACCACAAAACCTATCACGTCTATATTTCATGTGTTGGGTTTTGTTTCAAATCTATTACCCGCACCGCCAGTGTGCAGAAGGGTAATAGGTCCACGAAAGTTATCCTAATCTATTACTCGCACCATCGGTGTACCAAAGAGTAGTAGGTCCACAAAATATCATTCAAATCTATTTGCTCACATTTTCAGATGCACAAAAGGGCAATAGGTCCACAAAATTCTCCAACAGGAAAAACAACAACGTCCATATTACCTCTGAGTTGTTTTTCCGTCCATCACACCAATACATAGAACTTCCACGTTGATAGCACATCTGAGTTGTGTTGTGTATCCTCATTAGGCCCACTCCAACTACGTCCTGATTACCTCTGAGTAGGAAGGCTCTACTTTAGACCCACATTTACTACGTCATTATTACCGCTGAGTAAATATGTTGGTTTTCTCTCCACTTATTATCCGTACTCACATCGCCAGTATATAAAAAGGATAATAGGTCTAAAAATGTCCTCTGTTGACCACATGATGCTATATTATGTCCTCTAGTACATGCACCCCTTCTTCACAATCATATGCTCTGGAACCCAGTTGTCCCGTGGCATTCATTACCCGTTATGTAGAACTTCCACGTCCATATTACCTCTGAGTTGTTCTATGTATCCTCATTTGAGTCCACTCCCACCACGTCTTCATTACCATCAACCCTATATTTACCATGTTCTCATCACCTCTGAGTAAATATGATGGTTTCTGCTCTCAACTTATTATCCGTACCTAAAACCAAGGTACGCCAAGGATGATAAGTCCACATAAAATCTCCAGCGAAAGTACCAAAACCTATCACGTCCATGATACCTATGATAGGATTGCCACACCTAAACAACTCTACTTTCCATGCTTCTTATTTAAAGTATTCCAAATTTGTAATTTAAAAACTTTGAAGGGGTCTTGTAGAAGCATAAAAAATATTGCTTTTAGTCCCACACCGGAAAGGAGAAGAAGAAAGGGCTCATTCCATTCTATATATAGAGCCCCCTTGCCTCCTTTGAAAAGGGCACCAAAAATTAAAAAAAGAAAATAATCACTCAATTGAGTCACTCGCTGTCATGGTGAGGATGAGTTGGGTTCTGAGTACTAGGCATCTTCACGGGCTAGTATGAAGGAATCCAAGACGGCACGGGCCATGCACTTCAAACGTGCTATGCCAACAGTAAACCAGAGATACGCGTGCAAAAATCATGCACACTACCGATGGTAAACTGTACAGAATCATCTCGGGTGCATTTGCACCAGATATGAGCCGACGCTTAAAGTCCTCCTCCCGCTTGGGTGCAACTATTGTGCTTGAACTAAGTCGGGGGGGGAATCTCCTGCTAAAGTCCCCCTCACACTTGGGTGCAGCTATTGCGCTTGAACTAAGTCGGGGAGGATCTTTTGCTAAAGTCCCCCTTCCACTTGGGTGCAGCTATTACGCTTGAACTAAGTCGGGGGGAAATCTCTTGCGAGCTAGACCCCATGCAGCCCATTGAGAATGTTGAAGCTTCCAACTTGGACTCTTCCTACTAGGCACCTTCGGGTGCTAAGTTGAAGAAGTCTAGGGCCATATCGCATATTTTATGCGCGGGCCTGTCATAGCTCATCCTGGCTCGCAGTGCTTTACTAGCCTCAGACCAGGGAGATAATATGATGGTCCCAAAAGTCTCCCTACAACGATCGAGCGCAGTACATTACTAGCCGGTGATCAGGGAGCAAATATGATGATCCCAAAAAAGTCTTCCTACAACGATCGAGCGCAGTGCTTTACTAGCCGCTGATCAGGGAGCAAATATGATACCTACGCACCCGGGTGCTCGAGATACCTGGGCCCACAAAACGGATACGAAGATATATCAATCTGCTATCAACCTGCGAGAGGTGATTACTCTCAAACGCAAGAAGAGAAAAGCAACCTTGGCATGCGATGAGCCCCTTCCAGGACATAACTGCTCCCAAGCCATCATCAACTGCCGCTGCCATAAGGCAGTTGCTCCACTATCAAGGTAGACAGTATTCCAGCGACTGCGACCTACTGTGCCTTTCCAACATCATCTCGAAAACATGATGCCAATTGAAGACGTTGTAACGGTCTGCTCTTAAATGCATTACTCAGATGTCTTATTCAGGCGCATCGTCTCAGTCAAGCGCATCATAATCTTCTGAAGGAGTCTAGCGTCAAATCTTCTTCGAACAAGAAGATCAGTCAAGAGGGAGACAAACAAAACTCTCTCAAATCGTGACACTCGGCACAGCACCTCCTCCTAAGGCCCCCATACCCATTCAGCCAGAAGATAACCTTTATGTGGCTTAATCATGAAACATTCCTCATGCGGCTCGGTCATGAGACATCCTCCATGCGGCTCGGTCAAAAGGCATTCCTCATGTGGCTCGGTCATGAGACATTCCTCATGCGGCTCGGTCACGAGACATTCCTCGTGCGGCTCGGTCATAAAACGTCCTTCATGCGGCTCAGTCAAGAGACATTCTCTCATGCGGCTCGGTCATTAGACGTCCTTCATGCGGTTTGGTCATGAGACATTCCTTAATGCGACTCGGTCATGAGACATTCCTTCATGCGGCTCGGTCATGAGACATTCCTTTATGCGGTTCGATCATGAGACATTCTTTCATGCGGCTCAACCATGAGACATTCCTTATGCGGCTCGACCAGGAGACATCCTTCATACGGATCGCTACAGAAGATTAGTTGATGCACGTGACAAGATGACCCGGTCTCAGCTGCTCAGATTTGCTATAACGACAAATCACAACAAGTCCTAACAAATCCCCCGCTATCAGTCACAGACCGAGTCTCGAGGCATGATTACGGCCATATGGCCTGGGGATTTGCTACGTGGTCATCTATGCGGCTCAAAATATCCTTCATCACGAAATTACTATAAATAGCAGGGTGCCACACCCCTGCAAGATGGTTGGCAATCCAAGGCGGAGAATCTTCAAAGAAGCAATTTCTTCAAGAGCTAAGGATTGCGTCAGATAGTCCAAGGAGTAAGGCAGAGTTGGTAGCACTTTCCCGAGCCTCTACCATCACCTCCAGAATCAAAACTAAACAATTGTACTTAGATTGTTTCCTATGATTTCTTTCTAGGCTTTTCTTTGTACAAGTGAGTTTGCAATCAATTTCAGTATTTCTGTAATACATGTCTTTGATTTTTATGGCAAACAGTAATGAAGTAGAATAACAGTCAAAGAGCAAGAGAAAATAATATAACGAATCAGAAGATCATGGCAATGAAGACTGTAAATAAAAGCTAGCTGAACTAGAGTTAGGTGATATAAGTCCAGACAGTATAATGTAAATCAAGTGTAGTCCCAGTGTGAGTTCAGGCAATATGAGTCCAGAGAGTAATTCCAGGGTGAGTCCTAAACAAGGCACTAACCAGTGTGTTTTAAAATACCGAGATCGACATGTAAACGACAATGGGTAATCAGACATATCGCACACCTGGTCAAGTGTGGGATGGCTAGCATTCCTGTATAAGTCCAAGGGACGTGGTTTCAGTATTTAGTTATGTTCACTGTCAACTCAAAATTTTTTCTACCCAACCAGTACAAGTGAATCTATAACCCGACACGAAAGTAAAGTACAAGTCTAGCCAGAACATGGTGATGCCAGTAGGTGATTCCAGTAATGGAGGCCAAATATGTAAGAGGTGAGTGTCTCATGCAATGGATCCAGTAATATCAATCCATGTTGACAGAGAATCAAATAGAACTGCTAGGACGGAAATACAGTAATTGACAAGTAAATGAAAGAACTATCAGAGAATGTACTCGCCTGATACCCTGAATGACTAATGTATACAGATGTCCAAACCAGAGTCATAAAGTCCTATTTAGAGCAATATAGGTTATAAAGTATTCAATATAAGATAAATGAAATTTACAATACAATCTACGTGATTCTGAGTCATTCTAGGTCAAAGTCAACTGGTCAACCTTCTAGTCAAACTAGTCAATATCTAGGATTTGGTCAACTAGGTCAATCTTAGTCAACTAAGTCAAACTCTAGGCAAGCTAGGTCAATTGGTCACATATTGACTCAATGTTGACTTTTGGTCAAATCTAGTCAACCAAGTCAATACCGAGGTCACTCTTAGCTATTCTAAGTGGCCAACTCACAACTCTATACCAATACTATACCAATATTACCTCAAACCATATATATATATATATATATATATATATATATATATATATATATATATATATATATATATACACAAACACCTATACATAAACCCCAACTCTCACATCTATACCATATCCTATATCATATATATACCTTAACAATTAGTCTAATATGTATAACTTGCCCTCAAACGATACTAATATATGAATACTATATAACTAAACTCTTAGATACATAGCTTATTTACATATATCCTTCTTGTACCAATATCCCCACATATACATAACCTATGAACCCCAAACTAATAGCCTATATACTCTCTATATCTATGCAGGAAATTGACTTCAAACCCACACATCTAACTCTCACTGTCTAGTCCTCCTTCTCATTTCTAATATCTACTTACTCTACTCTACTCTACCCATCACTCATAAACCTCATACTGCTAATCCCTCACTCTCTCACACCCATCTCAGACCCAAACAGATATATATATCAATCCTACCTATGATATTATCCACATATATAAGCCAATATATATATATATACACATCACAAATCTCTCAAATGCATCTATATTCCTCACCCTTAACTTAATACAAGATAACTTCCAACTCCATACCACTGCTGCCTTTGCTACAACTGCTAGCTACTGTGCCTAAACCTTAGCCTCTACCTTTCTCTCTCTCTGTTATGCCTACTGCCAATGCTAGCTGCTCTACTCCTTGCTAATGCTGCAATTGTTGCTGCTATGCAAGGGGCTGCATGCCAAAACAACAACCACAAACTCCAAAACCCCCAACTCCTCATCCTTACTGTCTAACCCAACTCATAAATCTCATACTCAGAAAATGTCATGAGTACAGAATCCAATTATTAATAAACCCAAAGCAACCCAAAACCCAATCTCTTCATAACCAAACTCATATCCTCACACATCCTAACTACTGCTGCTGCATAGCACTCGAGCCAAACTAATGCAGGGCAAGGCAAGTGTTGTCTGTTGCATGCCTTGGCTGCAGCAAATGAAATTTACATCTTAAACCTATCCACATATATATATATATATATATATATATATATATATATATATATATATATATATATATATATATATATAGACACACTCCTATATACAACCCATATATATATCTGTCAACCAAACTAAACCCAAATGTATAACAAATTCCATATATACATACAAATGTACATACATACATATATACAAATATACATAGATAAACTATATAACTTAGAAATCATACATCATATACATAGAGATATATATACTATATACTCCCAACCCAATTGAACTAAGTATCAACCAAACTGAACTATACAACCTAGCTAGATATCAACATGTATCACACAGTAACCCTTTCGAAACCCAAATCAATGTATCAGACATTACCTCTTCAAAACCCAAACCAAAACAAACTAGAAAATAAGAAATGTGTGTGCAACTAAGTATGTTGAATGTGTGTCAACCCAGTATCCAAAATGTGTCCACAAAATCGTGTCCAGATGTGTCCAAACCTATGTAAAAAAGTGTCAAAATAGGGCAGAACTCTGCCTTGTGCGCATGTGTCGGGTCCAATAGCGACACGTGTGTCAAGGCAAAGTGCCATGCAGGTGTGTCTAGGTGTAGACTATGTGTTAGGGTATCCACTGAACCCATCAACATGTGTCTAAGTCATGTCATGTCACGTGCGTGTGTGCGTATCAGAAACCAAATTTCTCGTGTTCAGTGTCAGAATAAAACATTTGTGGGCTCGATTTCTCATCGACTACAGCACCAATTATCTCCAAACTTTGGGGAGACCCTGACAGTCGTGGCCCCTACCTCCACATCAAACATTGTATGTGGAGGTGTCGTGTCCAGTAAGAATTGGACGCGAGGTAGCAGGGGAGTGCACGACTACCTCGTATCATGTCCCAGTGTCCTAAAAAAGATACAAAACATTACAAAAATCAACACAGTCTACAGAATAATTAATATACACATAATAAACTACAAAATCATGTAATTAGTTTTGAAAATCATTAACATTCATTTCTATGTGGCATTTCACCAAACACTTTACATAGCACTCTGATACTCCTCCAATGCACACCCTAAATG
The DNA here is from genome assembly GCA_029216955.1 of Iris pallida. Classification (NCBI taxonomy): domain Eukaryota; kingdom Viridiplantae; phylum Streptophyta; class Magnoliopsida; order Asparagales; family Iridaceae; genus Iris; species Iris pallida. The sequence goes on from JANAVB010015600.1 coordinate 15,759,915, forward strand.
GATTCGATTTCCTTCTAAACTTAGTCTACAGCTAGGGAGATCCTAAATAAATACATCTATGGAGATAAAATAGAATATTAATAGGTTTAGAGGCTATTACCTATTGAGAGTTAAAATCTCAATGAAACCTTCTAGATCTAGATCTCCACCAAGCTCCAAAGGTCAAATTGCTCACAATCCTTGCTAGCTAGCCAATAGAGACCTCTTCTATAGTAGGGAAGTGATTTGCAACTGATTTGGCTTAATTTATAGGTGATTTGGAGAAAGAGGGCAAATTTGGGGAGAACACCAAAGTAGGGTTAGGGTTTGCTAATGGAGGGAGGCAATGGGCTATCATGATACTTAAATAGAAGGGTGTGGTATCTCTTGGTTGGCTATGTAGTGGGCTAGGGTTTAGGTTTAGAGAAAATGGCTCAAAGGCCTTCATAACATGCCAATTAAGGCCCTTTAAAGGGAAGGCCCAATGTGACTTAAGGTTTTAGCTAACTAATGGGCTTTAAATGGTATGGTAGCTAGATTAGAGTCTAACTTAAGTCATCTAACCTCTCTAACAAGTTTTTATGGTTATGGCCAACCTCTACACAAAGTAGTTCAAAGGTTTCACTAACAAATGACAAAATCACAATGCATCAATTTAATTAATAATAAAATAATCAAAAATCTACTAATAAATTATTAACATGATTTAAATCCTATTATTCAATGGTTAATTTTATAAAAGTTCAAAATTACCTTTGTTTTTGAAAAACGGCAGTTACAAGTCTACCCCCTTAGAAAAATTTCGTCCTCAAAATTTAAGATGGTCGTACTCCTTCTAGGTCAAACCCTCATCAATCAAAATCAAGAAATAACATGCAGTAATGGTCCTACTGGTCATGATTTTACAGTCTTGAACAGGGTCACTACACCATCTAGCACATTACAAGAATATCCTGACTGGTACTAATAAAATCACACATCAAGGTGGGAAAGAAGAACAAGAAAGACAGACCTTCTAACCCGTTGCCCGCAGCGTCGATCTTCTCAACCATCAGCACAAAATCCCCACCACCTGGTGCTAGGCATGGTACTGCGCCATGGGTGGCCTAACACCCTCATTTAGAGGTACAGTAGGGCAACCGCTGACTTGGTGAGCAATGGATCCATAAAACAGACAAACCTTCAGTCTCCTATAATAAGACTCCCAAATGTGCCCCAACTTCTTGTAGTAGCCACAAGTCTGTATCCTACGATCTTGTCCTCGAAGCTGATGCTGTGCCTGCTGAACTATAGTTTGTGCCTACATCTGCTTTGGCTGGTGTGCTACCGTCTGCACAAAGCGACGCTTCCTACTCCCACTAGCCCCTTCCGAATCATCTCGGACCCTCTTGGAATTGAGCTCCAAGTCATCCTTTCCTGCCATGGCTCCTGCCAAGATCTGTTCGAAGGTGGCGTCGCGGTCGCTCTTAGTCAGCGACTTGACCTCCTTGATCAAACCCTTTCAGAACCTCCTAGCCTTCGCCGTCTCGCTCAGTCCCTCTACAAATTTGGCCAAACGGTAGAACTCCCCAGCATACTCCTTGACAGTCCGATTCTCCTGAACCAGACTCTCAAATTGCGTCTCCAACGCGCCAAGTATTGTATCAGAAAAAAACTTCTCCTTGAAGAGCTTCTTGAAAGCCTCCTTTGTCTGCCCCTCCGTACAAACTCTAGGGTCGGTTGGTACCATGTACGGGCAAGGTCCTGCATCTGGCTGTCCGCTGCCTCTATCTGGATCCCAGCTGGTATCAATGCAAGGCAAAAGATTTCCTCTATGTGCTCAATCCAGTCGTCAGCATATAGGATACCCTCAGAACCCCTGAAGTCTCTCGACCGCATCTTCTGGAAGTCCTGAATTCACAGGGTCCTCGAATGGTACTACTGTATTTGCCCTCCCTACTATGGGGAGGTCACTCTCACTACTGCAGTCATAGCCAGCTTGTGGGCATTGTCTATGCCCTGCCTGAAATCAGTCGACTGGCGCTGCTGTGCCTCCATCATCTGCTGGAAGAACGTAAAAAGCTATGCTGTATCCACCGATCCCGAAGGTGGCTGCTGCTGGAATACCTCTGGAATGAGTGGGATAGGCCTTCGGACAGGTGGAGGAGCACCTCCAAAAGCTACCGATGCTCCTATATGGGCAGAAATAAGAGGTGCTGCGGCTCCAGCATCTGGCTGGATCGGACGAGAGGTGGCAGACCTCTTACTAGCGTCTGCTAGACCAGAGCGATACGATCGTGTCTCCACCATCCTGAAGACAGATAGTGAGCAAGAATCGATATCATCAAGGAGGGACAGTTTATTTCAAAGAAGGCAATTATCAGCAAGAATGTATAGATGTAAGAAATTAGATCAAAATTTTTCCTAACTGTGATTGAGTACCTCTCCGCTAAAGCCTATTCTTTAATTCCTATTGAAGGCCAGCAGTAGTACGACTAATCGTCACACTACCACGACTTCGTACTAATGCGAATCTCGACCTGCATGGGCCACTACTAAAAACGTATCACGACCCGCACCCATTGTAAGGGTACAAGTACGTAACAACACCCAGCCTACGCCACAGAATCGGCGGTGGAATATTGTACTAGGTCACTATCTAAACAATAAGTCACACAATTATATAAAGTACTTGTCATAAATCTCAACTCCGAACGGAGGACAAATATAGATACAATGAAGCTCAATCACAGTCTAAGCACGATAAGATAACACATAAGTTTATAACTAAGGACTAAACAACAACAAAATAAAACAACCAAATAATAATATCTCGAATAATCTCAAAACAAAGTCAATATCTCAACTCATTACAATTCAAGTTCTAAACATGAATCTAAAGAAAGTCTACTAGCTAGTCTCCCGATCACTCCTGAGAGTTGGGGCCAAAGGTAGCTAATCTATCTCCGGATCCATAGCAAGTTGGGCAAGTGTTCTCGAGGTAAACATATGTAATATTTTTGTCAACATATCCAGTCAGGATTGGAACGAGCATAACTCATCTAGAAATCCTAGGTAAATGGCAAAGACTATAAAGCAGTTATAGACAGTTATATTAATGAAGCATAGAAGTTTTAGACTGGTAATAATACAGAGCAACAGTTAAAGTATAAGAGAAAATAATATAATAAATCAGAAGATCATGGTAATAAAGACTGTAAATAAAAGCTAGTTGAACTAGAGTAAGGTAATATAAGTCCAAACAGTACAATGTAAATCAAGTGTAGTCCCAATGTGTGTCCAGACAATATGAGTCCAGAGAGTAACTCCATGGTGAGTCCTAAATATAACACTAACCAGTGTGTTTTAAAATACTGAGATCGACATGTAAATAGCTATGGGAAATCAGGCATATCGCACACCTGGCCAAGTGTGGGATGACTTGTATTCCAGTATAAGTCCAAGGGAGGTGGTCCCAGTATTTAGGAATGTTCACATGTCTACTCAAATATTTTCCTGCCCAACCAGTACAAGTGACTCCATAACCCGACACGAAAGTAAAGTACAAGTCCAGCCAGAACATTATGATGCCAGTAGGTGATTCCAGTAATGGAGGCCAAACATGTAAAAGGTGAGTGTCGCATGCAATGGATCCAGTGATATCAATACGTGTTTACAGAGAATCAAATACAACTGCTAGGACTGAAATAAAGTAAACAACAAGTAAATAAAAGAACTATCAGTGAATGTACTCGCCTGATACCCTGAATAACTGATGTATACAGATGTCCGAACCAGAGTTACAAAGTCCTATTTAGAGCAATACAGGTTATAATGTGTTCAATATAAGGTAAATGAAGTTTACAATACAATCTACATGATTCTAAGTCATTCTAGGTCAAAGTCAACTATTGCTTAACTCTGGTCAACCTTCTAGTCAAACTAGTCAATATCTAGAATTTGGTAAATGTAAACCACCATAATTTATATTTAGTTTTTATAATTTAATTAATTTTGTTACGTATTTCATTAGTCGTGGATTTATCTACTATTAAGTTGTTAGTATAATTAAAGTATGTGTGTATACATATATTACTATATGTGTGCTTGTTCGTAATTCTATTAAATAAGGAGTATAATAAAATCTAGGATTTTTTAGGAATTTATTATGATTTTTTTGACATTTTTGGTAGCTTAAATGATATATTTATATATATAAGTATTATATATAATTAGAAAAAAAATATAAATGGGGCCTGGCCCACACCCCAACAAAGGGGGCGGCCAAGCTCGGTTGCTGGCAGCCTAATTTAGGCTTAGCCCCATTTGTAAGCAAAAAAAATAAATAAAAAAGAAATAACAAATGGGCCCGGCCAACACCCCAGCAAAGGGGGCGGGCCATGAGCCATTTGCACTTAGTTAGTGCTGGCATGAGTAAGTAGTAAAAGAAAAAAAATAGGAAGAGGGGACCAGCCCACGTGGGGGCCGGTCTACCTCAACCCGAGAACCCCAAAGAGGGGAGTTAGCAGCAGCAGCTGCGAAGCCTTTCAACCCGAGCCCCTTTATAACTAATACTTATTTGAATCAAAGACGGAACGGCGGTGGATATATAACCCACATCGAACCAAACCCTAACTCCTTCCCATCTTCTCTCCACCCTCAACCCCAAGGCCGCCATCTTCACACGCACGCCCCCAACCAATCGCCGTCGCTGACGTCGGGATCACCGGAGAACTGCTCGTAGACGACCGGGAAAACAGGGAATACTCTGTTTGGTTCAGAACTCAGGTACCCATCTTTCGATTCAAATTTCCTTGTATCCATTCAACGAAAATTCGATCTAACGAATGCTATGCATAGTAGACATAACCCTCTTCAAAACCCTTTTGATAGAATCGAGCGAAACCCCATATATCGCTCGGTCTTTCGAACCAAATTTCCTGAAAAACTGTCAAAACAGAACAGTTTCAGGGCAGTCCCAAACCCATATTTGGAAGCCAAAATCTTGGCGATTCTTCGACTGTTATGTAAAACTAATTGAACACGTGTGAAGACAACGTAACCACGATTGAAACGCAAGTTGTAGATCTATATTTTGAGTTCTGTGTGAGAATTAAATCAGTGTTGAAGTTGAGGAAAAACCTGTTTTTAATTATATTAATTTTTAGAATTTTGTCTGATACGACGTACGCCCCGACAAACTGGGCGACATGGTTGCACGCTATACGCATCGAAAGACGTGTATGGACGTTGTGGACGTGTGGGAACTGACGGAACTCAGTTTCGTCGCGTGTGCGTGACGAAATCAACACGTATCCGTCGAGATACCCCCGTATCGGCGTTTTGCAAACTTGCCCATAACTTCGTGTATAGTCGTCGACTCGAGACAAAACTTGCGCCAACAGGTCCGGATCGAAATTTTGGTCCTGTATGCCAAGTTTGGCTCGATTCTGAGAAGGTCGAATCAGAACCCATTTTTGGCGGGCCCGCGACCCACTCAAACGGACGATTTTGTACACGGCTCCTTGGAATCCAAAACTGGACATACCGTTGAGTTCCTCTCCTTAAACTGAAACCGTAGACATGTAGTTTAACGACTTTGGAGACCGTAGACTTTGGCACGCATTTCGGTGCAAAGCGGGTCCAACGGTGAACATCGTTTTGACCCAAAATTACGATTTTACCCCTGTTCCAGAATTTGACTTTTGGATAGGCATTTCCTAGGTATATCTTCTTTACCGAGATTATTTTTGATGTTTGTTTCATCATTTGGAGTCATCTGTGATTTGTGAGTTTTGGTGCTGATACTTGCTACTCTTGGACTTGCCACTTTGCACCACCAGGCAAGATACCTTGCCACCTTACTCTGTGATTATTATATTCTTATTTTTAGCTATTATTTTCAGCATTTCTTATTTCTCGATATTTAAACTGTGCGTCCAAGTCACACTTGGGTACAAGCGACTCTATCGGTCGTTTTTCTCGCTTTATTATTTTCTCTTGTATTGACTTATTTTATTTGACCACCCATTGATGTTGAGGTATTGGTATATCTCATACGGCGTTGATACTTGTTGTATCACGTGATGTGAGTGACATGTAGGACACGTTTTCGTGTAGTCGGCTGGCCACCGATACGTATGGAGCATGCGATGGATAGGGGTAACTGCCAATAGATTTGCATGCTAGAAGACTTGGCGGTTACTAGAGATACATATGAGTCATGGATGTGACTCTAATAGGCATTTGGTGGGAAGAACAGTTCCTTAACGTATGGGTCATATATGCACTGTCCTGATTGCCAGTTATCTCCAGTGGGAGGTACGGTCCTGCTAGCCGGTTATCTCCAGTGGAAGGTACGGTCCTGATTGTCGGTTATCTCCAGTGGGAGATACGGTCCTGATTCCTGATATTCCTGATCCTGCCCATGCGTCAAAGGTTTGTTCTTATTGCATTATCACTGTAGACTGGTTAGGCACCTGATTGCATACATATTTCTTTCCTTATATTATATATGACAGTTATTATGGCATGTTGTTTTCTTGTATCTTGTTATGTCCCTCTGAGGACCTGGCTATCTCTCCAGGGTTAGACGACTTCCCACAGGAGTACGGAGCAGCTCTGGATCCAGCTTACATTGCTACCGAGTCAGTTCCTACTGATTTCTAGTCTATTCTATATTTGAGACTTTAGTGGACATTAATTTTACATCTCTTTTCTTTTCTATTCTGTGGAGGTTGGACTCCGATCTTGTGAGACTATTTTTCATAGCTGTTTGGAGTGAGCATGTTCATCCAGCTATCTTTTGATACTCTTATTTATTATTTGGACTCTATATTTTTCTGTGTTGAGCTGTGATGAGATTAGATTATGTTATTCTGGCCTGTGATTATTTTATTTACAGCTTATGTATATATGAGGATTCTATATATTGGAGTATTCTTCGTATATGTGCAGCTGGCATGTTCACGTTCTTGGTCCTATATATTATGGGACTGGGGCGTTACAGTAAACTAGGTCAATCTTAGTCAACTAAGTCAAACTCTAGGCAAGCTAGGTCAATTGGTCACATATTGACTCCATGTTGACTTTTGGTCAACTCTAGTTAACCAAGTCAATACCAAGGTCAATCTTAGCTATTCTAAGAGGCCAACTCATAACTCTATACCAATACTACCTCAAGCCATATATATATATATATATATATATATATATATATATATATATATATATATATATTTCAAATATATTTTAAAACACTCCCTATTTTATTCCAAAAAGAAAGCATGAGCTGTACAAGTATACCAAAAAGGCAGAAGAAGCCTATACATGTATACTAACAAAACAAGGAAAGGAGAGAAGACCAGAGCCTATGCCCTGGAGAGCAGGGTGTTCCAAAAGGCTATATGGCCGTCGTTGCAGTGGGTTCTCTGCTTGCTGCATTGTCTGATAGTCTCCGCAATAAGCTGGTCCATAGTGAAATGTTGGCCCTCGTATCTAGCCTTGTTGCGATTCTTCCAAAGAACCCAGTTGGTTACAGCTGCCACGATCTGGTGACCGTGAGATGCCGTTCCCCAAGCCGCCACCTGATCGTTGAGGTTTCTACTCCACGGGTTCAGCCAACAAATCTGGAAGATGGCGTTCCAAACACTAACCGAAAGTTCCCTAGTACAGAAAATGTGGTCCACCGATTCCTGGTGGCGATCATTGCAGCAGGTACATGCTAAGACAAGACTGAACCCGATAGTATTGAGAGTATCGTCGGTTAGGAGGATCTTCCGCAGGGCTCTCCAGATAATGAATGACCATTTTTGGGGATACATGCCTGCCAGAAGGGAGCGATGATTGTGAAGATTAGGATGTTCATGATGGTGCCCTACACGATTCTCCTGGCCGATTTGACCGAGAAGGTGGCCGAGATTTCGATATTCCATCAGATTTCGTCAGCCTCGGAACCGAACAACACGCCGCACCGACGAATGCGGTCCACTGCCACCTGCCAGGCCCGCTCGAGGATCGTATCCCAGCTCCAGGAGTTACCACTGTGGTCCCACATGTCCTTAATCTGACAATGCTCGTGTATCTCCGAGATGGTATGAAGGAGAGTGTCACCAAGCCATCGTTCTCGGAAGGCCAATGACTGACCGTCTCCTACATAGAGTCGAATTTCGGGTTCGGCCAAAGAACGCCCGGTCAGCATACGTCTCCATACCGCTGAGGATCTGCTGTTGGAGGTGGACAACGTCGGATGGGTCTGCTTGAAGTATCTGGCCTTCATGAACCTGGTCTAAAGGTTCTGGGAAGTGCGAAGCTTCCACCATAATTTTATCGAGAATGCTCGAACAATGTTAGATAATTTGGTAAAATCGAGGCCTCCTTCATCGGTGGAATGCGCCATAGTGTCCCAACTGGCCCAATGGTGTTTGTCGTGGCCATCGATGTGCCCCCAAAAGAAGTTGCTGAGGATGCTCTCGATTGATGACAGGACTTGTTTGGGGGGAACATGCAGCGAGGATATATATGGGAATTGATGTGAGGACGTGTTTGATGAGGATAATTTTGCCACCTGGAGAGAGAGTAGCGTTGTGCCAACCATGGAGCTTTTTCTGATGCAGTTGATGAGGTCCACAAATATGGCTACTTTAGATCTCTCGTATACGAGGGGACAGCCCAGGTATTGGAAGGGGGGTGCTTGATGGGGTAGGGGGTGGAGTCGGTGAGAGTGTCCGCTTGCTCTCTCTTGATGCTGTGGTGGACGTAGATGACAATTTTGTCCGGGTTAACTTTTTGGCCCGAGCACTTGACATATCTCTGGATGGTGAGGTGAACCGCCTCGACCGATCCCACATCACCGGATGAGAAAATTATGACGTCTTCAGCGAAGGCCAGATAGGTGATGATCAGGCAGCCGCTAGCCGTGTGATAGTGGTTGAAATTAGGAGTGATAGCCAGCTTGTTGAGATTTTTGCTCAATGCATCAGCCGTGATAATGAAGATGGTAGCTGAGAGGGGGTCCCCTCGGCGGTAGAACGGCTTGGACACGTCTCATTTCTGAAAAAAATGGGTGCGGGTCATGACAGTCCCCTTGCCCCACCCTACGGCTCGACTTGAAGAATCCATCAGCATGGTCGTTGATCACGGTAGAAAACCAGGAGTTGCTGATTGATCGCCAAATAGTGTTGGTCCAGGTTTTGGAGAAGCCGAATTCCCTGAGCACCCAGATCATGAATTGCCAATCCAGTCTGTCATAAGCTTTTTCCATGTCTAATTTGATGGCAATGTTGCCCCCTCTAGCTGGGAACTTCAAGTAAGTGATTAACTCTTGTGCCAGCATGATGTTGTCCTGGATGTTTCTCCCACGGATAAACCCTCTTTGCTCCTCAGAGATGATCTTAGGGAAAAGACTGGCCATGCGGGAGGCGATGATCTTGGATATGATCTTGTTAGTGAAGTTGCAGAGGCTAATCAGCTGGAAGTCACAGAACTGTGTTGGGATCTCAATCTTCGGGATGAGGATTAGGTTTATGCTCGAGATGGCTCTGGGTACGTGGCTCCCTAAAGGAAGGCAGAGACCGCATCGAAGATGTCGGTCTTGATTATGTCCCAACATTTGCGGAAGAAAACCCCCAAAAATCCGTCTGGGCCAGGGGCGTTATGCTCATCCAGGGCCCAAATGGCCTCTTTCACCTCCTGTTCGGTTGGTGGTAGCTCCAGTATGTTGTTATCACTGTCACTGATGAGGTGAGGTATCTCCTCCAAGAAAGCAGAGTCCTTAGTGACAATCTCCTTGGTGAACATGTTGGCATAGAACTTGGCTGTTACTTTTTGGATACCCTTCTGATCGTCGATGATGTGACCTGATTAGTCAACAATTTGATGAATCGCGAGCTTTTGTCTGTGACCATTGACGCATGCATGAAAAAAGTAGAGTTTTTGTCGCCCTCGCTGTCCCATTGAAGTCTTGCTTTCTGCTTCCAGAAATCGGTCTCCACGCGGATCCTAAATTTGAGGAACGCTCTGGTGAGGTTCAGGTTAGTCCTGGCTGTAGGAGATCTATCGGTCGCGAACCAGATTTTGGGACGAGCGACGTCATCCTAGGCCTCACGGATGGCTTGAAAAATGTCCCCATATGCCTGCTAACTCCAGATGGTAAGGGCTTTCCGCATGGCTTGGATTTTGTGGGCCACCCGCAAAAGCGGGTCCGACGAGACCGTGCCGTCCCAGGCGTCTTTGACGATGTCTAAGAAATTGGGGCGTTCGCTCAAGAAGTTCAAGAACCGAAAGCTCTTCTTGTGCGGGGCCGATGAGTTGGCTATATGAACAAGCAGAGGGTTGTTATCAGATTCAGTGGTGTTGAGGTAGGTAAGCTCGATATGGTCCCCATATTCAGCCAATATACATTAGCCAAAGCTCGATCGATGCAAGAGTATTGGCGATGGGCGCCTTCTTGCATGTTGCCCCAGGTAAGTGTGATGCCTGTGAACGAAAGGGGATGGAGGTGGGAGTTGAGAGTGAAATTGTTGAAATCAAGCATGGCTGAATGAGGTGGAGGATGACCGTCGATTTTTTCGTCATTGCTGGTGATGGCGTTGAAATCCCCAATGCAAAGTCAAGGAAGAGTGTTATGATGGGTGTGAATGTTCTGGAGAGTGTTCCAAAGTTGGGTGCGCTCCGCTATGTCACAGCTGCCGTGAACCGCGGACAGAATGGCACGGTTGGGGATCTTCGGATGTTCAATCCAGCATGATTGGGCCTACCGAGAGTCCTGGATGACTCCGATTTGGACGTCCTTAGAGCAGAGGATCCAGATGTCGTGTCTACCGGCCACTGCCGTAGGAAAGCCGAGGTGTAGCAGGGTGGACTTGAGTTTCTTGTTGATCAAAATGTCAATTTTGGGGGTTTTCTTGAGGTTGATTATTCTCCTTTTTGTTGGTTTGTTCCCCAGACCACGGACATTCCAAGAGAGGATGTTCAGCATTAATGAAGGCGGGAGGGAGTTGGTGTGCCTTCTTAGAGACGGACCTGGTCTGAATTGCCGGGGGCTTGCTGACTGCCAATTGGCCAAATTTTCTAGTGATGGTGACCTCTCCGTCACATTGTGAGGATGGTCTCGAGGCTGCCCTTCTAGTAGGATTATTACTGGTGTCATTGGTGGGCTCGAGAGGATCGCCTGCCGAATCCGCCCTTAGTTTTTTAGGGGTAAGAGGACCGAGTCGCTCTCATGTGCGATCTGATCTCCATCCGTCAGAAGGGGAAATCCTGTAGCAAGGACTTGGAGGCCACGATTGGCTTGTTCTGGCCTTAGGATGGCGAGTGCTTCTATCATGGTGTCCGCGTGGTTCGGGTTGGCCGCTTTCGGATGATAAGGGGGAATGCACTGATCCGAGGGTCCGGTCTACTTTGCTTCCTTGGTAGAACTATCTGCCAGCTCTAGGAACGGTCTGGGGTGGCTGGAGGGGCTCCGAGGATGGAGATCTCGGTATTGGGTGCTGCGGAACCATCTTCCAGAGCATCGAACTGATTGGATGGGGTCAGAGCTAGAGAGCGGTAGGGGTTGACCGCCATAACTGAGGGGCTAGTTTCTCTTTCGCCTGAAGGAAATCTAGTATGACGGTTCGGTCGTTGAAGGACTGGGGATCCGCGAGGATTCTGGTGCCGACCTTCATTGTTGGGGGCTGTCCGTTTTTCAGACATCCGCTTAAGCTCCGGGTGAAGGCGGTAGCAATGTTTCGTTTGGTGTCCTCTCAGGTGACAGTAGGAGCATAAGATAATATGGTTGTCGTAGACTAATTGTTGTGAGTGAGTCTGGTTATCGAGTTCAATGGTAATATGTTTGGGTGGCTCTGAAGAGAGGTCTAGCTCGACACAGATCTTAGCGTAGTGCACTTTGGTCAGGTTGCTGGTTTCCTCTACTGAAGCAATATAAGTGCCGAAGGAGTTGGCGATGCGTTTAAGGGCAGCCGGAACGAAACATATTAGGGGAAGGTTAGGAAGGATGACCTAGGCGGCAACTATTGCTGAGTCTTCCTTGGTGTTGAAGTTTGGTGACCATTTGATGATTTTCATTAGATAAGAATCCACACGGCAGGTTCCTTTGGCCCAGACGATTTTGTGATCCAGGTCCGAGGAAAGGTAGAGAAGGATGTGATTTAGGTCAATGGGGGCCACCCTGTACTCGTCAGTAAGCTTCCAACTGGCTATGACCTCCTGAACCCGCAGAAGTTTGGGGCATCCTGTGGAGAATTTGAGCACGAAGGTGTGAGGGAATGAGGTTGCCAGAGATGAAACTTCAATCTTAGAGAACGCAACAGACGGCTCGGTGGGGTCTTCCGGAGAGATCACGTCCGACAGGGGAACGTCCCAGACCCTGAAACCCGACTTGGCCACCCTGTCCGAACGAAGCGTATCGACGTACGAAGGGGCAGGGAGGCCTACGGATGAGTGGGGGTTGGAAACAAGGGAGAGCTAGGGGGCGAGGGTGGAGGGTGCCCTAGCACCTTGGGGAGGGGGAGGAATGAAAGTGGAGGGGAGCCGGGCTCTTGGGGACGGGGGAGAGGGTTGGGGGAGGGGTGGGAGATGGAGGGGGAGGGGTGGGAGATGGCGGGAGATTGGCTGGGACCCGGCTAGGGTGCCGAGGAGGTCGTTGTGGGTAGGATGGCGAGGGGAAGGGTGGACAGTGGGAGCTGCGAGCAAGGGGTCTGACTGGCCAAAAACACCGGCAGAAGGGGGATCGGTCACTGCGAAAGGACCACCGACCTGACAGTCGGCCCGCGATGGTAGATCAACCGTCCTTCGGTCCTCTCCGGACGAGAGAGGAGCCAAGACGGTCAAAAGAATGGCCGATTCTGCTGAGGGTGGATGGGGATGCCACGCTCGGCCGAGGAATCAGGAGGGTGGTGATCGTCTGCTGGCCCAGGGAGTAGGGGAATGCATGCGCCCGATGGGAGGGGAGCTCCGGAGACGCTAGACGGGTGAATTGAGCTCGAAGGGGAAGGGGGAGGAGGTGGCATATGCTCCCTTGAAGCCGAGGGCGTTCGAGTGGAGCAGAGCACAGGCGCCGGAGACAACGCCCGACTGGGCAGAACCCCTTGCGCAAGGGGAAATGCGCCTGAGGGGGAGGAACCCCCTGCCGCATGGGGAATACCTACCGCATGGAAGAAAGTCGCATGGAAAAATACGTCTGAGGTGTAGAAACCCCCTGCCGCATGAGGAGGGATACCTGTCGCATGGGGGGATGCGCCTGAGGGGGAGGAACCCCCTGCCGTATGGGAAGGAATGCCATATGCGGTCGGGCCCGCCTGCCGCATGGAGAGGAATACCTGCTGTATGGGGTAATGCCGCATGGAGAAATGCGCCAGAGGGTGGTAACCCCCTGCCGTATGGGGAGGAAGGCCTGCCGCATGGGGGTAAGCGCCTAAGGGGGAGGAACCCCCTACCACTTGGAGAGGAATGCCATATGCGGCTGGGCCGCTGATGAGGGGGTGAGGATATGCGCTAAACGCCCAGGAGTAGGGGAGGGGTACGCGCCCACCACCGAGAGGCCGTATGCGGCCGAGGGTAGCCCATATGCACCTGGATGGTGGGGGAAGTGTGCGCCTCCATACTGGTGGCTGCATAGGAGACCAACTCCATGCGGTACGATCTCACCGCTAGGAGTATGGGCGCGAGATTGAAAATTCGAAAGCGGATGTCCCGTCCAAAATGACTCAACGAGAAACTGCTAGGTAGTCGGAAGGGAAGGAGAGGGGGGTGGTGGAGGAAGGTGTGGCGGGCAGGAGCGGCCATGGAGGCCTGCTCGTCCCGCCGGCAACCGAAGGACGAGGGCGAAGAGGAGGGGGGCTGATGTGAGCAGAGGGAGGAGGGTGTGTGTGAAGGGAGGGTGGGGTGGCGAGAAGATCCGGGCGGAGGGAGGAGGTTGGGAGACTCAGCCGCGGATGGAGAGCCGAGTGCGGGCGTGTGCGGGGGCGAGTGGCTGCAGGCTCCTCCGAAGGCCGAAGAGGTTGCAGGCTGGATGCCGGCCAGCTGAGGCCACCGAGGAGGAAGTGGGAACATTCGGATAGAGGAGGGGGGAAGGTGAACAGACAACTGTCGGCCTAGGGAAGGCCCGCAGGGGAGACGAGGGGGGCATGAGGAGCAAACGGTGGGGGGAAAGGAGCAGGAGCTTCCCCGAATATCTATTATACAAAACACAAAGGTTTTTGAATCCTAGTGCTGACTGTGCCAAGATAAAGAGTGGTTGGGATTTAATCTTGGTGAATCAAGGGTTGTGGGGTTTTATGGGGGAAGAGCATTATTGGGAGTGGGGTTTTATGGGGAATAGCATTATTGGGAGTGGGATTTTATGGGGAATCCAAAGATGGGAATTTAATATTTTGATGGTTGGGATTTAATATTATGATAATAAAACTAAAACAAAACATATATATAATTGACAATTGTTCACAAATGAAAAAAAAACATTTTAAGAGTGTAAATATCAAACTGTGGCAAGATAAAGAGTGGTTGGGATTTAATCTTGGTGAATGAACGGTTGTGGGGTTTCATAGGGGAAGAGCATTATTGGGAGTGGGGTTTTATGGAGAAGAGCATTATTGGGAGTGGGGTTTTATGGGGAATCCAAAGATGGGGATTTAATATTTTGATGGTTGGGATTTAATATTATGATAATAAAACTAAAACAAAACATATATATAATTGACAATTGTTCACAAATAAAAAAAAACATTTTAAGAGTGTAAATATCTAGGGCTGGGTATTTCCGTGGGCATAGCATATCATCAAGTACAAATATCAGTAGCTTAAAAAACAAAAAAAGAAGGAAAAAAGTCCGTAGTTCTCCGCTAGGGTTTTTTCGGAGCATTGATCAAGTGAGTGGGAAAAAAACTGATCTTGATCTCTTCCTCTTTAATTATCTCTTGCGAAACGGAACAGACGCATTGGGGATCCCGCACTCAAAGCTGCCTCTCCTTGGGAATCGGCTAGTGGCACTTCCGTAAATAAATATTTAAAAGGAGGTCGGTTTAGTCCAGTTAGATTCCAGAACTACACTCTGTCTGCACCTCGCCAAAATACCAAACACACACCAACGCTTGGATAGTTTTTCTTTTTTCACTATTTTTGTTCGTTCAAATTACGGTTTAGTACTCATCAATTGATTTAAATCCATTGGTTTCTCCAGTTCGATTGATCTTCTCCTCATCCGAAGAGTTCTCCGGGAAAAGGAAACTCAAGTGAGTTTACCTGAATTTTCCTTATTAGTTCTATTTATTTAGATTTTTTACATGTCATGGCGTGTTGTTCAATTTTTTATAAGTAGCAGAAGATGCAGAAGTTTTTTTTATTATGGTTTAGTACTCATCAATTGATTTAAATCCATTGGTTTCTCCAGTTCGATTGATCTTCTCCTCATCCGAAGAGTTCTCCGGGAAAAGGAAACTCAGGTGAGTTTACCTGAATTTTCCTTATTATTTCTATTTATTTAGATTTTTTACATGTCATGGCATGTTGTTCAATTTTTTATAAGTAGCAGAAGATGCAGAAGTTTTTTTTATTATAGGAAATTTAGTGTTTCATTTTTTGGTAACCCTGCCCTCAAGATCTCATCTCCTCCCAGCAAGATCTCATCTCCTCTACGCAGGATCCCATCTTAAACCCTCACGCAAGAAGAACGACATCCAGCGTCGTCGGCGTGCTCCTTGGCTCTTCCTTCAAAGGGACCGTCGACGTCACCAACAGCTACGCCGGTCCGTCCCTCTCTCCCTTTCAATTCCTCAATCTCAGATCTAGGGTTTCTTCTTCGATTTGGAGGAAGCTACGATGATGAATTCTCACATCGCATGTTTATTTTCTTCAATGTATCTCAGGCTTCCTATTTTTATGTCAAAATTTGAGTTTTTTAGTAGAAATTAGGCTGTAATTTCTTCTTTATCAAGTTTACATATACACAGAACGAGCACTTTGTTTATTTATTGTCACGATTTTTTTTGTTTTCGAATAATGATTCGAAAAAGAAGGCTAACTTTTTTGCGTGTGAAGGTTTTGGAGTTGGCTTTTATTTTAGAGTTCTTTGAAATCTGTGTTTGATTCCACTGGGAAAACCGGAGTTGTATGTAAAATTGGAAGTAGGTGATTAATGGGAAGGTCTATTTGATCCTTCAAGCAGATGTAGTTGGGAGAATAGTTTCAGTCGACGATTTGAAATTGGCTAGAACGAGCTCCAGCTCCAGCTTAAACCCTCGCGCATGTCGCAAGAAGAACGAGCTCTCAGGTATGTCGATATAGGATTTAAGGGTTGCATATCTTTGGAATCGCACCTTCAAATTTTCTGAATTTTGTCTCCTCGCAGCTTCTAGGGTTGCATATCTTTGGAATCTATTAGTTCAGCCCTCGGAAACGGCATCTAGGATTGCAGATCTTAGTATTCTATGGTTGCAGAACATTCTTAGACTCCTCTTACCTTCTACGGTTCCTTATTCTCCTCGCAGCTTCATCTCAGGTACCTCTAAATACTGCTTCTTACATTTTTTGGGCGTTCCCCTGCCTTCGCATGAAAGTTTGATGCATTAGTTTGATGGATCAACGGTTTGATGCATTAGTTTGATGCATCGCTTTCAGTTTTGGTCGTTTCATTTTTTGGTCGTTTCGCTTTCAGTTTGATGTATTAGCGGTTTAGTAGTATAGCATGAAAGTTCTTTACCTTTCTTAATAATATAGCAGTTCTGGTGTGGGATATAAGCATATGCTATCAGTTTGATATAAGCCTATGTTTTCAGTTTGATAAATATTGAATCACCATCTCTTTGCAATTGCTTCATGTGTGGGATGTAATAGTTGTCCAATTGAAATTTTTGCTTGCTGTCCCATGTCCCAATTGAAGTTTTTGATCTTTGGACTGAACTTTGGAGCGTGTAGACAGATCTTTGGAATTTTTGATGCATTTCACTCTGTTAATTTTTTTTTGGTATCACATTAAATCTGAAATGATCAAAGTGTGTCATTTTTTTGGTCATTTCGCTTTCAGTTTGGTTCTAAGAATGTTATACATTGATGTTGTTTTTGATACAAAGTTGCCAAGCAGACCCTAGGTCATCGACCAAATTTGATGCTAATAAAAAGGATATCCACTATCTTTGAGTTTGAATTTTCTCTCACAAAAATTAAAATGCATGAAATCCATTCTTTAGAAACTTTTGACAATATCTGATTTCTCACCTAATTATTCTGAGAAGAATGACTCTATGAATAATTTGTTCTGATCAAATATTACTTTATGATAGCATGACAAATTGAAATTAAACTATTAAATCCAACCATAAAACAGAAAATGGAATTAAACTTTCAGAATTTTTAATTTCTAAATTATTTAATCTCAATTCTTAAAAACAAATCTTCAGTAATCTACATCTGTGGCAAAACTAATGCATTAGTTTGATGCATCGTTGATGTTTTCACATTGATGTTTCCAGTTTGTCAGGTTTCTTTTTGAATCCTCAGGCATTAGTGGTTATTCGTGTGGCTTTTTTTAATGTGAAAACATCAACGCCAAATTGCATACCTTATCGCCATAATGCAAAAAAACCCCATCCTCATCAATAGATCCTTGCAATCGATACTTGGTAAATGCCAATTACTTGGAAATCACCACTTGGTCCTCCTACCAATCTAATGCCTTAGCTCCTCAACGCCCGCCCGCACAATGCCTGCTCATCTGTCGGATTGGAGACCTCAGCTCTCTTCACATAAAGATCTCCAGCATGCAAGTTCTGCTTTTGTATATTTTCATCAGTTTTTAATGCTTTTTAGGATGATCGGTCTAGGGTCTCAAATATCCCCATCATACTTTTTTTCCAAGGTCTTGAATTTCCATTTCAGTAGAATTATTTTTTCTCATAATTTTAACATTTATTTTAAATGATTTAGTTGGACGTTGGTATTACTTGAAGAGCCTATCGATTTTTTCGAGTCGCACAAAGATGCTACCGGTATGGAATTTGTTAATAGACTTCAATGAATTCTATACTTCATTTATCATTATTAACCAACTTTATATACACACACTCTAGACATCTGCTGATAGTTACATATCGAAAAGGCAATTAGCTCAACGCAAAAGGAGAGAACGTGAACAATCACAGAGAAATGTAGCTCAATATGATGAAGGCTCTACCTCACGTAATGTTATGATTTCTGAACAAGATGTTAATCCAACTATCAGGTGATCATCCACTTGTTGTACATATGGTCTAATCTAATCTACTTTAATTTAATTATATTTTAGTTTTGGTTTCATTTGGATAGGTCATTAGCTCAGTTTAGAAGGCAAGAACGCGAGACATGAACAAATAACCATATCTCGGTATATGACTCCTACTAGCATACTTGATGTACCTCGGATAACACCTACACCGTCCACTTCTCCAGTGACACCTGGTTTACCAACTTCTCGAGTTGAACGAGAATATGAGGACGCAGCTCAACGTAGACGGATAGAACAAGATCAAGAAACACATCATGTAACACCTGGTTTGTCAACTTCTCGAGTTGAATAAGAAGATGGATCCGCCTCGCAATTAATATGCAGGTGTGTTCAACATAGAGTTGGTCCACCAACACAGCTGGAGTCTGATCGACATTATCTTGGATTAATGAATATCCCATGCTCTCGTTGTAAAGCTTTACATTGGTTGGATGAACAATTGTCGAATTCAACTTTAACAACACATCAATTTGGAACTTGCTGTTTACAAGGAAAAATAAAACTAGGGGCACTTATCGAACCCCCTCCAACACTTTAAGATTTATTTGATGGTGATAGTGTGCAATCAAAATCATTTCGACAATATACTCGAGAGTTTAATGCGGCTAATGCATTTACCAGTCTTGGCGCTTCCCTTGAACGAAGATTGATTGCTGGAAGAGGTCCGATATCATTTACAATTCATGGGGAATTACGTCATCGAACTGGCTCGCTTCTGCCATAACACAACCAAAATCCAAGTTATTGTCAACTATATATTTATGATCCGACTGCTGCTACAGTGCTACGGAGTAATGGAAACCCTCATTTGAGAAGAGATGTCTTACAGATTATTCAAGATTGTTTATTATACGTAAAACCATTCATCAATCTGTACCAGCAAGCTTACACTATTTTAACTCAAGGGGATTTAGCTGGTCAAGATCTCCCCGTATATCTGTACTATAGTGCAAACAAGGATACACGACGGTATAATCTACCAACTGTAGATGAAATTGCAATTATTTTACCTGGGGATGGCCATCGACCTTATGGTATAAGAGATATTGTTTTACATCTACGTGGAAATAATCAACTAATGCAAATCAACGAGGCTCATCCTGCATATCTACCATTGCATTATGTATTATTATTTCCACATGGTCAGCTTGGATGGGAACCTGATTTGAAGCAATGGGATCCATTGCTAAAACAATTTTCACATAGACGCCTTACATTATGTGAGTATTATTGCTACCGTCTATTTGAAAGACATACAGTGTATTCTTCAATTTTGAGAGCAGGAAAGTTGTTTCAAGAGTTCACAGTTGATGCTTGGGCACAAACTGAGCAAAATCGTTTGACATACATCAAACTTAATCAGCAAAAACTTCGTTCAGAACTATATCAGGGCCTTATAGATATTGATGCATATGTCAGTGGCGATCAGATTAGACAGCGCATGATACTTCCATCATCTTTCACTGGTAGTGGACGTCACATGTTTGAAATCTTTCAAGACTCGATGGCTATCACACGGTATAACAAGCATCCAGATATATTTCTTACAATGACCGCAAATCCAAAGTGGCCTGAAATAATTTCAGCTCTGCTGCCCAATCAAAATGCTATCGATCGACCTGATTTAATTGCACGTGTTTTTGAGTTAAAAAGAAAGGCTTTAATGAAGGAGATTGATGTCAATAATGTATTTGGTAGGAAAGTAGCACACGTCTTTACAATTGAATTTCAGAAATGCGGGCTTCCACATATGCGTGCTCTTTTTTTTCTTTGGGGTCCAGATAAGATCCACACATGTGATCAAGTGGATAAGATTGTTTCTGCTGAATTTCCCGATCCTACTCAGTGTCCTGCATTATTTGAAACCGTTATAAAATGTATGGTGCATGGACCATGTGGTGCTCGAAACCCAAATGCGTCATGTATGGAGAATGTTAAATGCACTAAGAGATATCCGAGAATTTACGTAGATTCAACAACCATTGATCGTGACGGCTATCCTATATATCGTCGTCGTAATGTCAGACAAATCTACACTGTAAGAGGGCATCAGGTTGATAATCGAGATGTTGTTCCATACAATATGTATCTCTCCCTACGCTTTAACCGTCATATTAATGTCGAAGTCTGTGCCGGAATAAGATGTGTCAAGTACATTCATAAATATATTTATAAAGGCCATGATCGAACCACAATGGTACTGGGGGCAGTAGATGAGATCCAACAATACCTTGATGCAAGATATATTGGACCGCCAGAGGCAGCTTGGCGAATATTTGAGCATCCTTTACATCAGGAGATTCCGTCAGTACAAAGACTGGTCCTTCATTTACCAGGTCAACACCGTGTTACTTTTGATCCAGATGAAGATCTTGCTACAAGGGCTAGAGCTGATAATGAGAAGACAACTTTGACTGAATTTTTTACATGTTGTGCTTTACATGAGTCAGCAGATGATCTTACTTACCAGGAGTTCCTCCATATGTTTGTGTGGAATAGATCCACAAAGGTATGGACTCCAAGAATATCGGGATATGTGATTGTCAGAATGTATTTTGCATCTCCAAACTCTGGTGAGCGCTTCTATCTGCGACTGTTACTTACAGTTGTTAAAGGACCAACATCATGGAAATATTTACGCACAATCAATGACGTAGAATACTCTACATTCAAAGCAACATGTGTTGCAAGAGGTCTGCTTGAAGATGATTCAGAATGGAAACAATGCCTTGACGAGGCTTCAATTATGAAAACGGGATATCAATTAAGAAGATTGTTTTGTATTGTCCTAATCGAATGTTCACCGATCGATCCACTTGCATTGTGGAATCAATTCTCAGTTCATATTTGTGATGATCTTCAACATAAAATTCCTACTTTGTTCGCCATTTCTACTCCAACTCAATGTCAAATTGAAGATTATGGCTTATTCCTTATCAATGAATTGCTTCCGGAATCTGGTAAGTGTCTAGCTGACTTTCCGCCGATGCCACTTCCTACACATTATTGGAATACAATTGTTGGCAATAGACTGTTGCATGAACATCAGGAACTCATAAATACAGCTAAACAAGTGGATGCACAGAAGGATGTGGATTGCCTAAACCATGCACAACGTAGTGCTTATTCGGCAATTACTTATTCCATTTTCGAGAATAAAGGAACTACATTTTTTCTGAGTGGTGGTGCCGGTACTGGAAAAACTTTTTTATATAATACAATAGCAACAAAGTTACGTAGTCTTGAAAATATAGTCATCACTGTCGTATCTTCTGGTATTGCATCGTTGCTACTTATTGGAGGTCGCACTGCACACTCAATATTTCGTATTCCACTAGACGTGCGTGATAATTCACTTTGTAATTTTAGTAAGCAATCTATACATGCACAATTATTCAGAAAAGCAAAGTTGATAATATGGGATGAAGTTCCGATGCAACATCGCCATTGTGTTGAGTCAGTAGATCGAACGTTGCGGGATATTTGTGATAACGACAGAGCATTTGGTGGTATTACGGTTGTTCTTGGTGGAGATTTTCGACAAATATTGCCAGACATACCAAAGGGGGTTCACGAAGAAATTGTTGGAGCCTCATTGAGACGATCTGCATTGTGGTGTTCTATTCAAGTTTTGATATTGGATAAGAATATGCGGCTGGCTAACTCTTCTATTGAAAATACAAATTATGCAAAATTTACTTTGGAGGTATTTATAAATATTATCTTTATCACCATTTTAGAATTATACCATTTTAGAATTATGGACCTTTAACTTAGGTAATTTCTATTCATGTAATAGGTCGGCACAAATCCTACAGAAGTCGTAGAGCTTCCCTCCCATATATTCAGATGTAATGATTTAAAATAGTTAGTACTAAGAATTTATCCACAGCTAGATGTTGAGGGCATGGTGACTCCGACGTACCTGACTGAACGAATAATTCTTTCCGCACGGAATGATGATATTAATTTAATAAATACTGTTGCTTTACAAATATATCCTGGTGAACAGATTACGTATTTAGCTGCAGACAAACTGGCTGAAACTGAAGAAACTGATCCTGCAATTATAAATCGTTATCCTGCCGAGTACATAAACTCTTTGGATCCTCCTGGGCTACCACCGTTTAAACTTGACCTTAAGGTTGGTTGTCCAATTATTTTGATTCTTAATATTGCACCTAAAGATGGCCTCTGCAATGGCACTCGCTTGATGGTTGTCAGATGTGCTTCCCGTGTGATTGAAGCTCAAATTTTGAATGGTGATAAAGCTGGCAGTTTTGTATTTATTCCAAGAATATCTTTATCACCATCAGCTTCAGAGTTGCCTTTTCATATGTCAAGACGGCAGTTTCCATTTCGTGTAACTTATACAATGACAATTAATTAATCTCAAGGGCAATCTGTAAAGTATGTAGGAGTTGACTTGCGTAACCCAGTTTTTAGCCATGGACATCTTTATGTGGCACTTTCAAGGTGCATATCTTTCGATCGTGTTAGTGTTCTCTTGCAGTCTAATTCAAATGACACATTAAACATCATCTATCCAGAAATTTTGCTATGAATCTCATTGATGACTATTTTATGTAAGTAAACATAGTTTTATTTATTTTATTCCTATAATAGCTGACATTTTGCAGTTTGTTATACTTGATACATGTTTCAACTTAATGATTTGTATTATTTTTAATGAAGGGCTACAAGATGTGGACAAGCCTGACTATTTATGGCAATGTAAGAAACTTTTTAACAGCTGTGAATTTTAAGTGAAATTTTAACTTTAGTTTGCTAAAATATTGGTTTACTTTTTATGCAGAAGAATGCTAAAAATGATGCTTATCTGCATGAAATTGTAAGTTGCTAAACGTACTTTATACTATACTATATTTGATCTCATTTGTTTTTTATTGTTTTTTTAATTATAGGTTAACTTACTTCGAAACATTAATAGATCTGTCAAGTTTCGTCCTTATACGAGACTTTGGGGTAACAAGGTATGCATGCCATTAGAGGTGATCATTTTCTTAAAAAGAGTGCTTATATTAGTAACTATTTTATAATTATTATTTTCAGATAGTTGAAAATAGAATGGTACATGCAAATGTGACGGGGCTTGATCGCCATCATTGGATGATTTTTCTCACTGAGGGTGATTGGGTACTCAAATCTCGAACATCGACGCTCCCACTTAATATGGTAAATAAGTTTTTTACTTTATATTTTCAATATTATCAAATAAAAATGGTGAGTCACATTAACAATTTTGTGTTTTTCAAGTATTTAGGTTGTTGCTCATCCAAATGGCACTTCTTTATGGATTCCGATTGAGACTCGATCTCTTTATTATGTGATGAATAAGATGTTTTCTGCGGAAGCATTACCATGGCCAAAATAGTGAGTTGTATAAACCTTTGTAGCTTTACTTTATGTTACAACAAAATATCTACCAAAAAGTGGTACTGATGTGTTTTCTATCAACTTAGGAAATTGGGCTTGGAAAGGAGAATCAGCACTTTTGGAAGCGGATGGGGAAATTTAGAATGATCACAACTCATGTCGTGCCTTAATTCCCCCCAACTCTTCGGTTTTTTTTACATTTTCTTTGCTTTCGGTTAAGATAAAACTTTTAGTCATGGTAAATGTATGCTACATGGGTTAAAATGATTATAGATTCCAGTTGTGTGATCATATTTTGAGTTTAATGATACATTAGGGGGGCTAAGACTTTGATGGCCCTTTAATATAGCAAGTTAAATGTGTGTTACTGCAGTGACTCAATCTGATTCTGGATACACAAATCATATATTGAAAACATCTATCTTAACTAGGGTTTCCATGGACATCTTTAGAGCCTAATAAAGTTATTGTATTATCAAAGCATCAGTATTTGCTATCCTTAGTGAGGTCCTGATGTGTTCTATGATTCTATCCCAATACAAAATAGTGCGTCATTTCCAATCTTCCATTAGTCCACAGTTTGTGAAGCTATTGAATGATAATTTCGACGCGGTTGTATATATATATATATATATATATATATATATATATATATATATATATATATATATATATAGGTGTTTGTTTGCATGTATATATATATATATATATATATATATATATATATATATATATATATATATGATATAGGATATGGTATATATATATATATATATATTTTTATATATATATATATATATATATATATATATATATATATATATTTTCTTTTTTCTATATATATTTTGCATATATAGGTGTTTGCATATATATATATATATATATATATATATATATATATATATATATATATATATATATATATATATATATATATATATGCAAACACCTATATATGCAAAATATATATAGAAAAAAGAAAAAAAAATATATATATATATATATATATATATATATATATATATATATATATATATATAAAATATATATATATATATATATATATACCATATCCTATATCATATATATACACCTTAACAATTAGTCTAATATGTATAACTTACCCTCATAAGATACTAATATATGAATACTATATAACTAAACTCTTAGTTACATAGCCTATTTACGTATATCCTTCTAGTAACCCATATCCCCACATATACATAACCTATGAACCCCAAAAATATAGCCTATACACTCTTTATATCTATGTACAAAATTGAGTTCAAACCCACACATCTAACTCTCACTGTCTAGTCCTCCTTCTCATTTCTAATCTCTACTTACTCTACTCTACTCTACCCCTCACTCATAAACCTCATACTGCTAATCCCTCACTCTCTCACACTCATCTCAGACCCTTATAGATATATATATCAATCCTACCTATGATACTATCCACATACATAAGATAATATATATACACATCACAAATATCTCAAATGCATCTATATCCCTCACCCTTAACTTAATACAACATACCTCAACTCTATACCACTGCTGCCTTTGCTACAGCTGCTAGTTGCTATGCCTAAACCTTAGCCTCCACCTTTCTCTCTCTGTTATGCCCACTGCCAATGCTAGCTGCTCTACTCCTTGCTAATGCTGCAATTGTTGCTGCTATGCAAGGGGCTGCATGCCAAAACAGCAACCACAAACTCCAAAGCCCCCAACTCCTCATCCTTATTGTCTAACCCAACTCATAATTCTCATACTCAGGAAACGACATGAGTACAGAACCCAATTCATAATGAACCCAAAGCAACCCAAAACCCAATCTCTTCACAACCAAACTCATATCTTCACACATCCTAACTACTTGCTGCTGCTGCATAGCACTCGAGCCAAACCAAGGCAGGACAAGGCCACTGCTGCCTGCTGTATGCCTTGGCTGCAAAAAATAAAATTCACATCTCAAACCTTTCCACATATATATATATAGACACACACCTAGATACAACCCATATATATATCTGTCAGCCAAACTAAACCCAAATGTATATCAAATTCCATACATACATACATACATACATACATACAAATATACATATATAAACTATATAACTAAGAAATCATACATCATATACATAGGCATATATATACTATATACTCCCAACCCAACTGAACTAAGTATCCACCTAACTGAACTATACAACCTAGGTAGATATCAACATGTATCACACAGTAACCCATTCGAAACCTAAATCAATGTTTCAGACGTTACCTCTTCGAAAACCCAAACCAAAAGAAACTGGAAAATGAGAAATGTGTATGCAACTAAGTGTGTCGAATGTGTGTCAACCCAGTGTCCAAAATATGTCCACAAAAATGTGTCCAGATGTGTCCAAACCTGTGTCGAAACAAAGTGTCAAAACTGGGCAGAACATTGCCTCGTACGTATGTGTCGGGTCCAACAGGGACACGTGTGTCAAGGCAAAGTGTCATACAGGTGTGTCCAGGTGTAGATTAGGTTTTAGGGTATCCATGAACCCATCAACACATGTCCAAGTCGTGTCGTGTCGTGTCATGTCGCGTGCATGTGTGCGTATCAGAAACCAAATTTCTCATGTTCAGTGTCAGAACAAAACATCTGTGGGCTCGATTTTTCATCGACCACAGCAGTAATTCTCCCCAAACTTTGGTGAGACGCTGAAAGTCATGGCCCCCACCTCCACACCAAAATTTATGTGTTGAGGTGTTGTGTCCAGTGAGAAATGGACTCGAGGAAGTAGGGGGTGCACAACTGCCTCGTGTCGTGTCCTTGTGTCCTAAAACAAATACAAAATATTACATGAATCAACTCAGTCTATACAATAATTAATATACATATAATAAGCTACAAAATTATGTATTTGGTTTTAAAAATTATTAACATTCATTTCTATGTGGCATTTCACCAAACACTTTATGCAGCACTCCGGTACTCCTCCAATACATACCCTAAATGGATTAGATTTCCTACCAAACTTAGTCTACAACTAGGTGGACCCTAAATGAATGCATCTATGGAGAGAAAATTGAAGATTAATTGGCTTAGAGGCTATTACCTATTAAGAGTTGGAATCTCAATGAAATCTTCTAGATCTAGATCTCCACCAAACTGTAATGGTTAAATTGCTCCCAATCTTTGCTAGCTAGCCAATAAAGACCTCTTCTATAGTAGGGGAGTGATTTGCAACTGATTTGGTTCAATTTAGAGGTAATTTAGAGAAAGAGGGCAAATTTGGGGAAGAACACCAAAGTATAGTTAGGGTTTGCTATTGGAAGGAGACAATGGGCTATCATGATGCTTAAATAGGACTGTAGGGTGTCTCTTAGCTAGCCATGTAGTGGGCTAGGGTTTAGGTTTAGATAAAATGGCTCAAAGGCCTTCCTAACATGCAAATTAAGGCCCTTTAAGGGGAAGGCCCAAAGTGACTTAAGGTTTTAGCTAACTAATGGGCTTTAAATGGTATGATATCTAGATTAGAGTCAAACTTAAGTCATCTAACCTCTTTAACAAGTTTCAATGGTCATGGCCAACCTCAACACAAAGTAGTTCTAGGGTTTTACTAACAAATAACAAAATCACAATGCATCAATTTAATTAATAATAAAATAATAAAAAATATACTAATAAATTGTTAACATGATTTAAATCCTATTATTCAATGGTTAATTTTGTAAAAGTTTAAAGTTATCCTTATTTTTGAAAAGTGGTGGTTACATGATCCCTAAGATCACATCAACTTCCCCCAAGTCTTTCATACTGAACTTGCTCAAGATGAACTTCTTTGTCTCCGTGATATATCCTATATCCGTAGCCAGGATTAGCATGTCATCCACATACAAAAAATGGTTACACCTCTTCCATCAGCAAACTTTGTGTAAACACACTTATCCGTCTCGCTGACCTTATAGTCATTCGACCTTATAACCTTGTCAAATTTCTCATGCCACATCTTGGGAGCTTGTTTAAGATCGTACAAGGATTTCACCAACTTACAGACTTTGTCTTCAAGTCCCTTGGCGACAAATCCCTCTAGCTGTTGCTTGTAAATCTTTTCGGTCAGCTCGTCATTTAGGAAAGCCGTTGTCACATCCATCTGATGTATCATCATCTTATGTATTGTTGCGAGAGCAATCAACACTTTGATGGTGGTCATCCGGGCTACTAGAGCATACGTGTCAAAGTAGTCGATCTCCTGCTTCTGAGAAAACCCCTTAGCTACCAACCTAGCCTTGAACTTGTCAATAGTTCTATCTACTTTCATTTTCTTCTTGAAGATCCATTTGCATTCGATGGATTTTGCTCCTTCAGAAAGATGAACCAACACCCAATTGTTATTTGAGGTGATGGAATCAATTTCATTGTCGATCGCCTCTCTCCAAAAAGCTGTATCTTTGGTCTTCATCGCCTTATCATAGGTAAGCGGATATGCTTCAACATGATAGGTGACGAAGTCATTTCGAAAGTCCTTCGGTCTCCTTACATTCTTAGCAGACAGCTCAGCGAGTTCTGGTTCAACCGTTGTTTCAATAACAATATTTTCTTGGACTATATCCTCATTGAAAACTTTTGTTTCTTGTGCACCCTCATTGTTCTTCGGAATATCTGCAAGAAAAATATTTTTGTTAAATTTGTCTTCAAAATATTCTACGTTACCAGATTAAATGATATAATTTTACTCAATATCAAGAAATCTCTGAGCATCACTCTTCTCGACATAAACTAAAAAGATTGTCTTTGTAGTCCTTGTCCCAAGCTTTTGAATCTTCAGATCTGGAAGCTTTACATATGCTAGACACCCCCACACTCGAATGACATTCAAGTTATGTCTGACCTTGAACCAGAGTTCATGAGAAGTAATATCTGAAGTTGCATGAGGCACTCTATTTATAATAAAAGTGGCCATCAATGCAGCTTCGCCCCAGTAGTATTTTGGAAGACCTGCAGTCAACAGCATTGAGTTAGTAAATTTTGTCAATGTTCTGCTCTTCGTCTCTATTACTCTGTTAGATTGAGGAGAGTACGGAGCCGTGGTCTCATTGAAAATTCAATGCTTTTTGTTGAATGATACGAATTCATGAGACCGGTACTCTCCACCTCGATCACTTCTTATTCTCTTGAGTTGTTGTCCAGTCTGCCACTCAGCCTTAGCCCTGAGCTCTTTGAACTTCTCGAATGCTTCGTCTTTAGCCTTCAGAAGATAGACGAAAGCGTACTTTGAGAAGTTATCGGTGAAGGATATGAAATATTTTATTCTGGAATTTGCAGAGAATTATTTGAAGTCACAGAAATCGGAGTGTACCAACTCCAGAAGATCTGTGCTTTGATTAATCCAAGGAAAGGGTTTCCTTCTGATCATCGTTTGAGCACAAACTTTACATTTCTCTACTTTACCTCTATATTTGGAGATAAGTCCTAGACTAGAAATTATGTTTATTCGTTTACAATGAACATTTTCTAGCCTATTATGCCACAACTCAAGAGTATAAAAAGAATGAGTGATTGCATTAACAACTTTGGACTGATTTACAAGCTGAATTTTAAATATTCTTTCGAAATAAAAGTTTTCCCGAAGTATGTTCTCTTTATGGACATCACCATCTGACCAGCTTTGACGTCCATCCTGAGGCCTGTATTGTAGAGTAGGCCTCTCAAGATCAGTTTCTTTGCGATAGCAAGTAAATGCTTCACACCTTGAAGCATCGAAGACTTTCCCGAAGTCTGCTTCAAAACTACCGTTCCCAAGCACTTCAGCTTGTGCCTGGTTCACCACCATAACAACTTCAGAAGTTGGAGTGTTGGTGGTGAACCAATCCTTGGTTGAGCAGACATGGCAGGTGGCACCTGTGTCTACCCACCAATCAGAGTCAGCCGCTACTTTAGTGACCTGTACAATTATTGCAACAACATCAGTGATCATAGAAACCTTGCTAGGCTCGTCTTACTCTGATTGTTTGGTCTTCACTTTGCATTCACTCGTGAAGTGGCCTTTCTTGCCATACTTGAAACAAGGCATCTGAGACTTTGCCTTCTGATTCTTGAAGGAAGTCCCATTAACTTTCAGATTGTTAGGGTCCTTCTTCTTGCTGTGGGAAGCCGCATACTTTCCCTTGTGTTCCTTGGTGTGAACCAAATTGGCGGTAGCCAATTGTTTGGATAGTACGTCCACCTTCAATTGAGCCCTCATTTGGTCCTCAACATAGACTTCATGCAGGGGATCCTTCAGACTAATCTGCAACTTCTTCCTATACATGTTTGCATAGAACTTGCTCCACCTAGCGGGGAGCTTAAAAATGATCCCTCCAACAACAAACTTATTAGGGAGGGGTATCGCATCATCATCCAACTTCTGTAGCAGCTTTTGGAACTCTTTCACCTGCGGCAGCATTGGCTTCTCATCTTCAAAGAACCACTTGTGATATTTTCAATTAAAAATATCTTCCTTCGATTCTTATTATCTTTGTATAGTTTCTCTAGAGACTCCCAAATCTCTCTGGCAATAGTCTTCTTTGAATATGATTCTGCAAGGGAGTCTTCCATAGCATTTAGGATCATAAGCCTACAAATATTGTTGTCCCTTCTCCACTTGGTCTAGTTCTTAGTAGCAGCAAAAATTGCGACTGCAAATCCAGTTTCTGGAATAGTAGGTTCCTCCTCAATAAGCACATGATCAACGTCAGAGAATTGAATATTGAGGCTAACCTTCCTTTTCCAGATTTAATAGTGTTCACCATCAATTTATTCTAACTTTATGAAGTCAGGATTGATTAGCGAAACATAAAAGTTTTCCATTATTCAATCAAGCTTTAAGATTGTTAGTCCCAGGGTGTAATTTTTGATGAATAACTGAGAAATGAAACAATTGTAAATACAACTTTTCGATGCAACACTTCTGTAGGTCCAAAAAATCAAACCGCGCCTAGGTTTGATTCAACTGATTGATCAGAACGCGCCTACAAACAAATGGCGCCTACTTCACCAACAAACTCAGAGCGCGCCTATTTCTTCATCACAGAGGCGCACTTCACAAACCGTGCTTAGCTGACGTGGAGTCATCATTACCCGACAAACACGAAGATCTAGGCGGCGCTATCATTCCTCTGATGGCGCGGCGCTCGAAAAAGATATGACAGCTGTCCAGGCGCTGTTTAATCAAACTGCGCCTACTTCTATCTGAACTCAGCAGACTGCGCCTATTTCCATCTGAATTCAGTAGACTGCGCCTATTTCCATCTGAACTCAGCAGATAGCACCTACTTCCCTCTGAATTCAGCAGATAGCGCCTACTTCCATCCGAATTCAAGCGCACTTTGCAGATTGCGCCTACGTCTCAGTGAAGAAGGCGCAGTTCAATATAACATCAATTTAGAGCTTGCCACGTGTCCCTGAAACAGGCGCGCTTTGACTAAATCAATGCCTAACTACCACTCTACATGTCCAACACGTGTCTTACTAACTGTACACGACCAAGCGCATTTTAATCAAATAATGCCACGTGTCTAGAGCAGTTGGTGCACGTTCGTGATAATGGAGTGAAAACAGGCGCAGTTTGTCATACGTGCTCAAAATAGGCGCACTTCAATCAGGCGCTCTCCAGAATAACTGTCCAAAACAGTTATTTCAGAACTCTATAAATAGAGTTTCGTTTCCATTCAACACATCACGTACACAATCAAGAGAGATCAGAGTTTTTGTCCAAGTGCTGCTGCGTTCTTCAGAGATTCAAGTCTTCAAAGTTCACATCGTCCAAGGGATAAAGCGATCGTCATTCAGATCGGATTCCTATAGTTGTACTTTTCCAGAATTCTTGTAATATTCTTTACAAAGTTTGTGAAATAAAGATCATACTTTTGTTTTTGCAAACAAAATGGCGACTCTGCTGGGGACGACCTTTTCCTCCGATGAAGAGGTGACAACTCAATGTGACACGGCGTCTATCGGCTCGACGCAGAAGACTTTGGTCGTGAAAGTCGACCAAACGGCCTACGAAGCAATGATTAATGCACAAAGCACTCCTCGCCGCACTACGACTTTCGTCAAGAGCAAGACTCGCTCAGTGTGGACTCCCAAGAACTCTGCTCCTTCTCTGATGAAGAACGCTGCCACTTCCTCGGCACAACCTGCTGTTTCTAAGACACCAGTGTCTATCTCTGGCAATCAGGCGCAGTCTGTTCTCTCTTTAGAGAAACAGGCGCAGTCTGCTGTCAAACCGTCTTTTGGCACAGTTCATGTCAAAACAGCACAATCTCTGCCTCGCAATCAGGCGCAGTCTGTTCTCTCTTTAGAGAAACAGATGCAGTCTGCTGTCAAACCGTCTTTTGGCACAGTTCATGTCAAAACAGCACAATCTCTGCCTGGCAATCAGGCGCAGTCTGTTCTCTCTTTAGAGAAACAGGCGCAGTCTGCTGTCAAACCATCTTTTGGCACAGTTCATGCCAAAACAGCACAATCTCTGCCTCACAATCAGGCGCAGTCTGTTCTCTCCTTAGGAAAACAGGCGCAGTCTGCCACCAAACCTTCTTCTGGCACAGTTTGTGCCAAATTGGCACAAGTCAAATCTTCTGCTGCTGCCAAGGCTCAATCCAATACATCTGCTGCCCTGACTAAACAGGCGCAGTCTACTCAGGCGCAGTCTGCTCAGGCGCAGTCTGCTCAGGCGCAGTCTACTCCGAATCACTCCAGAATCCAGAAACCCCAAACTGCTCAGGCGCAGTTTGCTGAGGACAGTCCTTTGGCTGTTCCTTCTTTCATTCCATCAAAAGGAAAAGGCCCCTTGGTCTTCTCCCAATCTTCCCAAGCTCAAAACTTGGAAGATAACAGAGGGAAACGCTCTTTAGCTATCCCTTCATCTCAAAACAATGGGAAAGGTCCTCTGGCCTTTTCCAAGTCTTCTTCGATTCTTATCGAGGAGGATCCAACTGATAGTGCCTCTGCACCTATTAGTACGAATATTCTCCTTAACAAGGGTTCTCGTACTAATCAGAGAGGTATTTTACCTACTCCCAAGGCAAATATTCAGGAATTGCCTAATTTGCGGATTTCGCGATCCAAACAAGGCAAATTACAAGTTTCACAAACTGAGGTTCCCAGGGGTGGTTTAAATGATTTACGGGCATATCTTAATAGAAAACCCCAATCAAAACCTACCTCTGTAAAACGCAAGCATGCTAAGATCAAATTGCCTCAGTATCAACCTTTTGAGGCAAGGAATCCTGACAATTACGCCAATCAGATGAATACTTCTCTTTATACTCATGGAATCGAACGTTTACGAAATCGGAATCATGTTCCAAATGTCATCTATGAGTATATCCCTGATACTTCTTCTCATCCCGTTGTCTCTGATCTTCGGGATCATCTCAGGCAGAAACGGAATATCATCCCCAGTTCTCCCAAACAATCACAAGTTCATCATTGCAATCATCCTCACGAAGTGGTTATCAAATGTTGTTGCCAAACAACCAAACGTTCTGTCTTCGAGCGTCTGAATTTCCCTTATGTTGATCAAAAGAGTGATGATGAAGAAGAGGTAATGTTTGCCTCCGTCAACATGACTTCCAGAGACTCTGGGGGTAGTAAATACAAGCATGGAAAGACCCGGAGACCTAGCCAGCACTATCTTGACTGACTTAGAGAATCAGATGATGGTGTTTACCAGCATACTCGATCTCGAAGCCGAGAAACAATCGGTCAAAGGAATCTTCCTTACAGTGATCGGTCTACTTCTCATGATGGGGGTAATTCGGACTTTGTTGTCGACAGTGATGGCTCTGAACAAACTGTGTCATCTGTCATGGCACGAGAAGTGACAGCATACGTTGAAGAACAAGATGCTTCTGGTTCTAACAATCAGAATCAAAGGATTGTTGCACTAGAAGAACAATTGAAGACTATGGCCGAAATGATGGCTAAAATGCATGATGTTATTATGGCTCAGCACATTCCACCGGTCATAACTCCTGAACCATTGGTTTCTTCCACTCCTCAGAATCCTGGTCTGGGGGTACCACCTCTTACAAACATCACAGTACCAGCTCAGGTTACTCTTAGCCAAACTGGTGCTGGGGGTGATGCTTACCATGCGGTTCCTCCTCCAGCCATCATCAATCAATCTAGCAATCCTCAATCTTCAGGGAATGCTAATGATGCTGTTGAACAATTGCAGAATCAATTTGAAGCCTATACACAAAGGGAAGGCTTACAACGGTTGGGCATTAAACAACCCTATCCCGCCGAATGGAAGAAAATGCAGTTTCCGCCAAAATACAAATTCCCCACCATTATGCAGTTTGATGGTACTTCATCTCCCAATCAGTATATTAATCATTTTGAATTGATGACTGATCCTCTTCAGCCTAATGATGCCCTTCTTACTCGGGTATTCGTCAGTTGCTTAACTGGCGCTGCTTATGACTGGTACCGAAGTCTACCAGACGGATGTATCACCTCTTTTGCTGGTTTCAAACAGATGTTCCTTGAACGATTTTATGAAGGCGTCAATGACATGACTATGTCAGCCCTCATTAAAATTAAACAAAGAAATAATGAGCCTGCTGAGCAATTTATCGAGAGGTTCGGTCGCGAAGCTCTCAAAATGCCAATGGGAACTCCATCTGCTGTTATAATTGATACTTGCAAGAATAATCTCTTGCCGATTATCAGTATGTGGACAGGGGCAACTCAATTCCAAGACTGGCCTTCTTTCATTATCAATGCTAAGGCAGCAGAACTCAGCGCTGAAAAATTCAAGACATTGGGGGTTCACATGAATCCTGACCAAGGCGATCATAGCTCAAACTCTAACAACAATCGCCAGAATAATAATAGAAAAGGCAAAGATATATCTGCTCCTAAAGAAACTTTGGCCATTGATTTGAGAACTAAAGAAGCACTGGCTGTCAATGTTGCTCAATCTGCACCTATTCCATCACAACAACCTCAAAGAGCACCACGTCCTAAAGAAGAATACTCTTTCGATGAAGATGATATCATGGGTATCTTTGAATGTCTTACAAAAAGCAATAAACTGCAATTACCCGACCCTAAAAGACCGGAAGAGGTTGGTAAGACTGATCATCCTAAGTATTGTGTTTACCACAGATTTATCGGACATCCTACTCGAGCATGTTATGTGCTTAAAGGAAAAATACAAGAGATGATCAAATCTGGAGCAGTGACTCTTGAACAGGACGAAAAGACGGTGACGGCTAATGTCGTCTCTGTTCAGTTCGGCGAATTTCTACCAATGCAGATAGAAGATGGTGTAGTTCCCATTCCTCGAACCACTCTCGAGCTTGTAAACCTTCCACCTTTTCGAAATGAAGGACTAGTCCCTTTATCTACTTCTAAAGGGGAAATCATGTGGATTCATCCAGATCTGGTCTCAGATTTTGAATCCTCCGCCTCTTCTTCATCTAAACAAAAGAAAAATTCCAAAGGCAAGTTTAAAAGTTGTAATATGGTTTCTCTTGAACCATTAAATGAAGAAGAGATCTTATTGGGTACCAGGTCTGGTAAGCCCTATTTACGGGAATACTCAGAGAATCAGGAAGCTCCAACCTCATCTTCTACTCCTGACACGCCTCCTGAAATTCAACCCTCTTCATCTTCAACTAACCCAACTCCTCCTCCTGCTAAACCAGCAGTTAATGATAAAGGGAAACAACCAGCTCGTTTCGATAAAGCTCTCAAGAAGTCCACTTCTCTCGGACTCGAGAAGCCGTATAACTTTGACATATTGGCTCAATTGGCCAATACTCCTGCCAGATTGTCAATATTCGAGCTCTTGCGCCTCTCTAAGGAAACTCGAGAGACGTTAAGTGAAGCTTTGTTGCAGGCAAAAAATTGCCTTGAAATTCTGAAGAAACCGGAGAAAGAGCCTCTCTCTTGTCTCCATTGTCATAGCGTGTTGGAATTAATTCCAAATATTACCTTCACGCAAGATGACATGCTCCTGGAAGATAATCGACATGATCGCCCTTTGTATTTCACAGGGTATGTTGATACCATGAAGGTTGATCGTATCCTGATAGATCCAGGCTCTGCACTCAGCATTATGCCTAAAACAATGTTGGATGCTTTGAAAATTCCTGTACGCAGTCTTACTGGTACAATCACTACTATTCTGGGGTTCAATCAAGGAAGAAGTGAACCTCTGGGCAAGATTCGTCTAAAATTCCAAATAGGCAATCTTCGTACAAAGGTAACCTTTTACATCATTGATAACCATGGTTGTTCCTACAATGCTCTTCTGGGAAGACCGTTCCTTCATGAGCATAATATTGTGCCATCAACTCTTCATCAATGTTTCAAATATGTTGATGACAAAGGAGAAGTCCAAAAAGAAGTTGCTGATCTCTATCCTTTCAAGGGCGTCGAAGCATACTGCAACGATGCTCGCATGTACAAAGACGAGTTCATGAAAGTTGTCTTAGCTTTAGACATTGAAGAAGAGCAGGGAACTGAATCTCAAGACACTCTTGTAATTCCTGTTAAAGGGCGCGTCTCTCAACCTTCTTCTTTTGAACCACTAACCATCTATCTTCCTCCTAGCAAAAAGGAACAAGAACCAAAGTCACAGGATACTCTTGTGATTCCTGTCAAAGGGCGCGTCTCTAAGCCCTCACATGCTGAACCACTAGTCATTCGACTTCCTGCCAAGAAGACAATTTCTATGACTGACCAAGGAAAAAAGGAGCTCACTTCTTCTGAGCCATTTGTTATCGACCTTCGTCGTAACAAGCCTTCTCTTCCTCCTCGTTCTTCTTCTCCCCCTCTTGTTATCAATTTGACTAAGCCTGCTAAGGCTGAAAGTCCTACTGTAAACACTGTTGTAAATATCAATAAAGATGCATCTCCTTTACAGTATACTGATGTGTTATATCATGCTGAGTGTTATTTAAATCTGTTAGATAGGTTAAAGCCACTCACAATTGAAGTTGTACAATCCTATCAGACAGATGTATCATTGGAATCAACGGATAGTTCATACTTTATAGTTCCTGCTCGAAAAGCTGACGAAAGTCCAATAATCTTTATTAGAGGACCAGAACAAAAGTTTTCTTATACCGAGGACTGCAAACACGATGACACAGGACATTTACAACTCCGTCGTTACAGTACTCAGTCTAAAGAGATCATCCGTAAAATGGGATATGATTTCAAGAGTGGACTCAACTATGGAAGAGGAAGATGAACTCCTATTCATGTTACTAGCAAGAGGAATAAGCTCGGCCTTGGTTATGTATTTACATTTCCTACTATGGCTACAGCTCCTAAATAATTGAATCTGATGATGATGAACGCACTGTTTCATCTGATACAGTTTCATGGGATTCTGACACTAGCATTGGTCACGTACATCGTATTGCTATATCCTCCAACATGGTCTCAGTTGAATTTCCAGATATCAACAACGATGCTACTGATGATGACTTCGAAGAAAGCCCTGAAACTGATCCTTGGGTACAAAAGATGGACAATCAGTGGAAGCTCCGGTTTGAAAAACGAGAACCACCTACTGAAGATCAGCTAATCCAGATTGATGTAGGAGAAAACGGTATATCCCGTCCTATATTCATTAGTAAGACTCTCCCCGAAGATGATAAGCAGGAGTTGATTCTTCTCATTCGCGAATATATTGATGTCTTTGCTTGGAGCTACGAAGACATGCCAGGTTTAGATCCCAAAATTGCTACGCACAAGTTGAATATATTACCTAATGCGAAACCTGTTAAACAACAACAACGGCGCTTCAAACCTGAAATGATGGATGCAATTGATGAAGAAGTTCGAAAGCTCATCGCTTGTGGCTTCATTCGTGAAGAGCAACATCCAGACTGGGTTGCTAATGTTGTTCCAGTTTTGAAGAAAACTGGAAAAATCAGAGTTTGCATTGATTTTCGGGATCTGAACGACGCTTGTCCAAAGGATGAGTTTCCCCTCCCAATCACCGATGTCATGATTGACAATACCTGTGGGTTCGAGAGGTTATCTTTTATGGATGGATTCTCTGGATATAATCAAATCAAGATGAATCCTGACGATGAAAAGCATACTTCTTTTCGTACTCCTCGAGGAGTTTATTGCTATACTGTGATGCCATTTGGTCTCAAGAATGCCGGTGCAACTTATCAACGAGCCATGAGCACTATCTTTCGAGATCATTTGAGAAAGACTGTTGAATGCTATGTTGATGACATTGCTGTCAAAAGTCGTCTGAAGGAAGATCACATTCAAGACCTGAGAACTATCTTCAATCTCATGCGCCAACATCAACTCAAAATGAATCCCACCAAGTCATTCTTGGGTGTCTCTAGTGGTAAATTTCTCGGCTTCGTTATTACCTCTAAAGGTATACACGTAGATCCTGAGAAGATCAAAGCCATTCAAGAGATGCGTCCTCCACGCAACCTAAAAGAGCTACGAGGATTTCAAGGTCGACTTGCGTACATCAGGAGATTCATTTCGAATTTATCTGGACGATGCAGACCGTTTACACAACTCATGAAGAAAGGTGTATCTTTTGTTTGGACCGAAGAATGTCAACAAGCATTTGAGGACATAAAACAATATCTTATGAGCCCACCAGTCTTGGTGCCACCAATCTCCGGCATACCTTTCTTAATGTATGTCAGAGCAATGGATCACTCATTGGGTGCTTTACTTGCCCAAAAGAACAAAGAAGGACATGAACAGGCTATTTACTATCTCAGTCGTACTATGATCGGAGCCGAACATCGATATAGCATGGTGGAGAAAGAATGTTTAGCCTTAATGTTCGCTGTACAAAAGACAAGACACTATATAATTGGTCAAACAATCCATGTCATTTCCCGAATTAACCCTCTACGGGTACTCATGAAGAAGCCCAGTACTCTCAATTCAAGGCTGGCTACATGGGCTATCTTACTTGCCCAATACGATATGATTTATGTCCCTCAAAAGTCAGTTAAAGGACAAGCCCTTGCTGACTTCTTAGCTGCTCATCCTGTTTCTGAGACTTCTAAACTCTACGACGAGATTCCTGATGAGACGCTTGAAACAAATCTGATCTCGGAAGAATTTCCCACATGGCGTCTATTCTTTGACGGAGCTTCCAGAATTGGACCAAATGGGATTATTATAGCAGGAGTAGGAATTGTGCTCGTTTCGCCAGAAGGACTAACTATTCAACGGGCTTATTCTTTGGATGAGCCTTGTTCCAACAATGTTGCAGAGTATAATGCTTTGCTTATCGGCCTTCAACTGGCTAAACAATTAGACATACAATATCTTGAAGTATACGGTGACTCTAACTGGTTGTCAATCAGGTTAGAGGAATATATGAAGTTCGTCATCAAGATTTGATTCCATATCATGAAGCAGCCATTGCTATGGCCATTTCCTTCAAAGCTTTCTACATTGAATACGTTCGTCGGGCTTACAACACTGAAGCAGATGCTCTAGCAAACCTTGCAGCAGTCTTGGCGATTCCTGTCCAAAGACAACAATTGGTTGTTATTTCCAATAGAGAGTTATTTTGTATTGAAAATAATCACAATATTGAGTTTAGTAATTCTGCTGAGGTCAATATCATCAATGAAGATTGGAGAACTCCTTTCATTGATTTTGCAGTCTATGGAATATTGCCTGAAGATCCCAAAGAGGCCACCAGCATTCGAAGACGATCTCTCCGTTTCTATTATAATCATACAACAAAAACTCTCTACCGACGAACTTATGATGGTCTACTATTACGTTGTCTTGCTGGTAATGAAGCAAAACAAATACTACGTGAAGCTCATGATGGTATTTGTGGAGCGCATCAACCTGGTCCTAAATTGCAAGATCGTATTCGTCGTATGGGCTATTACTGGCCTTCTATGGTTTCCGATGCTATTGAATACGCAAAGAAATGCAGAGCATGTCAAATTCATGCGGATTTCATTCATCAACCATCAGAATATCTACATCCTATGGCTGCTTCTTGGCCTTTTGAAGCTTGGGGCATGGACATCATAGGCCCAATCAACCCTCCTTCTTCTAAAGGGCACCGGTTTATCCTGGCCATCACAGACTACTTCTCTAAGTGGGCTGAGGCCATACCTCTGGCTGAAGTCAAAACCAGCAGTGTCATCAACTTCATCAAACACCATGTGATATACAGGTTTGGTGTACCGCAGCGAATCATTCATGACAATGGACCTCAGTTCATTAGTCAAAAGTTCACTCGGTTCTGTGACGATCATCGCATCGACAATGTTGCTTCGACAGCCTATAACCCTGCAGCAAATGGTTTAGCTGAAGCTTTCAACAAAACCATCATTAAACTCCTTAAGAAGTTTTTGGAGTGAGAAGCTTGGCGAATGTTTATGGGCTTATCGTACTACAGTTCGCAATCCTACCGGCTGTACACCTTTCTCCTTGGTGTATGGTTGTGAAGCAGTTCTGCCACTGGAAATTCAAATCCCGTCTCTGCGGATAGCCATTGCCAATGAACTTACAACGGAGAACAACGATCTACTTCGATTGCAAGAATTGGAGGCACTTGATGAAAAGAGGCTTTTGGCTCAACAGCACATTGAGTTATACCAGGCCCGTATCTCAAAAGCCTTTAATCGCAAAGTTAAAGTACGAGCATTTCAGAAAGGTGATTTGGTCCTTACAGTCAGACGTCCTATGACTATGACTCACATGAGTAAGGGCAAGTTCGATGCCAAATGGGAAGGTCCTTTTGTTGTAAACAAAGTATTTTCCAATGGTGCTTACCAGTTAACAGAGATGGATGGCAGAATAGCTATGATGCCTATCAATGGCAAATTTCTTAAGAAATACTATGTATAAATGTGTAAAGATTTCTTGATAGACAATGTAAATAAAATTTCTTTTTTATTTTCAAAGAAGATATTACATTACATTAAGGGAGATCACTATTATCCCTATCAAACTTAGGACGAGGGCCAAGCCCCTCTTTCTCACAAGCAAAATCAGCAAAGGAGTCGAAGACATCTTTGTCTGAACTCAGCAAGGATTTGAGGAAAGCTATCCTCTTTGCCTCTTCTTCTGCCGTCTTCTCCGGCTCTATCAGAAAGTCGAGGATATCCTGTGAAGGCTTTGGTATAGAGGAGCCTTCGCTCACCTCCTTTTGATCCGGTAAGACTGAGTTGACGAGAGGCCTGGGTGCAGACGACCCTTCGCCCTTTTCCGTCCCAGCAGAAGGTTCCCCGGTGACGCTCTCGGCTTTCGGCACGATTTCAGTCTCCTTAGACATGTTGTTGGAAGACATCTTTGCTGTTGAAGGCAGTGATAAAATTCTTCATGAGTCCTGTACTATTTATACTAACCTACTGACTCTTCGTGAATCGAGGTGACTGTTCACCCCTTCGATGAATCTAAAGGTTCATTCATTAAAATCCCCAGCAGACATTTTTTTTGATGAATCATTCATTCTGACGGTTCATTTTCAACCGTTCATCATATCATCATGACGGTTCATTTTCAACCGTTCATCATATCATCATCGTCATCAAAAAAGAATTCACGTCCATATTACCTTTGAGTTCTACATATTTTCTATTGCAACTTGTTACGTCCCTATTACCTCTGACTAAGTTGTCTATTGAAATAACAAATATTCGATATTTATATTTTGCCATGTCCACATTACCTCTGAGCAAGATATAAAGAATATAGTTATTTTCTACATCAAGAAAATATATCACGTCCTGTACCTCTGAATATGTTTTCTCATTATATTGCTCATCTCCTATAATAGGGTATGTAACAAGTAAATAGAATCATCCAAAATATCATTCCATTTCATTCAAAATAAGGTCCATTACAATTGGTCAAAACAAAGAAAGATATCACAAAAATTCAGTTATTCAGAAGGCCGGGTACTGAGCTCTGCAACACGTCTTTTCAAAGCAGCTATCGTTTCATTTTGAGAGTTCAAAATCCTTTGTCTAATTTGATTCCTTGTTGACTCGAAGTCAAAGGGTTTTAGATTAGCAAAACGAGCAGTCAGCTCTTCATGATGAGTCTTGGTATTAAGCTCCTTTTGACGCTTCAGCGCAACGAGGTGATCTGCAGTTTCTTTGTTTAAGAGAACCTTCTCTTCCCTTTTCTGCTTCGCCAGAGTCAGACGTTCTTGAAGCTTGGCAATTTCGTCGTCAACTTCTGCTATTTCAGCTTCATTGGCTTCCAGCTTCGAAGATGTTTCTTCAATCTGGGTTTCCATATCAGCAGTAAACTGAGCAAAGGCTGCCAAAAATGCTTCAAGATCTTTTTCCTTCTTTTCAGCTTCCCGAGCCAAAGCTTGACATTCTTCTTCAATTAGTGAATCTATACTCCCAGATGATAGATTCTTCATTGCAGTCTTCACTTCTTCAAGCTCATTGAGGATATGTTCCAGATAAACGGCCTGAGCTTCATCTCCGTGGTCACGAATCCCGTTGATCAAATATTTTACGGATTTTCTGACTTTGGAGAAAGGAATGTTCTCACTCTCCACCATCGGCTTGAGTGTTAGATAGAATGCGTTTGTATAAGATCTTATAACGATTCTATTTGCCTCAGAAGTGATGGGAGTTTCTGCTATCTCAGCTGGAGTAACTTCAGTTGCGACAGATGGCGTCGTCAAAGCAATAATTTCAGAAGATCTTTCTTTTGGTATCTGGTTTATCTTTATTGGAGGAGCCGTGGTAGAGCTTGTAGCAGCTTTGACTGGTTCTTCTGCGAAATATTCTCATTAGCAAGTTTTATTTTACAAAGTTGACAAAGTTAAAGCTTTACCTGATTGAGGCAATTCAATCTGGACTTGTGATGGCCCAGGTATAGGCATTTCTGTAGAACTCTCTTCTCTGGCAGGAGTCTCCAATGGAGCCATTTTCGAGTTAGTTACACTCCTCATTTGTTCTCCTGAAAGTTAACGTATTGCGTTAATTTTCTAAGAATGTTATGAAGTTCAGAATAATAAACTAGCAATTTACCAGTATCCATTGTTCGAGCAGGGGTGCCTATCGCAGGAATAGTATATGTCACCATTGCTTGGCTACTACCCGCCTCTGAACCGCCTGATAGGTGTACATTACCTTCAGCTATTAAAGAAAAGGAATCAATATGCTACAAAAACAAATATCATCATTGATAAACAATCTACAGGATTGAAGAAATTTAACCTGGATCGGGTATGTATGGTGTATCCACCAATACTGTTACCTCCTGAGGAATTTGAGCTGGCATTTCTTCTGAGACTTCCTCTGCATGATTACTTCCCTCATCGGAAGTACTAAGTAAAGGCTGATCTTCTCTGGTAGGGGTATTCATAATATTGACATGTGCTTCCTCCAATAGTTCATTGTCAATGCTCTCAACATTCTCTTCATTCAATTTATGAGCGTCAGATGGCTCATTTGTATTTTCAGCTTCCGGATCAGTAACAGTCTCCTCAAGATATTCAGTGCATGCCTGTAATGCATCAATCATTTCGCTATCCGAATATATTG
Organism: Iris pallida; assembly: GCA_029216955.1. Taxonomy (NCBI): domain Eukaryota; kingdom Viridiplantae; phylum Streptophyta; class Magnoliopsida; order Asparagales; family Iridaceae; genus Iris; species Iris pallida. The sequence goes on from JANAVB010015600.1 coordinate 15,803,062, forward strand.
GATCATCGGCATAAGTTTGAAGATGATCTAACGTATTGACCGGAATAGTATTAGATACTGTTTCTGGAAGCGCTTCAGGAAGAATCGCCAAAGTTGAAGGCTGGCCAATCACAGAAGATGCGTTTATTTCCATAGCCTCTTTGCCAGAATGTGTTGGTCCTTCTGTAGTTAATGGTTCTGATCCAGAGATGGGAGTAGGGGAAGACATCATATGCCCAGCAACAGCACTAGCTAGGATGGATGCAGCACGAGACGGACTCAATAATCTTAATTTTCTACTAACTACTCTCTTCAAACTCGGCCTTCTTCGAAGAGGCACATCCGGACTTTCTTGGTCAGCAGAAATACCCTGTTGTTTCTGTAAAGACGTAGGAGTTATCTCTTCACTCCTTACAGATTCTTCTGCCAGTTGTCTCGATTGTGACCGAGTGGTAACTCCTTCAGGGAATTCTGCAGTGGTCTTCTTTTTCTTTGGGTCTGGAGAAGCAACAGGATTGTCATTTTTTCTTTTCTTCTTCTCCTTCGTAGGAGATTTTGTTACTCGGAGAGAAATGTTTAAGGGTTCAATAAACTCCTCAAGGAAGTTCATGTCTCTGGAGATTTCAAAAGGTTCGTCAGCAGGTTCTTCGTCATTTGGATCTTTATAAAGAATGCTCGGCTTTCCTTTCTTGGCTCATTTGTCAGAAGCGAAGCTATGTGCTAAATCAAAAGTTTCCACAAAGGTATTGGCCGAAGTGTAAAACCTTGAATAAGTGAATAACGTTCGCGGTCCATGATTTGTATTCTCAGGCATTGAGAAAACGGCCCTCGTATTTTTTTGCATTATAATAGTACCAAGCCCTGGCACCATCAATCAAATATCCTTTCCCTTGTAGGCATGTTGTGGCATTTCCTACATGGAATTGATCATAGCCGAATTGGCGTGCAAAACGGCTAGGCAAATATGGTTCAAGAATACATTCATCTTCAAATCGATGTACGAGGTGTGAGGGTCGAATCGATTTCAACCAATTGAATATAGCTGGATCTGTTGGTAGAGTATTCACTGAATCTAGGATATTAGCTGGCAATAACTCGTAGCCAGCTGGTGGATCAACACAATAAAAATCCCAGTTATCGCCACGGTTCAATACTCGCCGGCAATCTATCAAGGAGGTGTGATTCCATCTACACCCTTCATACTTTCTTAAAAAGTTTCCTCAAATAGCTCTTTCGCCAGGGCTCATCAAAACTGGACAGTGGAGTAGAAGCCACCCAAATAAATAAGTATGGGCGATTTCAGTACGTGGAAAGCCATCTTTCTTATTATTTAGCATGCCGTCCACAAAGCAACGCAGACTATGATTAAGTCGGCTTGTCATCGCCGATAAAATATCCATCCGATAACCGAACACTAGGCGGACTGCAGCAAAAAGAACACCTCTATGGAAGCGATCGACTGCACTTGCTCCAGGGACTACATACCTTCGTAGCCAAAAAGCAAGAAAGCCTGCCAGATGGGCTTTCTTAGACATACGTCTGTATCCCATCCTCATGAAACTTTCTATTTTATCTCCTATCTTGAGGGGAGGATAATCTTCATCATTTTTAACTATTATATCTTCTTGGCGAAACCTTGCCATCAACTCATTTATCTCTTCCTCATTGAAACGCTGAAAGGTAAGCGGATCAACAGCTTTCTTCTCACTAATTTGTTTCTCTTCATCATCATGTTTGAGGAAGAGATAAGATATCCATTTAGTAAGATAGCAGGAGCCTGAACTTTCAAAATAACAACAACAGATGTGATAGTGACATAACAGCTCATCAAAGATTTCTATCATTTCAGCATTTTCAGATTTCAGCCTGTTTAATTCATCTTCAGTGGGAACATACTCCTCATAAGGAAAATTTCCCATAGGCAGCTTGGAGATATGATTCATCTCGTGAAGAGCGAAACCGATTTCTCCTTTTGGGGTCATGAAGGTTCCCGTCCTATAATTGTACCTTTCTATCAGTGAAAGGAATAGGTGTGGATTTGGAGGGAAGCCATGTACTGAAGAATAAACAGCTTCATACAGACTGATATTAAGAAGCTCTTCTTCATAATGTTCTAAAACCCAGTTGGCAATGCAGCTCCATCGTTTATAATCTGGGTTGACTAAACCTTGCATCCTTAAGGTGTTATCAGTATAATACCTACCTTTCCTAGCAAACTCATTTGTAAAAATTGGTATTCTCACTGGTAATAGACGAGATGAATTCTCGGAAGGGATGCAACCTGGTTTCAAACCCCTGAGATGAGTTGCGTAAATATCAGATGAACTATAGAAGATATCTCTGTTGTTCACCTTTTTATAACATATTTTGCCCACCCGAGCCTGCTGAACGGGAGTGATATCCCACGCCATTTGGCGGGGATAACTGGCAAACTCATATCTGGAAAGAGGTAAACTCCTAAGCATATCTGGCAAATATATAGTCTTTTCACCTTTCTTAAAAATCCTCTCTTCCACCCGCTGTTTTGGCTGAGATTCCCTGCCAAAGGCATCTCCAAACAAGAAGAGTGGTTTCTTGTGGATAGCTGCATCCTGTGACTGTAAGGGCTGGCCGTTCATCAAACACAGAAGAGTCTCATTATCCTGAGTAGTCAGGATTGCTCTTCGAGACTCTGGTAGTTCATAATGAGGGAACTTAACGTGTGACAAGTCCTCTTTGAATTCAGGTTCAGACATAGTTCCTTGGAAGATCTCGAAGTTGGGATCTTCCCTGATATAAACTGCAAAATAGAAAAGAGCAACATTACAATAAAGGTATCAGATTGCGCCTAGTTGACTGTTTAAAGACAGACTGCGCCTAGTTTTCAGCCAACTAGATTAAACTGTGCCTAATTCATGAATCTGGGCAGACTGCGCCTAGTTTTCTGTCAAATAGGGCAGATTATGCCTAGCTTTCATTCAACAACAAACAGCGCCTGTTTTTCAGACAAAGCTTTATCAGATTGTGCCTAATTTTGTTACTAGGCGCGATCGAATAAACAGCGCCTGTTTTATCAGACGAAGCTTTATCCGATAGCGCCTAGCTTTGTTACTAGGCGCGATCGAGCAAACAGAGTCTAACTTTCTAGGCGCCATTTTATGGAATGTTCAAACTTCATAAACATGAAGTTTAAAGAATCACCGAACCCTAGAAAGAGTTGGCGACTACAACTGAGCCCTAAGAAGAGCCAGTGTGTGTTCCTATAACCCACCATTAATGGCTGGATGTGCAGTTTCGTGTCGACCACGGGAGGCAGTGCGGTCTTCTTCGATTTCTTCGAAGATTCAATTGGTGCGGGCTCCTTTCCCTTATCAGTTCGACGAGGCGCCATCGAAGTTGGATCAGAAAAAACTCGTCAGAAGAAGAAGACAAAATCAAAGAAAAACTCTCGGAAGAATTTGCCCTTGGGTATACTTTGAAGTGGTAAAAGATTAATGAAGCTTTTCAAAGGTTATTTATAGCTTTTGAAGAATTCAAATCGACGTAACCGATTGCGCCTAAAATATCCACCACAACAGATTGCGCCTATTCAGCCTGAAGATCCGTTCTCGCCTTAAATTGTGCAACTTCTTCAAATATCAAGCGCGGTTTGACTTGGTCATATTGAAATTCAAAGTATTTCGAACTTTTGAAAATTCAAAATTCGAAAACTTTGAAGGGGGTCTTGTAGGTCCAAAAAATCAAACCGCGCCTAGGTTTGATTCAACTGATTGATCAGAACGCGCCTACAAACAAATGGCGCCTACTTCACCAACAAACTCAGAGCGCGCCTATTTCTTCATCACAGAGGCGTACTTCACAAACCGTGCTTAGCTGACGTGGAGTCATCATTACCCGACAAACACGAAGATCTAGGCGGCGCTATCATTCCTCTGATGGCGCGGCGCTCGAAAAAGATATGACAGCTGTCCAGGCGCTGTTTAATCAAACTGCGCCTACTTCTATCTGAACTCAGCAGACTGCGCCTATTTCCATCTGAATTCAGTAGACTGCGCCTATTTCCATCTGAACTCAGCAGATAGCACCTACTTCCCTCTGAATTCAGCAGATAGCGCCTACTTCCATCCGAATTCAAGCGCACTTTGCAGATTGCGCCTACGTCTCAGTGAAGAAGGCGCAGTTCAATATAACATCAATTTAGAGCTTGCCACGTGTCCCTGAAACAGGTGCGCTTTGACTAAATCAATGCCTAACTACCACTCTACATGTCCAACACGTGTCTCACTAACTGTACACGACCAAGCGCATTTTAATCAAATAATGCCACGTGTCTAGAGCAGTTGGTGCACGTTCGTGATAATGGAGTGAAAACAGGCGCAGTTTGTCATACGTGCTCAAAACAGGCGCACTTCAATCAGGCGCTCTCCAGAATAACTGTCCAAAACAGTTATTTCAGAACTCTATAAATAGAGTTTCGTTTCCATTCAACACATCACGTACACAATCAAGAGAGATCAGAGTTTTTGTCCAAGTGCTGCTGCGTTCTTCAGAGATTCAAGTCTTCAAAGTTCACATCGTCCAAGGGATAAAGCGATCGTCATTCAGATCGGATTCCTATAGTTGTACTTTCCCAGAATTCTTGTAATATTCTTTACAAAGTTTGTGAAATAAAGATCATACTTTTGTTTTTGCAAACAACTTCAAAGAAGGTGCACAACAGAGATCCTTAGAGGATTTTGGGTCACAAAAATCTAAAAAGATTTTGTAACAACCGCAAACGAATGTAATTCTTCTAAAAAAATGTACAAATCGAATTGCTAGCAGCAGCAGCGATGGTTTACAAACAGTTTATGGTTAGATCAGATCTGTTCTTATTCAGAACGAGTTGAAGTGGATGACAGGCGATGAAGTGTGTCACGACCCGCACCCAGTGTAAGGGCACAAGAAGTACGTACTTCCAGCCTACGCCGCAGTGTCGGCGGTAGAACGCTGTCCTAGGTCACAACATCTAACAATATATAACTGCATCTGTATAATGATATACTCTCCGAAAAGAGGACACCATAGAAGTTACAACTCAATCACAGAACCTAAGATAGAAATAAATGGATAAAAAGATGGATAATAATCTCAACAAAGAACTACAACTGAAAGTTAATAAGTTTGGATGTTTAAACAACATCAAAATCCAAATAACTGAAGTACATCTTAAAGACAAAAACATCTAAATAAAGATAACTAGTCTAGCAGTCTAATCTAGACAATGGGCAATTCTTCAACAACTGTTGGATCCTCCTGAGGGCCCAAGTCACTGGTTTCATCTAAGCAAGCTCCATAGTAAGTAGGGCAGAACTCCTCCTCATCCTCTATAATATTTTTAACGGGTCCAATCAGGACAGGAACGAATATATATTTCTCACACAGTTCATATCATGACAGAAAATGTAAAACATGCTATAGAATAAAGTACAAAAAAACTGTAAGAATAAACATGAAAAAGAAGAGAAAATTTGATAACAAGAATATTTAGGTATGGTATGTAATGCCCTAGTCCCAAAATACGTAGAACTAGGAACGTAGACATGCCAGCCGTATAATAAATATACGTAGGGTGTAAAATGTAGTAGAACCATGACTAATCTCATCCATACAAAATAAATGAATAAAAGATATCATATAATGATAATGAATTGTCTTGATACAATATGTTGGGTGGAGACAAATCCACTACCAACAAGTAAAGTAAAAATACATGAGAAAATAAATAATTTTGGCGAGCGAAGCGAAGACGATCAAAGTACAATCATCCTCGAAGAAATAGAGACGATCATGGCCACGGCTAGAACACCTGCGAAAGATAAGAGCACACACCTGGAGAGATAACCAGGTCCTCAGAGGGACGTTACAAGACAAATAATATCATGCCATATAAACTGAATAAATATTGCTCAATAAATAAGTCAATTGAATTATAACATGGTCCAATACACACTTATTGAACTAGCTTACCATCCCCCAACCAAACAAGGACAGGAGATGGTAAACTAATTCACGATGACGTATCTTTCCATGCTATGAATCCAATATAATATCCGGACCCCAATAAGGTTCAATACCTTCTCATCGAAGTAGTAAGCCACACCTACAACCAAATAAGGATAAGATGTGGCACACTAATCCGTGATAAGTTATTGTTCCAAGCCACGGTCAGATAGAAGTACCCAAACCAAAAGCACACGTACCTAACAGATAGAGGTGCCTAACCGTTCTAAGTGAAATGTAGTTAAGAACAATCCTTCCTACGCATGGGCCCTGGCTAAAATAGGATGGGCATAGTCCCCCCTTGGGGCACCAGAGGCCCAATCAATAAGAGCATAACGTTCCGCAGAACGCCAGTGGCCGTCAGTAATCATGGGTCATCAACCCCGTATCTCCTGCGGAGCTTCCGGGTCACAAGGAAAAGTGCATCGAAGCCCATACTCTAATGAATTGTCCTCCCCGCCTAATGCCTACTATGTTGTATCCACAACAGTAAACCTCTATAACCGCTAAGTCAAACTAGCCTGCAATTCTATTAGCGGTTAATCCTATAGCACGGCTTGTACGTGCTGGTGGCCAGCAAATCACGCACGTCCATGTTCTACATGCGACACACAACTTCTTGGTACGACGTGTCAAGGCCAAATGTATGCAACACACAAGACGGTCCCTTAAATCTAGGTTTTAATGTGTAAGAAAAATAATACGTAGCAGGAAATATAATTGAACAATAAGTTCTAACAGGTTATGCCATGTATCACAGTTTATTTTGCATAAAGAAAATAATGAATAATGCATAAAATATGAGCTAAAATAAATAAACAACAAATGGCAAGGTGTCTTGGCTGGTAGGACGCCTGGTGTGCTGCGATGATCAAGGTGGCACAAACTGGGACTTCTGTAACAACTACACAAGGTGACATCTGATGGTGGCATGGACAGTTCTATTGGGTCCAGAAGTGTCAATTTAGTTAGGGTTGATAGGAGGAATGATAGATTTGGCGAGGGAACAGGATAAATGAATCAAATCATGGATATGAGGAAAATTAAAGGAAAAATAATTGAATAATATATATACGATTTTAGAAAACTAAATACTTAAGGATATATTTTTATTAGTTAAAAATAGTTTTTAGATAAAATCTTTAAAATATAAAGATCATTTTAATGCAAAACTCTAAGTTCGTCAGAATCGAATATTTATAGCGGAGCTATATTTTTATTAGTAAAAATAATATTTAATAAATACATAAAAATAAAAAAAATAATATTTTGGTTTAGGCTACAAATAAATTATTATGAATATATATTATAGTCACCATTTGTTTGGAAGAGAATAGATAGAATATTGTTGTAAAATATTATTTTTTTTGTTAAAAATTCATATTTATAGCATCGTAACATAATTTAGGGATATAACAACATTTAATTTACTAAAATATTGGTAAAACCCATAGAATTAATATAGCCATAAAAATATTTCGTTTAATAAAATGCATTGGACTTGCTATCCTACGAGAAATATTAAAATAGCTTTAATACTTACAAGAGTATCTCATTACTAACAGTAACAATAAAATTAATAGTAGTAATAATGTTAATATTGTTAATAATAATAATAATAATAATAATAATAATAATAATAATAGTAATAATAATAATAATAATAAATAGAAACAGTAATAAAAATATTAATAATAAAATAATAAAATAGTAATACCCATAGCTTCTTCGGGAATCAATAAGGAAAGCTAAAAAACAAAAAAGCTAATAAGGGTTTCTGTGCTTCCTTGGGAAATCTGAAACAAAACAAAAAAAATAAAGTAAAAGAGTAGATGCAGAATGATGAGAGAGAGAGCTATGGAGAAAAATAAAAATGAAGAGGGAGATGGGTGAGGAGCCGAGAGAAAGAGTAAGAAGCCGGAGAAGAAGTGGGAAGAAGGGGAGTGGCGGCTGCGTGCAGCGGCAGCCAGAGAAGGAGGAAGGGCGCGGAGGATCACTGGGATGGCTCGAACGGCGGATCGCCGGTGAGGCTCTGGGCAGCGACATGAGGTTCAACAGCGGCGGAAATAGGCGACGTCGGACGGCGCCCACCGGTGCGGAGGCTGATCCAGTCTCGACGGAGTCCGACGACACGGGCTGGCCATGGGTGCGACGGAGGGTTTAGGGAGTCGTCGGTCTGGGCGGTCGGTCACAGAGCTACGGCGGCGCGTCCAGGCGCGGCGGCGCACGCTCAGGCGCTGCCATGCGTCCAGGCGAAGGTAACGCCGAGCGCTGAGGGGCGCGTCTCCGGTTCGAGCTGTGGATCCGGCGACCAGGTGTCGGATCCGATCGCGGAGGAGGAGCGATCGCGGGCTTCTAGGTCGAGGCTCGCGGGAACCGCGACGAAGGTAAGTCTAGGGTTAGGGTTTTAATTTTGGGGGTTTTGGGCTGTCGGTGGTGGCGCTCGGCCAGGGTGGCCGAAAGAATAGGCTGGGCTTCGACTTGTTGGCCGGTAAACAGGGGTGGCGGGCTTGGCAAGGCTGCGGGTGGTGAGATGGTGACGACGGCGGGATGGTGGTAGTGTGGGCAGTAGACGTGGAGGCTGGCGACGGTTTCTGGTATTTGGGGTTCGGTACTGAGGCCAGTAACCGGGATGGTCGCAGTGGTGGTAGTGTGGTTTGGCTCTGTGTCTGGTCGGGATTGAAGGTGGCAGCGGTGAGGGTTGGCTATGGTTGTTTGGTGGAGACGGGGTGACGGGTGGTGGCGAAGGTGGTGATGATGGGTGATGGTTGTGGTTGGGTTCGGTCGAGCTTGGTCGGGTCGGTCGCGGAGGAGTTGGATGGGTAGCAGTGGCTAGATGTGGGTTCTGGGTTGGGGTAGAGATTTGATGGTGTCGGAGGTGTCCGACACGGAGGAGGTGAATTGTATATGTAAAAAATTTTGGAATAAGATATTGGAAAGACACGCGGGGTCGGACCCGAGGCCGTCACGGCTGATACGGGAGATGTTGGACACAGACACGAGGCACTCACATTGGTGGATTTTATGGAGAAATAATGTGGAGAAAATAATGTTGAGGCTCTCCTATTTATGGGGTTGAGGAATCCAAATTCGATAAGCTGTAGGAGATTTAAATCCCCTTTTAGATAATTCACCCCTTTTATGTAATCAATTTAAAACAAATTCCATAAAATCCAATAGTTTAAATCTTAAGTAAAATCTTATCTCCAATTATCTAGAATCAAATCAATAAGTTAAATTTTATTACCATAACTAATTAAACAATAAATCCATAAATCTAAAAATATGTTTATAATAAATAATAATAATAAAAAATTTTGAAAATCAAATTAAATATTAATAGGAACTACTTCAAAAATACCTTTTAAATAAATTAAGATAATTAATAAATAATTTTGAAAATTAATTTATACATAAATTACATCTTACGTATTTGCATGAGAAGAAAGTATTTCTATGAAACATAGTTTTCTAAATCGCCAATAAAATAAACTCGCCTTTTTATAATAATAAAATTAAGTAATGTTTTTGAAATCTTGATGCGACGCTTTTTGCAACCTTATGTAAATAAAAGTAATTACTATATATTATTTTGGAACTATAAAATAGAAAAATATTTTTCTAAAAATATGTACGCTAGCACATATTAGCACTCGTCGAGCAATTGCGAAAAATAAAATTTCGTGCGTGACGTACAATACAACTACGCGACGTACAATATAAAATAAAAAATCAGTACCAAATTTATTTTTTTAAAAAATAGTATAAATTTAGGGATTTTACATGGTAATAGAGAATTGTAAGTGACTAGTGATTTATTGTACAAGATATACATGTGAACGGCTTGATTTGTACACGATTACACTACAGAGTTTGCACATGATTACACTACTTTGGAATTGTTCACATGACTACTTCTACTCCTCCGTACCCCAATCAATACACAAGGATCTAGACAGGTTATGTTATTGTACATAAAGTTTATACATGAAACTCATGAGATCATGAGAGTACATGAGAGCACATGAGTGTACATGAATAATAAGAGACCATAAAATATATGATATTCGTGAAAAGTACATGACATGATGTATTTGATGCACCCGAGGGGGATAACATCTTATGTAGAGATCCATATAGTACTAATCCGTGATAACATCGTGTCAGCATCAAGTAAATTAGTCTATAACAATAATATAATTCCTAACAAGTATAAAACAGTCAGAGAATGTACTCACCTGATATCCCAAATGTCTGATGAGAATATGAATCCGAACCGGAGTATCTGAGTTATTTAGAGCAACCAAAGGTTACAAAGTGTCCAACATGAATTTAGAGAAATTTATAATGTATTCTAAATGATTCAAGGTCATTTTGGGTCAAAGTCAATCCTTGGTCAACCAGGTCAACCCTAAGTCAACTAGTCCATTATTCCAAGTTTAGGTCAAACTTGAGTTATCTAGTCATTTTAAGACTATTTGAGCCAAGTTTAGATTAAGTTTGACCCAAAGTTGACTTTTGTCAACTTGGCCAGCATGCTAGTCAACTATGCCAAGTTAGGCCTATTGGGTTAATTCTAAACTAACTCACCAACCATAGGCTAATATCCTATATCAAAATAAAATATATTCGTTCAATTCAATATGTAATATATATATATATATATATATATATATATATATATATATATATATATATATATATATATATATATATATATATATATATATATATAAATATATATATATATATAGATATATATATATATTGCATATTACATATTGGAATATATATATATATATATATATATATATATATATATATATATATATATATATATATATATATATATATATATATATATATATATTGCATATTACATATTGGAATATATATATATATATATATATATATATATATATATATATATATATATATATACATATACATATTTATATATATATATTCCAATATGTAATATGCAATATATATATATATATATATATATATATATATATTGCATATTACATATTGGAATATATATATATATATATATATATATATATATATATATATATATATATATATATATATATATATATATATATATATATATATATATATATATACACACAAAAAAAAAAAAATATATATATATATACACACAAATGTACTAAATATTCATATATGTATATATATCATAGGGGTGAAAGCAAGTGTGTGTGTGTGTGTTTGTGTATGTTGTGTTGTGTAAGGGGGTAGACTAAGTCTCAGAAACTAAGATTGAACTCAAGTTCAATCTCAAATCAAAACCAAAAACCAAGTCTCAAATTATGAACCTACACTAACATTCAATAGTACATACATATATACATATACCAATACCTATAACCAATATCCTACAACACTCAATACATGTCATATCCATATATATAGGTATTCCAACTCACATACATATATATACATATACAACGGAGATCTCCTAATGTATCTCAGAAAACTGAGAACACAACCCATATTGTGATCCTATATACTACACCTTATAATTTCCAACCCTCACATGTATGTATATCAACCCACATACCCTCAAAAGAAACTAAACTCAATAGGTATCTCAAAATTCTAATTCAAAACTAAATATCAGTGTCAAACTCAGAAATTCGAGTTGAACACAAAATCAATTCTCAAATATCAAAACTAATTCAATATCAAAAACCCATATACTATACAAACCCAACTCAAAACCTAACATCTGAAATACACAACTAAAACTCATAAAACTTGACAAACACAAAGGTGCACACTTGTGTGTCATGCTCATGTCCTTACAGGGTCGAACCCGTGTCCGTATCGTGTCCAAACAGTGCATATCGTACAAACACGTACACGTGTATAGGAAAATCCTTGTGGGCACGTGTCGTGCTCGATAGAACGCCACACTCAACATGAGGAGCCTCGTGCTTGTGCATGTAGCTAGGTGGGGTCTAGATCTAGGTGTACACCATCTTGACACACGTCCACGCGGTGTCCACACGTCATACGAACAGCGTGTCGGGAAGGGCTGTGCGCCGTGCACGGTGCCAGCCGAATCAGTGTAGGCGCGATAAATTTGCGCACACTTAACAAAATCTCATAAAAATTCACGAGCACGTGGGCAGAGGTTGCCCCCACGTGTCTATAATTTTTCATGCTAAACCGTGTTATAATCATCGAGTTATGACACTCAGAATCGAGATACGTCTTTACCGAACTAAACCGTGTTATAATCATCGAGATACGTCTTTACCGAACTTGTTTCAAATATAAACAACAATAAATTCATGAAAACAGAATCGAAAAAAAGAACTTTCGATTCTAAGAGGCATTTCACCGAACACGTGTTCTATTATACCGACACGCGTCCGATACGCCTAACAGACGGATACAAAATCCTACCAAACTACATCTACAGGTCCGAGACACCTAGATGGATTCATCTATGAAGAAAAATCATAATTTACAGGATTTTAGAGGGGTTTACCTATTGAGAGTCAATATCTCAGTGAAACGAGCCTCCAAACGTCCCGACGCTGATTTCCTCCGGTCCTAAGCCTCCGATTCCTTGCTAGCAAGTCTCCAGCAAGTCCTCTCCTCCCAAGGATTGCAACGTACTTCGTTTGGTCTGATTTGGATGAGAATTGAGGAAAAGAGGCTATTGGAAGGGAATGGGATTTTCTAGGGTTTTGAGAAAGCTTGATGGCTACTATACTATAACACATATAGGGGGGCTGCTGTTTTGGCCGGCCATGGGTGCTTCTAGGCTTAGGTTAGGGTTTAAGAAGGGCCACAATACAACAAAAGTCCAAAAGGAGCCCATTAGCAAAAAGGCCAAAAAGTTATATATTAAATAGCCTAAAAATAACTTAAATTGTTTCCTAATTAGGACTAAGCTCAAACTTAAATTCTAATTAGCTAATTAAGTCTCTAATCACATGGTTAGTCTTCTAATCAAGGTTAACTAAGGTTAAACCATCTGCTAATACCAAGAGCACCAATCAAAAACTACAACACCAATCAAATTAATAATAAAATAGTCAAAAATTCAAAATATCACACAATTTCTAAAATACCACAAATCTATAAAAGTGGTAATGACAAATCTACCCTCCTTAAAATAATTTTGTCCTCGAAACTAAAGAAAAAACTGAACAGATGAGAAGGATAGAAAAATAATACCTCAAGACTGAAAAAGATAAGGATATTGCTCGCGCATCTCATCCTCGCTCTCCCAGGTAGACTCACCTGGAGAGTGATTCCTTCGTGTGACGTGAACTAAAGGTATCATCTGGTTCCTCCGCATATTCTCTCATTGATCCAGAATCTCCACCGACTGTTCTGGATAACTAAGAGTAGGGCCTACTTCGATCTCAGAATGATCCAGTACATGGATGTGATCTGCCACATTTTGCCTCAACTGTGACACGTAAAATATGTTGTAGACTCCCTCTAATACAGGTGGTAAGTCCAGTCTGTATGACACGTAACCGACTCTTCCGCTGATAACGAAAGGTCCGATGAAGCGCGGGCTAAGCTTTCCACCTCCACCAAAGCAAATAGTGCCTCAAGTCGAAGATATTCTCAGGAACACCAGACCTCCAACCTAGCACAAACATAGTCTCCAACTTAACTATAACAATCACATGATCAAACAAAATCACAAAATAATAAAATCTTAATCTTAAGTCTAAGCTGTACCTCAAACTCCAAAGGTCTCCTGTGCCACGCAAAGTCGATCTCTGATGAGCTTCACCTTCTTGGTTGCGTCCACAACCATCTCAGGTCCCCCTAAAGCTCACTCTCCAATGTCATCCCTGATGAAATTGAGGATTCCCAGGACCCTTTCTTTGGTGTGCGTATTGATCGATAGAAAGTTAAAAAGATCAAATACGTGTTCTAACCCTTCATAGGCGGAAACTAGGGTTCACGAATTATACCAGCGACGGAAAGGAGACAAGTAATTCCTGGCAATCTCGAGCGGACAACCCCAAGATCTTCTGCACGTATTCCTTTCTCGAGTTGGACGTCGTGTGGGCGACGATCTTCCAACCTTTTTTTTCCTTGGCAGCCCTCTCTTTCTCTTCTTACATGAATCACAAATTTAGGAAAAGTATTTGATTTCTGATCAGTAATCTGGCGACCAGAGGATAGAGGATATATATAGGCTACGGTAGAGACCATAAGAAGAAATTAGGGTTAGGCCTCCTAACGGATCTGGATATCCCGTGTTCAGCCCGAACACACAATCCAGGCCCATTAACCATAGCTCGGTCCACTAATGAGCTATTGTTGTACTACCTCCCTAATCCCAAATTATGTTTGTGGGCTCCTTTTATTATATGCTCGTTTGGCTCCCCATGTTAAGATATCGTATGTCCGTCGATCAAATTAAGTTACTGACAACTATATTGATTCGACATCTTTTATCCTTAAGTAGTACCGCTCAACTTTATTTGTCATGTCGGATATAATTCACCTGCAGGGTTTACATGACAATCCTTATGAGCTCCTTAAGGGGACATCATCAATCCGATGTGTCGGGACATGGATTCTATTTATAATCAACACCCTATCATACATACAATATTATTACCCAATTCATAGAGGTTGTTGATCCATAATGAATCTCACTCTTTTATATGACAAAGTAATACACACTGCATATACATGTCCGTTATTATATCCGGATTAAGAGCACAAGCATCCATAATAACAGAGGTGTTTGTTCTCTTATGTAGTCAGTACAAAGAGAACAACCTCAAGTGGTCATGTTCAATACACATAAAGTGTACTAGTGTAAACCTATAGTCAAGATAGACTAATACCATATTACACTACAACCTTTCCAATAGATTGTCCAAGTCCATCTAGGTTGTCAACTATTTATATACTCCATAGGGAACTGATAATATGATCTTCTGTGTGACACCACACACCATATTATCTACAATTTAGAATATCAGACATTTGCATTAACACTTGCAACAAATACAATATGCAAATATTTGTCCATATAATTCTCATTCAAAATTTAAGGAAATAAGGTTGCTACAAAAGTGATGCTTTTGGTATATAACCATAACAATCTCCCACTTATACTCATAGCATTGCTTTTCAGTATGCTATTACAAATCTCCCACTTATACTTAAAGCCATGCTGCTACACATCTGACTCCCATTCCTACAACATGACTATCAAAAGCCTTAGCTGGTAAGATCTTTGTAAAGGGATCAGCTAGGTTGTCGGCTGATGCTATCTTGATCACAGCAACTTTTCCTTTCTTTACAAAATCTCGTATCAGATGGTACTTGCGCTCAATATGTTTACCTGTCCTATGGGCTCGTAATTCCTTCGAGTTTGCAACTGCACCACTATTATCACAATAAAGTGTAATAGACTTAGGCAAACTAGGTACCACATCCAAGTCCAACAGAAAGTTTCTGAGCCAAACCGCTTCTTTGGCTGCCTTAGAGGCTGCCACATACTCGGCTTCCATGGTGGAATCAGCAATACATTTTTGCTTGATACTCCTCCACACAATGGCTCTATCTCCCAAAGTAAACACATAACCTAAGGTAGATTTTCTGGAACCCCTATCTGACTGAAAATCTAAGTCTGTATACCCCAAGGGAACTAAACTATCTGCCTGGTAAACTAGCATATACTCTTTAGTCCTTTTCCGATACTTCAAAATATGCTTTACGGCAGTCCAGTGCTCTTGTCCTGGGTTAGACTGATATCTGCTGACCATGCCTACGGTAAAGCAGATGTCTGGTCTCGTACATAGCATGGCATACATTAAGCTTTCTACTGCTGAAGCATAAGGAACTGCCTTCATGTTCTCTATCTCTTTAGGTGTCCTCGGACACTGCTCCTTTGATAGAGCAATTCCATGTCTAAAAGGTAAGAAACCTTTCTTAGAATTTTGCATACTAAAACGAGTTAGTACAGTATCGATATAGGAAGCTTGGGATAAGCCCAACATCCTTTTCTTACGATCTAGTAGAACTTTGATCCCAAGGATGTGACCTACTTCTCCCAAGTCTTTCATATCAAACTGTTTGGATAACCATACCCTTACATCAGATAACATCTTCACATTGTTTCCAATGAGCGAGATGTCATCCACCTAAAGTACTAGGAACACCACCATATTTTCGTCATACTTTCTGTATACACATGATTCATCCTGACATTGATCAAATCTATAGGATTTTATCACCTGATCAAAACATATTTTCCAAGATCTGGAAGCTTGCTTAAGTCCATAAATGGACTTCTTGAGCTTACAAACAAGATGCACCTGGCCCTTTTCAATGAACCCGTCTGGTTGCTTCATATAGATGTCTTCCTCAAGACTTCCATTAAGGAAAGCTGTTTTGACATCCATTTGCCAAATCTCATAATTGAGATGAGCTGCAATAGATAAAAGAATTCGGATAGACTTAAACATGGCTACAGAAGAAAAGGTTTCTTCATAATCGATACCCTCTCTTTGAGTAAAACCTTTTGCTACAAGCCGAGCTTTAAAGGTTTCAACCTTACCGTCTGATCCACTTTTTCTCTTATAGACCCACTTGCATCCAATGGCTTTTACACCAACGGGTGGTTCTACAAGCTCCCAGACCTGATTAGAATAAATAGATTCTATTTCAGATGTCATTGCTTTTTGCCAAGACTCTGCATCTTTATCTTGGAGTGCTTCATTGTAGGTACAGGGATCATAATCTTGTTCCTCAGGGATGAAGTCTGACGACTCTTCCAAGAACATATATCTATCAGGTTGTATCACAACCATCCCACTACGACGAGGCACTATCGGTTGTAGTGTAACATTTATGACATGTTGTGCAGTTATTTATGGTTCATTCTCTTGTATTGTTGGTACTGAAGTACTTGGTGTCTCACGTCTCAGTTCTTCTAGAACAACTCTACTTGTGGGTTTATGGTTCATCACATAGTCTTCCTCTAAGAATCGAGCAATGGTGCTAACAATGACCTTCTTACCTTTAGGACTATAAAATAAACCTTCTTTCGTTCCTCTTGGATAGCCTACAAACAAGCGTACTTCTGTACGAGATTCCAACTTATCTGCTTTCCCATTCAGCACATGTGCAGGACTACCCCAAATGTGAACATGTTTCAGACTAGGCTTACGCCCAATCCACAGCTCTGTGGGAGTAAGAGGTACTGACTTAGAAAGAACCAAGTTCAAAATAAAAGCTGCAGTCTCTAAGGCATATCCCCAAAACGAATCTGGCAAATCCGAATAACTCATCATTGATCTAACCATCTCCATAAGAGTTCTATTCCTTCTTTCGGCTACACCATTCTGCTGGGGCGTTCTAGGTGCAGTCAATTAGGATACAATCCCAGCCTCTGATAAAAAATCCCTAAACTCTCCAAAGAGGTACTCGCCACCACGATCTGATCGTAATGACTTGATACATTTTCTATGACGTTTCTCCGTTTCAGTCTTGTACTCTTTGAATTTCTCAAAGCACTCAAACTTACGGCGCATCAAATAAATGTATCCATACCTTGAATAATCGTCAATAAATGTGACAAAATATTCAAAGCCACCTCTAGCTTGGATAGTCATGTGTCCACACAAATCAGAATAAACCAATTCCAACACATCTTTGGCCCTGTACCCCTTTGCCGTAAAAGGCCTTTTGGTCATTTTACCTTCCAAACAGGATTCACAGACTGGTAGTGCCTTCACTTCCAATGAACTCAAAGGTCCTTCTTCAACCAGTCTTTGAATCCTTCTTAGGTTAATATGCCTCAATCGCAAGTGCCAAAGACATGTTTGGTTCATACAAGAAGGTTCTTTTCTCTTATTTAAGTTAGATGACATATTATTCATTTCTATAAGTTGCATTGTGGGCGAAATAGGATTAATGACATACAAATTATCAACCAATGCACTAGAATCGATAAAATATTTATTCTTTCTAATAACAATATTTTCATTAAAATAAACTGAATATCCATCCTTAACTAACATAGAAATAGAAACTAAATTCCTTCTAAGTGAAGGTGCATAAAGACAATCTCTCAATGTCAAAGACTTATTTCTACCAAAAGATAAAGTAACATCTCCTAATGCAACGATCGATACTTTTGTAGCATCACCCATGAATAAGCATATCTCTCCATCACTGAGCCGTCTGGTTTCCTGGAACCCCTGTAATGTATTGCAGACATGATTAGTGGCTCTTGTATCTACACACCAGGTGTCGATAGATAACACTGCTAAACATGTTTTAACTACTAGTAAATGAGATATACCTTCTTTGTCCTCTTATTTGAGAAGTGGACAATCAGTCTTCCAATATCCTGACCCTTTGCACTTGAAACATTTGCCTTTCGGTTTTTTTCACCGCGCCTTGAGGTCCCATGCCTTTCTTTGCTGAGTTTGCCTATTTCTGAATGTTATTCTTCATCTTACCGCCTTTTAGCTTAGAAGTAGAAGCCTTTTCAGAAATAAAAATATGACCACTCTGCCTAAAGAGAGATTCAGCATCCTGTAGCTCTTTTGTAAGTTTTGCCAAACTATACAACCTTTTGTTCATGTTGTAATTAAGGCAGAAATTGTCAAAACTTTTAGGCAGATTTCCGAGATGATATCGACCAGGGATTCCGTATCGATTTCAGCTCCAAGGATCTCCATCTCATTCAGATGACCCATCATCTTGAGTGCATGATCCATTACTGGTGTACCCCCAGCCATTTTTGTATTCATCAAACATTTCATAGCAAACTGCCTAGCTGCTCTACTCTGATGTCCGAAGAGTTCCCTGAGGTTATACATCATGTCATAAGCAGTGGCCATGGCCTGATACTGATGTTGCAGTACATTTGACATAGATGCCAGAATGTAACACCGCGCCATCTCATCTGTCTTTTTCTATTTCTCATAAGCCTCTTTGACCTATTCATCAGAGTTAGCGTCAGGCTTAGGTGGGCATTCCTTAACAAGTACATATTTGTACTCCTTAGCAGTCAGAACAATGTCCAAATTACGTTTCCAGTCAATATAATTAGGTCAGTAAGTTTGTTTTTTTTAAGAATCACCATAAGTGGACTGAAAGAACCCATTTTTTGAGATCCTGAGAATCACATAAATAAAATTATGTAGGGCAAAAAAAACTTTTTGAATTAACTAAATATTAATTCCTTCAAAATAATAATAAGAAATTCACCAACACCTTGAACACCATGAATTTAGCATGCCATAAACGTGTGGACGTATACAAATTCAACCTTGTTCAATTAGGTTTTTCTTATTAATTTTACTATCATGTCAACATAACATTATGATAAATAAAATTAATATGCTGGTCTTGCTCTGGTCATACAAATAATAGCAGTGACTCCGCTGGGGAGGATACCATTATTTGTATCTAAGTGTATACCATTACTTAATACTAAGTCCATTACCTTGTAGTGAGTTCCTTCAGATGGAGAAGTGAACACATACTAGGTAACTTTCTACAATTATCCCTAAGGAAGTTTGTACTGGTGATCCATAATTATACTCATCCGATATGGAGTAAAGCTCTAAAGCCAACATGCAAGTATAATTACATCACCTACAAACCAGTAATGGAGACCATAGGATTTATACTAAATAAATATCCTCTCCCACTTAGTTATTTAACAATGAGGGTTTTTGTACTAGTTGATATTATGTCAATGTTGTCCATTATTAATGTAGGCTTAGTTTTTCAAAAAAAACCACACAATAATAAACATGCATAATAAGAAAAGGCAAAATGACAAAAATAAGAGAAAATATTAAACTATTATGGTCATCTTTGCTGCTTCGTCCTCAACTATCCGAATCCAAAATCTACCGCTGCGCAGATCTATTCGGGGTTCGACCTGCCCGGTCAGGTCGCGGGGTTCGGGGAAGCGTCCCGATATATTTTTGTTTTTTTCAGATTTTGGCTGTCGATTCCTTCATCAAAAATTATCTGTCTACCTCTGGACTGCTTAAAACCAGCATCTCGTCCGGCATCAGAAACAGCCACCACGGCCATCACGATTGATCGAAAATAATTAAAATTACATCAATTCTATGCCTCCCGAAGGAGTTCACACATAATCTAGATTGAAAAATTAAAATAATAAGCATGATGAACTCTCATGATTTTAATTACATCCACAGCAACAACAACATCCACGACATGTCCGTGGTTTAAACAACACAATCAAAAACATGCATTAGACAATAATAGTTGGATCTAAGATGCATGCAAAACCGAGTTAGAACAGATCTACATCTACCGACTATTATACAGCGTAGGTTTTATTGGACAACATGGACGTATCAATCAATACGTAGATCCAAAGTGGCTATGATACCAATTGATGGAACTAGGGATTCCCAGGACCCTTTCTTTGGTGTACGTATTGATCGATAGAAAGTTAAAAAGATCTAATACGTGTTCTAACCCTTCATAGGCGAAAACTAGAGTTCACGAATTATACCTGCGGCGGAAAGGAGACAAGTAATTCCTGGCAATCTTGAGCGGACGACCCCAAGATCTTCTGCACGTATTTCTTCCTCGAGTTGGACGTCGTGTGGGCGACGATTTTCCTGTTAGGGTTATAAACTAAAAGCATCACTTTTATAGTAACCTTATTTCCTTAAATTTTGAATGAGAATCATATGGGCAAATGTTTGCATATTGTATTTGTTGCAAGTGTTAATACAAATGTCTGATATTCTATATTGTAGATAATATGGTGTGTGGTGTCACACAGAAGATCATATCATCAGTTTTCTATGGAGTATATAAATAGTTCACGACCTAGATGGACTTGGACAATCTATTGGAAAGGTTGTAGTGTAATCTGGTATTAGTCTATCTTGACTATAGGTTTACACTAGTACACTTTGTGTGTATTGAACAGGACCACTTGAGGTTGTTCTCTTTGTACTGACTACATAAGAGAACAAACACCTATGTTATTATGGATGCTTGTACTCTTAATCCGGATATAATAACGGATATGTATATGCAATGTGCATTACTTTGACTCATAAAAGAGTGAGATTCATTATGGATCAACAGCCTCTATGAATTGGGTAATAACATTGTATGTATGATGGGCTGTTGATTATAAATGGAATCCATGTCCCGATATATCGGGTTGATGATGTTCTCTTAAGGAGCTCATAAGGATTGTCATGTAAACCCTGCAGGTGGATTACATCCGACATGACAAATAAAGTTGAGCGGTACTACTTAAGGATAAAAGATGTCGAATCAATATAGTTGTCAGTAACTTAATTTGATCGACGGACATACGATATCTTAACATGGGGAGCCAAACGAGCATATAATAAAAGGAGCCCACAAACATAATTTGGGATTAGGGAGGTAGTGCAACAATAGCTCATTAGTGGACCGAGCTATTGTTAATGGGCCTGGATGGTGTGTTCGGGCTGAACACGGGATATCCAGATCCGTTAGGAGGTCTAACCCTAATTTCTCCTCATGGTCCCTGCCGTAGCCTATATATATCCTCTATTCTCTGGCCGCCAGATTACTGATTAGAAAATCTAAAATTTTCTCTAAATTTATGATTCACGTAAGGAGAGAAAGAGAGTGCTGCCAAGGAGAAGAAAAGGTTGGGAGATCGTCGCCCACACGACGTCCAACTCGAGGAAGGAATACGTGCAGAAGATCTTGGGGTCATCCGCTCGAGATTGCCAGGAATTACTTGTCTTCTTTTCGCCGCAGGTATAATTCGTGAACCCTAGTTTCCGCCTATGAAGGGTTAGAACACGTTTTTGATCTGTTTAACTTTCTATCGATCAGTACGCACACCAAAGGAAGGGTCCTGGGAATCCCCAGTTCTATCAATTGGTATCAGAGCCAGGTTGGATCTACGTATTGATTGATACGTCCATGTTGTCCAATAAACTTGCGTTATGTAATAGTCGGTAGATGTAGATCTGTTCTAACTCGGTTTTGCAGGCATCTTAGATCCAACTATTATGGTCCAATGCATGTTTTTGATTGTGTTGTTTAAACCACGAACATGTCGTGGATGTTGTTGTTGCTGTGGATGTAATTAAAATCACGAGGGTTGATCGTGCTTATTAATTTAATTTTTTAATCTAGATTATGTGTGAACTCCATCGGGAGGCATAGCATTGATGTAATTTTAATTATTTTTGATCAATCGTGATGGCGGTGGTGGCTGTTTCTGACGCCGGACGAGATGCTGGTTTTGAGCAATCCAGAGGTCGAACCCCGTATAGATCTGCGCAGCGCCAGATTTTGGATTCGGATAGTTGAGGACGGAGCAGCAAAGATGACCATAATAGTTGGATATTTTCTCTTATTTTTGTCATTTTGCTTTTTCTAATTATGCATGTTTATTATTGTGTGGTTGTTTTTTTGAAAAACCAAGCCTACATTAATAATTGACAACATGGACATAATATCAACTAGTAGAAAAACCCTCATTGTTAAATAACTAAGTGGGAGAGGATTTTTGTTTAGTATAAATCCTATGGTCTCCATTACTGGTTTGTAGGTGATGTAATTATACTTGTGTGTTGGCTTTAGTGCTTTCCTCCATATCGGATGAGCATAATTATGGATCACCAGTACAAACTTCCTTAGGGATAATTGTAGAAAGTTACCTAGTATGTGTTCACTTCTCCATCTGAAGGAACTCATTACAAGGTAATGGACTTAGTATTAAGTAATGGTATACACTTAGATACAAATAATGGTATCCTCCCCATCGGAGTCACTGCTATTATTTGTATGACCAGAGCAAGACCAGCATATTAATTTTATTTGTCATAAAGTTATATTGACATGATAGTAAAATTAATAAGAAAAATCTACTTGAACAAAGTTGAATTTGTATAAGTCCACACTATTGTGGCATGCTAAATTCATGGTGTTCAAGGTGTTGATGAATTTCTTATTATTGTTTTGAGGGAATCAATATTTAGTTAATTCAAAAAAAAATTTTGCCCTACATAATTTTATTTATGTGATTCTCAGGATTTCAAAAATGGGTTCTTTCAGTCCACTTATGGTGATTCTTAAAGAAAACAAACTTACTGGACCTAATTATATTGACTGAAAACGTAATTTGGACATTGTTCTGACTGCTGAGGAGTACAAATATGTACTTGTTGAGGAATGCCCACCTAAGCCTGATGCTAACTCTGATGAAGAGGTCAAAGAGGCTTATAAGAAGTAGAAAAAGGCAGATGAGATGGCACGGTGTTACATTCTGGTATTTATATCAAATGTACTGCAACATCAGCATCAGGCCATGGCCACAGCTTATGACATGATGTATAACCTCAAGGAACTCTTCGGACATCAGAGTAGAGCAGCTAGGCAGTTTGCAATGAAATATTTGATGAATACAAAAATGGCTGAGGGCACACCAGTAAGGGATCATGTTTTCAAGATGATGGGTCATCTGAATGAGATGGAGATCCTTGGAGCTGAAATCGATGGGGAAACCCAGGTCGATAACATTCTCGGGACTCTGCCTAAAAGTTTTGACAATTTCTGCCTTAATTACAACATGAACAAAAGGTTGTATAGTTTGGCAGAACTTGCAAAAGAGCTACAGGATGTTGAATCTCTCTTTAGGCAGAGTGGTCATGTTTTTGTTTCTGAAAAGGCTTCTACTTCTAAGCCAAAAGACGGTAAGAAGAAGAATAGCATTCAGAAACAGGCAAACTTAGCAAAGAAGGGCATGGGACCTCAAGGCACGGTGAAGAAGCCGAAAGGCAAATGTTTCAAGTGTAAAGGGTCAGGACATTGGAAGACTGATTGTCCACATCTCAAACAAGGGAACAAAGAAGGTATATCTCATTTACTAGTAGTTGAAACATGTTTAGCGGTGTTATCTACCGGCACCTGGTGTGTAGATACATGAGCCACTAATCATGTCTGCAATACATTGCAGGTGTTCCAGGAAACCAGACGGCTCAGTGATGGAGAGATATCCTTGTTTATGGGTGATGCTACAAAAGTATCGGTCGTTGCATTAGGAGATGTTACTTTATCTTTTGGTAGAAATAAGTCTTTGACATTGAGAGATTGTCTTTATGCACCTTCACTTAGAAGGAATTTAGTTTCTGTTTCTATGTTAGTTAAGGATGGATATTCAGTTTATTTTAATGACAATATTGTTATTAGAAAGAATAAACATTTTATCGATTCTAGTGTATTGGTTGATAATTTGTATGTCATTAATCCTATTTCGCCCACAATGCAACTTATGGAAATGAATAATATGTCATCTAACTTAAATAAGAGAAAAGAACCTTCTTGTATGAACCAAACATATCTTTGGCACTTACAATTGGGGCATATTGACCTAAGAAGGATTCAAAGACTGGTTGAAGATGGACCTTTGAGTTCATTGGAAGTAGAGGCACTACCAGTTTGTGAATCCTGCTTGGAAGGTAAAATGACCAAAAGGCCTTTTACGACAAAGGGGTATATGGCCAAAGATGTGTTTGAATTGATTCATTCTGATTTGTGTGGACCCATGACTATCCAAGCTAGAGGTGGCTTTGAATATTTTGTTACATTTATTGACGATTATTCAAGGTATGGATACATTTATTTGATGCGCCGTAAGTCTGAGTGTTTTGAGAAATTCAAAGAGTACAAGACTGAAACGGAGAAACGTCATGGAAAATGTATCAAGTCATTACGATCATATCGTGGTGGCGAGTACCTCTTTGGAGAGTTTAGGGATTATTTATCAGAGGCTGGGATTGCATCCCAATTGACTGCACCTGGAACGCCCCAACAGAATGGTGTAGCCGAAAGAAGGAATAGAACTCTTATGGAGATGGTTAGATCAATGATGAGTTATTCATATTTGCCAAATTCATTTTGGGGATATGCCTTAGAGACTGCATCTTATATTTTGAACTTGGTTCCTTCTAAGTCAGTACCTCTTACTCCCACAGAGCTGTGGATTGGACGCAAGCCTAGTCTGAAACTTGTTCGCATTTGGGGTAGTCCAGCACATGTGCTGAATGGGAAAGCAGATAAGTTGGAATCTCGTACAGAAGTACGCTTGTTTGTAGGCTATCCAAGTGGAACGAAAGGAGGTTTATTTTATAGTCCTAAGGATCAGAAGGTCATTGTTAGCACCAATGCCCGATTCTTAGAGGAAGACTATGTGATGAACCATAAACCCACAAGTAGAGTTGTTCTAGAAGAACTGAGACGTGAGACACCAAGTACTTTAGTACCAACAGTACAAGAGGATGAACCACAAATACCTGCACAACGTGTCACAAATGTTACACAACAACCGATAGTGCCTCGTCGTAATGGGAGGGTTGTGATACAACCTGATAGATATATGTTCTTGGGAGAGTCGTCAGACTTCGTCCCTGAGGAACAAGATTATGATCCATGTACCTACAATGAAGCACTCCAAGATAAAGATACAGAGTCTTGGCAAAAAGCAATGATATCTGAAATAGAATCTATGGATTCTAATCAGGTCTGGGAGCTTGTAGAACCACCCGTTGGTTTAAAAGCCATTGGATGCAAGTGGGTCTATAAGAGAAAAAGAGGAACAGACGGTAAGGTTGAAACCTTTAAAGCTCGGCTTGTAGCAAAAGGTTTTACTCCAAGAGAGGGTATCGATTATGAGGAAACCTTTTCTCCTGTAGCCATGCTTAAGTCTATTCGGATTCTTTTATCTATTGCAGCTCATCTCGATTATGAGATTTGGCAAATGGATGTCAAGACAGCTTTCCTTAATGGAAGTCTTGAGGAAGACATCTATATGAAGCAACCAGACGGGTTCATTGAAAAGGGCCAGGAGCATCTTGTTTGTAAGCTCAAAAAGTCCATTTATGGACTTAAGCAAGCTTCCAGATCTTGGAACATCTATTTTGATCAGGTGATAAAATCCTATGGATTTGATCAATGTCAGGATGAATCATGTGTATACAGAAAGTGTGACGGAAACGTGGTGGTGTTTCTAGTACTTTATGTGGATGACATCTTGCTCATTGGAAACAATGTGAAGGTATTATCTGATGTAAGGGTATGGTTATCCAAACAGTTTGATATGAAGGACTTGGGAGAAGTAGGTCACATCCTTGGGATCAAAGTTCTACGAGATCGCAAGAAAAAGATGTTGGGCTTATCCCAAGCTTCCTATATCGATACTGTACTAACTCGTTTTAGCATGCAAATTTCTAAGAAAGGTTTCTTACCTTTTAGACATGGAATTTCTCTATCAAAGGAGCAGTGTCCGAGGACACCTAAGGAGATAGAGAACATGAAGGCAGTTCCTTATGCTTCAGCAGTAGGAAGCTTAATGTATGCAATGCTATGTACGAGACCAGACATCTGCTTTGCCGTAGGCATGGTCAGCAGATATCAGTCTAACCCAAGACAAGAGCACTGGACTGCCGTAAAGCATATTTTGAAGTACCTGAAAAGGACTAAAGAGTATATGCTAGTTTACCAGGCAGATAGTTTAGTTCCCTTGGGGTATACAGACTCAGATTTTCAGTCAGATAGGGATTCCAGGAAATCTACCTCAGGTTATGTGTTTACTTTGGAAGGTGGAGCCATTGTGTGGAGGAGTATCAAGCAAAAATGTATTGCTGATTCCACCATGGAAGCCGAGTATGTGGCAGCCTCCGAGGCAGCCAAAGAAGCGGTTTGGCTCAGAAACTTTCTGTTGGACTTGGATGTGGTACCTAGTTTGCCTAAGTCTATTACACTTTATTGTGATAATAGTGGTGCAGTTGCAAACTCGAAGGAACCACGAGCCCATAAGACAGGCAAACACATTGAGCGCAAGTACCACCTGATAGGAGATTTCGTAAAGAAAGGAAAAGTTACTGTGATCAAGATAGCATCAGCCGACAACCTAGCTGATCCCTTTACAAAGAGCTTACCAGCTAAGGCTTTTGACAGTCATGTTGAGGGAATGGGAGTCAGATGTGTAGCAGCATGGCTTTAAGTATAAGTGGAAGATTTGTAACAGTATACTGAAAAGTAATGCTTTGAGTATAAGTGGGAGATTGTTAGGGTTATATACTAAAAGCATCACTTTTATAGTAACCTTATTTCCTTAAATTTTGAATGAGAATCATATGGGCAAATGTTTGCATATTGTATTTGTTGCAAGTGTTAATGCAAATGTCTGATATTCTATATTGTAGATAATATGGTGTGTGGTGTCACACAGAAGATCATATCATCAGTTTTCTATGGAGTATATAAATAGTTCACAACCTAGATGGACTTGGACAATCTATTGGAAAGGTTATAGTGTAATCTAGTATTAGTCTATCTTGACTATAGGTTTGTACTAGTACACTTTGTGTGTATTGAACAGGACCACTTGAGGTTGTTCTCTTTGTACTGACTACATAAGAGAACAAACACCTCTGTTATTATGGATGCCTATACTCTTAATCCGGATATAATAACGGACATGTATATGCAATGTGCATTACTTTGACTCATAAAAGAGTGAGATTCATTATGGATCAACAACCTCTATGAATTGGGTAATAACATTGTATGTATGATGGGCTGTTGATTATAAATGAAATCCATGTCCCGATATATCGGGTTGATGATGTCCTCTTAAGGAGCTCATAAGGATTGTCATGTAAACCCTGCAGGTAGATTACATCCGACATGATAAATAAAGTTGAGCGGTACTACTTAAGGATAAAAGATGTCGAATCAATATAGTTGTCAGTAACTTAATTTGATCGACGGACATACGATATCTTAACATGGGGAGCCAAACGAGCATATAATAAAAGGAGCCCACAAACATAATTTGGGATTAGAGAGGTAGTGCAACAATAGCTCATTAGTGGACCGAGCTATTGTTAATGGGCCTGGATTGTGTGTTCGGGCTGAACACGGGATATCCAGATCCGTTAGGAGGCCTAACCCTAATTTCTCCTCATGGTCCCTGCCGTAGCCTATATATATCCTCTATTCTCTGGCCGCCAGATTACTGATTAGAAAATCTGAAATTTTCTCTAAATTCGTGATTCACGTAAGGAGAGAAAGAGAGTGCTGCCAAGGAGAAGAAAAGGTTGGGAGATCGTCGCCAACACGACGTCCAACTCGAGGAAGGAATACGTGCAGAAGATCTTGGGGTCGTCCGCTCGAGATTGCCAGGAATTACTTGTCTTCTTTTCGCCGCAGGTATAATTTGTGAACCCTAGTTTCTGCCTATGAAGGGTTAGAACACGTTTTTGATCTGTTTAACTTTCTATCGATCAATACGCACACCAAAGGAAGGGTCCTGGGAATCTCCAGTTCTATCATTTCCAACATTTTCTTCTCCTTGACAGCCCTCTCTTTTTCTTCTTACATGAATCACGAATTTAGAGAAAGTATTTGATTTCTGATCAGTAGTCTGGTGGCCAGAGAATAGAGGATATATATAGGCTACGGCAGGGACCATGGAGAGAAATTAGGGTTAGGCCTCCTAACGGATCTGGATATCCCGTGTTCAGCCCGAATACACAATCCAGGCCCATTAACAATAGCTCGGTCCACTAATGAGCTATTGTTGCACTACCTCCATAATCCCAAATTATGTTTGTGGGCTCCTTTTTTTATATGCTCGTTTGGCTTCCCATATTAAGATATCGTATGTCCGTCGATCAAATTAAGTTACTGACAACTATATTGATTCGACATCTTTTATCCTTAAGTAGTACCGCTCAACTTTATTTGTCATGTCGAATATAATCCACCTGTAGGGTTTATTTGACAATCCTTAAGAGCTCCTTAAGGAGACTTCATCAACCCGATATATCGGAACATAGATTCTATTTATAATCAACAGCCCATCATACATACAATGTTATTACCCAATTCATAGAGGTTGTTGATCCATAATGAATCTCACTCTTTTATGAGTCAAAGTAATGCACATTGCAAATACATGTCCGTTCACTACACCAAAATGGTTATTTTGGAACACCAAGCAATTTTCAATTCGGAACACTTATTATCTGTACCTAGTGGTTGTAACGGAACAAAAGTGTTCCAAAACAGAAAAGCGTTCCTGATATAATTTATTTTAATTTTTAGATTTTTATTATTATTTAGAAACGCTTTTCTAGTATACCAAATATGTTTCAAATTTGGAATGCACACATGTGCATCTCACGTGCTTGCTAAGTGTTCCAACAGATTGGTTTCTTTCCCTCCTGCAACCAAAAAAGTTGCTTTATTCTCCCAAAAGTAATCCCTCCCTCTGAACCAAAAAACTTTCTTCACCCCAAAAATAAAACCCTACTTCCCACGTCGACCTAGCCGGAGTTCCTTCCCGCCGCATTAGTAGGAGTTCCCGTCCAGTTAGCAGGAGATCGACCTAGCCTCCCCGATGACGATATCGACTTAGCAGGAGGATTCGCCGACTTAGCAGGAGGATTCGCCGATCGACCATCCCGACTCTCTTTCCTATTTGTTCCTTTTCTTTTCTCAGTCTTTTGGTTCAATTAATTTTGAGGAAGAAATTCTTATCAATTTTAGGATCTTGCTTTGAATTAATTTTAGGGCCTCTCTTTGGTTCAGTATTTTAGTTCAATATTTTTGTATTAGTGCAATGTCAGTGTTTTAATGTGATGATAGACTTTAAATCATTCATCTTCCTATAAATGTTTATATTTTGAGAAATTTAAGATATATGGATTATATTTAGATAATGAGTACAGACCATTACATTTAATATATATGGATCATTATTGTTATGATCCCGGATCTTAACCTAACTCAGTGTCTTCAAAACTCATATGTATTGTGTTCTAGTTCTTTTTCTTATGCTTAATTTTTGTCTCCATGATTCTCAGAGTTTTAGTCATAGGTGATATTCTTCCCTTTGGATGTACAGATGAGGGAATGATGATTTTCTTGAAAAATGTTCCAATGGCTCGGACTAGGTCTGAATTTCAAAGACATGGTGTTACAAGTTTTTATTAATTATTAGGATTAGCATTTAGGGGCATTTTGGGATGTAATTTGATATTGGGAAATTCTTAATTAAATTGTGTGATGACGAGGAGCTGTCAGTTCGAAATGACGAGGAGTTGTCGAAGTTTATGGGCACTGTCACCATTGCCAATGGAAGAGTAAAGTCGAACATCCACAACCTTCTCCTTCTACGAATGAAAGGGTGAATGCAACAAAGAAAATTGTTTGGAAAGAAGTTTGTAATATTGTTTAGGGGCTTCTTGATTAGTGTTTCCTTTAGAAGTTCCTTTTTAGTCGGTCTGAATTTTGTTCTCATGCCTAGGCTAAAGCTAGATTAAAACTTTTGGTGTGACGAGTGACATATATATGGAGACTGATACCTGAAGTAGAAAAAGTAGGTGAGGTGATCCAAGAGTTCTTTATTCCTTTGTCGAGGGAAGCAGAGATAATAAAGCACAATTAATCAATGGTTGAATAGTTAATTCAATCTTATCCAAGAGCTGCATATATACTTAGTTTCTAGTAGTATGTGTTGTAGTTGAGGAAAAGAGTATAAAAAACAAAGAAAGGCATCATCCCCTATGGATTCTCTAACATTGATGTTATGGTCCTCACAATTTTGTGTGTGTGTATGTGTGCAGTTCATTTGGACTATCAAGATATATATGGAGTGAAAGCATGATGGGGGTGCTAGTTCATTGGCATTGTCATTCTTTGCTACCTACTTTCTTGTTTGATTTCTTTAACATGTTTCTGACTTTTTTGACAGTTGTCGCATCATAATGTATAATGCTTATTGATGCAGTGATAGTCCATTGCATTTGCATCATGACTATATGGTATGACATTCATCATATTGTTATTTACAATTTATTTCTATTTATAATACATGCATGTCTAAATTTTGGAGTCGTCTTTGGAACTATGGATATAATACTCCTACGAGTATAGAAATTTCCATTGTTTTTGTATATTTGCTAGGATACACGTTTTGTTTCTACATTATCATAGATATAAAGTCTGTGTTCCATTTTTAGATTTTATAGCTATTTCCATCAACATTGCTACTTATATTTCCCTTCTTATGTTTTTGACGACCAGACTGTATCCCGAGCCCATGCCGACCTCGTCGCCGACGGGATGGACATCGTGGGAGGGGGGGTGGACCCCCTTCCAAAGTTTGTGTCGTAAGTATATCCAAACTCGGAACATCTATAAAGAAGGCATCTGGTTCTGGTTCTGGTTCGAGTTCTAGGACACTTAATTTGTCGTCTAAAGGTAGCAGCAGTAACGAAGCCGAACTTGACGAGGGCGACTTGCTCACTTTTGGGAATGTAACTCTTTGGCGAATGAAGGAAATGAAATGAATCCTCCTTACATTACATTGGGCTTTGTTGTTGTTTTGACCAATGGCCTTTTGTATAGGTTTCTTTCTGTTCCGGTTGTAATCTTCGTCCATTCGATCGTGGATCAATCGATTAAAGACTATATTTCATCTATTGGTTTGTAATCACTCCTACACTTCATTTAGTAGTCTGCTAGTGTAACTTTTGAATTGGCATCTTGTTGTTCCATCTACCTATATGTACATTATGTATCCTATACGCTTCTGTTGGAAATTATTGTTTTTTTACGGATTAAAAGGGCAAAAAATAGTAGATAATGAGGAAGGATGGAAATTATCAAAACGGACTTCTTTCCTATGATGGTGATGATAATGAAGAAGTTCCATTTTTAGATTTTATAGCTATTTCCATCAACATTGCTACTTATATTCCCCTTCTTATGTTTCACTTGATATTCTCATAATTCTATCTACATACATAAGACCTTCTATCTAACCATTTTCAAATATTGACTGAATTTTAGGCCAAAATTATATTTTGCATTTGTTTGATACTATATGTTTGCTTTTTATCAGGTTTTTATAAGAATTTCATATTGCATCCTGTAGGTAAAGATGATTAGCAAACACTGACAAAATTATCCTAGAGACTGCTAAGCTCCTAAGGGAGGAGTACCTTGCACAAAATGCCTTTACTTCGTAAGTCATTGCTTTTCTTCTATGAAGTATTCTCTCTGCATAATCCAAGTCACTTGTTGTCTATATGCTGCTACAGTGTGCTGCAGTTTTATAATGCATCCCTTTTGATGACTGACAGTTACGACAAATTTTGCCCATTCCACAAGTCAGTTTGGATGATGCGCAATATTATTCACTTCAAAAATTTGGTAAACCAAGTAACTTATACTCTTTTTCCATGTTTTACACTACACTGTCTCCATCTAGACTAAAGAACACTTTACTGAAGTAGAAGAACATTTTACTCAAATCACATCTATCTACGTTTCTCTATGAAGGATTCCTGCCAGTTGGTGGCCTTAGTCCTTGAAGCAAGCTGGTAAACCACATGGATTTCTCAACAAATGTATGCGAGAGAACCTCTTACACAAGCCTCGCTTTTATAGCAATACATATTACTGACTACCCTTCGATAATGGATCTTGTAACAGTTTTCCGAAACACATATCATCCATCAAACCCATATCTGACTCATTTCTTATGATCATAAGCATAACTTCACAATTTTGTTTCAATTATAAAATTTATTTAGGGATCATACGCCTGTTGCCTCCGATTTTTTTTTTAGATTAATTGGGTAGGTACATAACTAGGATCAAACCAGAGTAGCTCCCAACCAAAATATATTTATCAAATTTTAACTATTACAAAAACTAATAGTAAACTTTCCAGGAACAAGATGTCCTAAGAACATCCAACAACAAGATACAAAAGTCGTTTGCACATTACCTCATCATTGATGCTTTAGAAATTTTCTTCTGATGTGAAAGTTGTGTATTTCATGGACTGGAGGCTGGTTTGGTAAATGAGAGCAACTGCCATTCATGGTAGTATTCCAGTATGGTTAGATTGTCTTGTTTAATGTTTCTGATCATGAAGTTGATGGATATCTGAAGATTGTAGAAAAGCATGCATCAAGTTTGCTGACAGAGACGAGAAAAGATGGTAAGAATTCCAATATTGGTTGTCTACTATTTTTAACCTATTGAAGCTCTACGGA
The DNA here is from genome assembly GCA_029216955.1 of Iris pallida. Lineage (NCBI taxonomy): Eukaryota > Viridiplantae > Streptophyta > Magnoliopsida > Asparagales > Iridaceae > Iris > Iris pallida. The sequence continues at coordinate 15,836,184 of JANAVB010015600.1, forward strand.
TAAGCTACGTACGAAAGTTCATTATATGATATAATGCACCATCCAAATTTCTATACAGCAATCTGTCCATGCGTCCATCTATATATATTCCTTTTATAATTTTTATGCACACAATTTGGAAGGATAAAGGCACACATGGATAACTTCAGTTTACTTCTAGCTGTCTTGAATTGACATCTCCACGCCTCTTTCATGGATAACATAAAAAAGATGCAATGTAACTAAAAAAAGATGCAATGTAACTCCTGAATTGATGACATGTTTTTAATGTCGGATCAAAAGGAATTCATTGTACATTGAGTTGAGGGATAGCAGAGGAAGTCAAATTGCAATAATGACTATACTTTAGGGCTTGGTCGTCGTGAAGGTGTTGAATTTACTTAAGCCTATCTATGGACACATCTTTATGCAGTCTGTTCTTTTCAGTTTAAAAGCAAATAGAGAAGAGAGAATAATGTATTCTGTGCACATAAGTATGTTAGTTTATTCTTAGATGACCATCTACTGATCTCATGACTTGAGGGAACTAAAACGAGTCAACATAATAAATATCCTATTTGAGACCCTTTAAGAGGTAACATGCTATTGGCTTAGATCAATAACCAAATTTAGGCAATTTTTTAATTTACATTGGCAGGAAAACTTCTGTTGGTAAATATCGATATGGATTTGTTTGGAAAAGGAGCTGTGTCATATGGCAGACATATAGAAGTTTGTTGAGACACGAGACTTTTCTAAGTCTAACAAAATAAGTGTCTGTCCAACTAATTCCATTTTATCATCTATGATTTGGGATGACAGTACATGATTTATCATCAACCAACAACAACAACATCACCAATACCAACAACATGAACGAAGCTGTTATTCCAAATTCTAGGGGCTGATAACATGTGCCTAGACTAGGGTACCTTTTTTGTGTTGTGGGAAAACAGAAGAAGTTTTGTTTATATACTGGATAAAATCTAAGTGTAGTTAACTCTATGATTCATTGTGGTAATAGCTAGTAAATTGAGTCCTAAGGTTCGTAGTATCGGTATTGGAATCGGTCTCAGACCATTTCTATAAGTATCGGTATCGACGATAATGGTAGTATCGGCGGTTTCAGATCGGAGTATCGGATTTTTTGGTATCGGAAAACAAATAATTATTAATTGATTATTAACATTTTAAAAATATATTTTATACATTTAGCATAATTTTAAGTATTTCCAGTGTTATTTCTTAGTAGTTTTGAAAATAAATGAAATAGTAGTTACCCTTACCGATTGTTTTACATGCAATAGATCAATTTTCTTCTTTTATATGCTTTTACAACCTTATTATGCTTTAAACCCTTGTTGATTTGTCTTTTTCGTTTAATTTTCTTTGCCTAATTGATCAGAAAAGATGCCCCCAATGTCGGTATCGGTCAGTATCGGGTATCGCTCGGTATCGGATTTGGACATTTCAAACAGTATCGGTATCGACCGTATCGGATCGGTATCGGCCGATATTTTAAACTATAGAGCATATATTAGGTACAGAAATAAAATTATCACTGCATGCCCACTATTTGACAAATTCTATCAGGAAGCTTCTTCTTGCTTAGATTTTGTAGAATAGTGCGATTTAGATACACTTACGCCTTGTACCTGTAAAGTTTAAGAAAGCGTTTGCATTTTGTGATGTAAACAGTTGAGGATGTACGTATTAATAATTTACTTGATTGTTTTGTTTGAAACATTATAAAAAATTGGCTTGTATGGGCCTTTTATTCATACTTTAACATTTTTTTAGAATTGTTCCAGATTATGCCGTAGTTGAAAACCCAACCTTGGAAACATGGATGAAAGGTGGGCTGGACTACATAAAGCTGAATAATTTGAGCATAGATGGAATTCGTATTATTGGAACTGTTCTTGGTCAATGTATTGCTCTAGATCATTATATTGGACAAGTATGTTATAGTTTTCAAACTTTCAGAAGTGGTGTCAGTCTTGTTGGAGTTTTTCCATTTGCAGGCACCTAATTTTTCTGATGATGTGGACATAGAACATTCTGATGACTCAAGTATTGATGATCCGGGCTCCCTTGTAGGATCAGTGTCTGATTTAAAGACTATCATTACCGAAGTATCGAGTAAGAAACCCGGGTTGATACTTATCATACTGTAGGCTGTCCTTGAAATTATAGAGGCCAATAAAACCACTCAGGGCAAGAAGGGTATATGTCATTTTCTAACATCAAAGCACCGAAGTGAGAGAGCAGAAATTAGTCATTTTTGTTCTCTTGTTCATTGGCTTCTTTTGAACTTGAAGGCACTCAAGGAATCCTGTCAAATTGGTGTCAGTTGTGAAGACTCGGTACGCCCTACAGGCGGAAATGCTGCACCTAAAGTTTCACTCAGAAATCTCTTCTACAAATGTCTGTCTTTATCTGTTTTGGGTGATAATCATCTCTCCGCCTCTGTTCTGCTTCTTGCTGAAATGATCGATAATAATTCTTTAAACAAGAAACTCGAGAAAATCCCTTTGCTACGTTCACAAGACCACCTAGAATTCATAGAAGATACTACCTTATCCAATACTAGTAAGACGATTCTACAAGAGGAGGCCTCTATCAAGCAAGCGACAGAAAAGCTGGAGCTTCTCAAGTCACATATACAGAACCGAAGTAATAAAGGTAGAAGCTCTATGGATGGCAACCAAGATGCAAATGATGGAGCATGGTCGATGTGCACATCTTGGATCCCATATCCGATCGGTATGCTACCTTGTTCTTTTAGTTCTACTGCAGTTCTTCCTGTTCTTGACATGGTTGATGAAGCCACAAAACTTGATAAGGCCATAATAAGCAATAACAAAGTTGATGCTGAAATGAGCTCCGACTATGTTGAGAATGTTCATATCACTGGGATGAGTGAATCAGATGGCGTCTGTAATGAGAATGAAAGTGCTAGCAAACGGTTAAGGATGTCGGGAGAAGTGCATGAATCAGATTTGCTGAAGAAGGCGGATGCTTTTGAAGGTTCTTTATTGATTGGTGGAATCTGGAAGAAGGTTTCTGAAGAGGAGTTGCTTACGATAGAGTCCAATATCAGGATTTTTGCCTAATTATCTTACGAAACACAGTAAAAATGTTCTCTGTACTTCAGTACTTCCAACCCAAGATTGGTCAAGCATTTATCAGATTAGATCAAAACAAGTTGAGTAATAGCAGCTTCAAGTAGATTCAGCTCATGCTACTAGTTGCAACTTACATCTAGCAAGTCATACATGATGAAGGAGGACACGAGCACAATTATCACGGTCATAAGTGATCAAATTCTGTTGGGACATATTTATTTGGGATCAGCAAACACATACATTGATGGAAGAAAGATGAGATTGATACTATTATGCGAAGTAAATTGGGATTACAGTTGAGCTAAGAGTCGAGAGCTAAGAGCGCATTTTGTTGGTAATTATGTGCTATCTTACCTGGGCAGAGGTCATAATATTTAAGATTGTTGTTTTAGCCAGGCATTTAGTTTCTGGTAATAGCCATTGTAATTGATTCAGTAAAATTGTGTGGAGATCTTAGTGACAAGGAACTTCTATTTCCTCTTCCAATATATATATATATATATATATATATATATATATATATATATATATATATATATATATAAATATGTATATATATATATATATATATATATATATATATATATATATATATATATATATTTCATGCGATTTTAGGGGGAAATCCTAATTTCTATTCATTGCACAGGTTGATGGAATGCTTGCAGAGTTCACAGATATCAATCGTGGAATGGAGAAAACCGGCACCTTTACCATGGAAAGGAAAAAGCTTTTTCAATTCGTGGGGAAGGCAAACTCTAATTTGGAAGATGTCATCCTTAAGCTTGGGCTTTTCGAGAGGTAGTTGTAATTCTAATAACCGTTCTGCTTCCTGCTGCTAGTGAATACAAAGTTGTGCAGTGGATAAGGATTTTTCCATCTTTTTCTTTGTCGACTCAGAAAAGCAATATACTATGCCTACATTGCTTGTAAGGTATTGACAAGTTACTTGTTGATCACTTGGTTAATAAACTCAATGCAATAGGGATCAACAACCTAGAACAGTCTTCACTCTGTTATTGGCTTTTGAATGTGCACTACAGCTGACATATTTTGGTTGATTGCGTGAGTATATCATTAAAAATTGATTTGGTTCAGATGCTTATCCATTTTTAATGTGGGAAGACGTGAAGTTCTATCATTATTATAACTTGACCCAAATTGGAATTCAACTAGAAATCCTACAGTTGCTTGTATCCAACATCCCGACTTTACCATTCAGTCTGTGCGTTAGCCTACATATGTACTTCATAGTCATATCATGTATCATCTCGTGTTTTATTTCTGAGTTGGATTCATTCTTTGGGCTTTCAAATTATTTTAGGATTCTATTCTTTCCTGTCATTATTGTATGTATTATTGACTTGTTGCACTATTAATCTTTTGTCCATCAGAAATGTTCTTGCCTAAATGCTTTTTTTGGTTTAGTGTTTGCCCAGTTCTATATGTGTTAACGATTTTTTTATTTTAACTTGTTTTATAATGTTGCATGCAGGTGTTTCTGGTTGCCATTGTTCAAATCCCATCATTCGGTTGGAGAATGATTTTGGATCATGTTTCGAAGAACTAATTTTTGATGAGACAGAAATCCAAGTAGGTTTACTACCGAAGTTGGGTCATCCATCAGTTCATCTAGAAGGGAGTTTGATGGTGCTTGATTTAAATTGCCCTATTTTAAATATTAGGAACTAGAGATGAATGCTATCATATTTTGTACTTTATAATAATTTGAAGTATTTCAATTTGTATGGTGAATGTGTGACTTGGGCGAAGACGTACAATGCTTTTTCTCTTGTATGTTTATATTGCCATTATGAAGAAAAGTTTTAACTGGTGTCTTCTTGAAATAATCTATTAAAGTGTTATTTATTTTAAAAGAGTAACATTGTGGATATCTGGAAGAGATGATTTGCATGTGTTAATAATTTGCTCAAATGTTCTCTCATTGACTATAGCTATTACTTAATTTGTGTCTTTAGCCTAATTGTGGTTCAAACTAAAAATGGAATGCAAAAATGAAATTAAAAAATAAACAGGAACGTTAATAAAGTGTTGCAAAATTAACCATAATAATATTGTAAAAGTGTTGCAATTATATTTAGGAACGAGCTTAAAGCGTTTCAAAATGACATTTAGAAACATTTCAAATATGTTCCGAAAATAATTTAGAAACACATTATATATGTTCCAAAAATCTAATTTTGGAACGCCTGATAAATGTTCCAAACTAAATTTAGGAACGCTGTATAAGTGTTCCACATATTGCAACACCACTTTTAGGAACGGTTATGATATGTTCCTAAAAATATTAGGAACATATAAAAATTGTTTCTAAAAGCCTTTTTTGGTGTAGTGGTTATTATATCTGGATTAAGAGCACAAGCATCCATAATAACGGAGGTGTTTGTTCTCTTATGTAGTCAGTACAAAGAGAACAACCTCAAGTGGTCCTGTTCAATACACACAAAGTGTACTAGTGTAAACCTATAGTCAAGATAGACTAATACCAGATTACACTTCAACCTTTCCAATAGATTGTCCAAGTCCATCTAGGTTGTGAACTATTTATATACTCCATAGGGAACTGATAGTATGATCTTTTGTGTGACACCACACACCATATTATCTACAATATAGAATATCAGACATTTGCATTAACACTTGCAACAAATACAATATGCAAACATTTGCCCATATGATTCTCATTCAAAATTTAAGGAAATAAGGTTACTACAAAAGTGATGCTTTTAGTAAATAACCCTAACAATCCCAAGACAAGGGAGTACGACATCTACGCCAGTATAATGCCTAGAATGGTAACATCTCAATGCTAGCCTGAAAACTGTTGTTGTATGCAAACTCCACCAAGTATAAATGATCCTCCCAGAAACCTCCAAAATCTATGACACAAGTCTGTAGCATGTCCTTGAGTGCCTGAATAGTCCTTTCTGACTGTCCGTCCAACTGCGGGTGGTATGTAGTACTCAACTTGAGCTGAGTGCCAAAACTAGTATACAGACTCCACCAAAATTAGGAAGTAAAGCGACTATCTCGATCCGAGACAATGCTCACCAAAACTCCATGAAGTCTGACAATCTGATGCACATATACCTCTGCTAGCTTCTCCGTAGACAAACACACTTTGAATGGCAAGAAATGGGCTGATTTGGTTAACCTGTCTACGATGACCCAAATCGTATCTTTTTCTCCTGGTGTACGTGGCAATCCTGAAACAAAGTCCATCGTAATGTGCTCTCACTTCCACTCCGGAATGGACAATGGTTGTAACAGTCCTCCTGGCCTCTATCTCTCTACCTTTACCTGCTGACAGATCAAATATCTGGCTACGAAGCGTGCTACCTCCCGTTTCATCCTATACTACCATACATGCTCCTTCAGATCCCTATACATCTTGTTGGCACCTGAATGCATAGAGTACTGAGAATGGTCGGCCTCCTGCATAATCTTCTCCCGAAGGTCTCCACTAGGCACACAGTCTGGAACCGAGCCTCAATGCGCCATCCTTTGCAATGACAAAATCATCCGCAAGTCCTGGTCGAACCTGCTCTCGAATATACTGCAGAGCAACATCGTCGAACTGAGTCAACTTAATCCTCTCCATTAAGTCCGACTGAATCTGCAATCCCCATATCTGCATCTCAACTTCCGGTACTATCACCTCGATCTCCAGGCTCTCCAAATCTGCTAACAAGTGACGATATACCGCCAAACTCATAGCTACTAGATACCTACTCAAGGCATCAGCAACCATGTTTGCCTTTTCTGGATAATACTGCAACGATATGTCAAAGTCCTTCATCAACTCAAACCATCTTTTCTACCTCATGTTGAGCTTCTTCTGTGTAAACACATACTTTCAGCTCTTGTGGTCTGTAAAGATCTCCACATGCTCTCCGTATAGATAGTGCTTACATAACTTAAGAGCAAAGATATTACCGCCAACTCCAAGTCATGGGTAGGGTAGTTCTTCTCATGCGAACGTAATTTTCTGGATACATAGGCAATCATCTTCCCATGCTGCTACAAGACACAATCCAGTCCCTTTCCTGAGGCATCACTGTAGATAGTGAACCTGCCCGATCCTGATGGCAATGTCAGAATCGGGGCTGTCGTCAGCCGCATCTTCAATACATCAAAAGTGACCTGACACTCCTCTGACCAGTTAAACTCTGCGTCCTTCCGGGTCAGCCTAGTCAATGTCTCTGCAACCGAAAGAAATCCAGAACAAACCTCCTATAGTAGCCTGCCAATTCCAGGAAACTCCTGATATCTGCAACTGAACTCGGAGCGGTCCACGCCTCAACTGCTCTGATCTTCTTTAGGTCGACTGAGATCCCAACCCCGGTCACAACATGACCTAGAAAATCAACTCGATCCAAGAAGAACTCACACTTCGAGAGCTTAGCATAAAGCTCCTTCTTTCTGAGAGTCTCCAGAACCACTCTCAAGTGCTCCACATGCTCCTCTGGGGTCTTTGAGTACACCAAGATGTCGTCGATGAACACCACCATGAACTTGTCCAAGTACTGGTGGAATACCTTGTTTATCATGTTCATGAACACTGTCGGGGCGTTAGTTAACCCAAACGGCAATAGCATGAACTCAAACTGTCCATACCATGTCCTGAATGTTGTCTTCGAAATGTCCTCCTTCTTCATCTTCACCTGATGGTAACATGAATTCAGATCCATTTTGGAAAATACCATCGCTCCGTTCAACTGATCGAACAGATCATCGATCCTCGACAGCGGATACTTATTCTTGATCGTGAGGCTGTTGAGAGCTATATAGTCGATACACATTCGTACCGACCCATCATTCTTCGGCACAAAGAGTACCGATGCACCCCACGGTGAAGAACTCGATCGAATGAAACCTTTGTCCTACAACTCATCCACCTGCTTCTTTAACTCCACTAGCTCACTGTTATTCACTCTATAGACATGCTGAGATATCGGCTCAGTGCCAAGCACCAAATCTATAAAGAACTCTACATCTTTGTCCAGAGGTAACCCTGGCAACTCCTCCAAAAATACATCTATGAACTCATCTATCAATGGATGTAGCACGCTCTGCTCCTCTACTGAAACTCCATAAAAAACTCTGCTGCTCTGCTCCACCTCTCGTCTGGTGAACTCGAAATCTGGCTCTCCTAGCACTCTGAAAAGAACTCTACCACCTCGACAATCTATACGGGCATGGTTCCTGCTCAACCAATCCATCCCAAATACAATATCATAATTCGGTAATGGTATTACGAGCAGACTCACATCCAGTTCTCGGTCTCCCAAAACTACTCTCCGATCCTTGCAAATATCACGGACGAGGATGATATGTAGCACCCCCAGTCGTAATCTTGTAAGTCCTAGGCAACGATTCAGAAGAAAGATAGTGTCTAATAGAAAATGATGCAGACACAAAGCTATAGGAAGCCCCCGAATCAAAAAAGCAAATACGGGAAAAGAGTCGAGAAGAACAGGACCTGCAATCAGATCTCCTACTGTCTCTTTATCCTCGGTTGACATGGCGAAATTTCACCCCTGCTGACCTCCTCGGGCCTGCTACTGGTGCTGAATAAACTTCTGCTGCTGAGTCTGCAATGGTCCCTTCTGCTATCCTGTCGGAGCCTTGGCTCCTGCTCCCTGAGCTGTACGTCCCGAAGATAAGGGACAGTCCCTCAGCTGGTGTTTTGCCGTTCCGTAAAGTACGCACTTGCCTAGCCTCTTCCTATAATCGTTCCACCCATGTCCTTACTTCTTACAGAAGGTACAACTGATGGCTTGCTGCTGTTTAGGTGCCTACTATATCTACCTCTGTTGAAAAGGCGTACGACCCTGACTCTAGAACTGCTGCTTCTAGAATGGCTTCTGTTGATGCTGCAGCTAAAATTAGGGCCTTTTGGCCGGGCCTCCACTGCCACCGGCTCCATGGGCACACGACCTCTCTTCAACTTCAGTTCAAGGTCGTCCTCCGCTGCCATAGCTCCCGACAGAATCTCCTGAAAGGTAGCATCTCTGTCGCTCTTGGTCAAGGACTTGACTTTCTTGAGCAAGCCCTTCCTGAACCTCTTAGCCTTCGCCGTCTTGCTTAGGCCTTCAACAAATCTGCACAGGTGGCAGAACTCTTCGACATACTCCTCTACTGTCTGGTTCCCCTAAACCAGGTTCTCGAACTGCATCTCCAAGGTGACAAGTGCTGTGTCGGTGAAGAACTTCTTCTTGAAGAGCTTCTTGAAGCTTCCCATGTCTGCCCCTCTGTACCAACTCTAGGGTCGGTCTGGTACCATGTGCGATAAGGTCCTGCATCTGGCTGCCTGCTGCCTCTATCTGAATCCCAGCTGGTATCTGTGTAAGGCAAAAGATCTCATCTATATTCTCGATCCAGTCGTCGACATATAGGATACCCTCAGTACCCATGAAGTGTCACGGCCGCATCTTCTGAAATTCCTGAATGCCCGGGGTCCTCGGCTGGTACTGCTGTATATGTCCTCCTTGTGGCTGGGCAGTCACCTTATCCACCGCTACCATGGCCAGCTAATAGGCATTGTCAATGCCCTGTCTCATATCTTTCGACTAGCACCGCTGAGCCACCATCATCTGCTGAAAGAAGGCAAAGAACTGTGCCATGTCAACTATCCCCTGAGGCGGTGGTGGTAGCATCTTTTGAATCCTCGAGGTAGTCCTCGAAACAAGTGGAGGAACACCCCCAAAAGCTGCAGACGCTCCCACATGAACAGGAATAAGAGGTGCTGTGGTCCCAACATCTGTCTGGACCGGAAGAGAAGTGGCAGACCTCTCAGTGGGGTCTGCTGCTGCGGAGCGATGAGATCGTGTCTGCACCATTCTGAAGACAGATCAAACAAGAATCAATTACTGAGAAAGAAACGATATAATCAAAGGAGGACAGTTTATTTCAAAGGAAGGCAATTAGCAACAAGAATTAGATACGAGTTTTTTCTAATGTGATTGAGTACCTTAAACTTATATCCTATATGCTACTACAGGCTACAGTGATACTCTAGTTCGAGTACCACTATAAAATCGTACTATTTGTGACTCTCTCGACCTGCATGGGCCATCACTAAAAATGTGTCATGACCTGCACCTAGTGTATGGATACGAGAAGTGGGTACGTCTAGCCTACGTCGTAGAGTCGACGGAAGAACGTTGTCCTTGGTCACAACATCTAACAATATATAATTGTACCTTTAAAATGATATACTCTCCAAAAAGAGGACAACATAGAAGGTACAAGTCAATCACAGAACCTAAGATAGAAATAAAGGGATAAAAAGATGGATAATAATCTCGACAGAGAACTACAATTGAAAGTTAATAAGTTTGGATGTTTAAACAACATCAAAATCCAAATAACTGAAGTACATCTCAAAGACAAAACATCTAAATAAAGATAACTAGTCTAACAGTCTAATTTAGACAATGGGTAAGTCCTCAGCAACTGTTGGATCCTCTTGAGGGCCCAAGTCATCGGTGTCATCTAAGCCAGCTCCATAGTAAGTAGGGCAGAACTCCTCCTCATCCTCTGTAATATTTTTAATGGGTCCAATCAGGACAGAAACGAATACATGTCTCTCACACAGTTCATATCATGGCAGAAAATGTAAAGCATGCTATAGAATAAAGTACATAAAAACTATAAGAATAAACATAAAGGAGAAAAGAGAATTTGATAATAGGAATATTTAGGTACGGTAATAAAGAACTATAAGTGACTAGTAATTTAGAGTACAAGATAGACATATAAACGGCTTGATTTGTACATAATTACACTATAGAGTTTGCACATGATTACACTACTTTGGAATTGTTCACATGACTACTTCTACGCTCCAGTACCCCAATCAATACACAAGGATCTAGACAGGTTATTTTATTGTACATGAAAGTTTATACATGAAACTCATGAGATCATGATAGTACATGAGAGCACATGAGTGTACATGAATAATAAGAGTCCATGAAATACATGATGTTCGTGAAAGCACATGACATGATGTATCTGATGCACCCAAGGGGGATAACATCTTATATAAAGATCCACATAGTACTAATCCGTGATAACATCGTGTCAGCATCAAGTAAATTAGTCTATAACAAGAATATAATTCCTAGCAAGTATGAAACGGTCAGAGAATGTACTCGCCTGATATCCCGAATGTCTGATGAGAATATGACTCCGAACCGGAGTATATGAGTCTATTTAGAGCAACCACTGGTTACAAATTATCCAACATGAATTTAGAGAAATTTACAATGCATTCTAAATAATTCTAGGTCATTTTGGGTCAAAGTCAACCCTTGGTCAACTCTGGTCAACCCTGGACAACTAGGTCAACCCTAAGTCAACTAGTCTATTATTCCAAGTTTCGGTCAAACTTGAGTTATCTAGTCATTTTAAGTCCATTTGGGTCAAGTTTAGATCAAGTTTGACCCAAAGTTGATTTTTGTCAACCTAGTCAACTATACCAAGTTAGGCCTATTGGGTCAATTCTAAATGAACTTACCAACCATAGGCCAATATCCTATATCAAAATCAAATATATTCATTCAATTCAATATGTAATACATATATATATATATATATATATATATATATATATATATGTATATATATATATATATATATATATATATATATATATATATATACAGAAGAGAGATGATTTCCTTCCAGTCGGCCCTAGCTCCCTCATGGAGCTCTCCCCCCTCTTCCGACTGTGTCTCCCCTCCTCTGGCGGTCATAGAGGCGGAGGTGCTCGCCTTTACCGGAGCCCCGCCCTCCTCTCCCCTCCTTCCTCTCCTCTCCCTTCTCCTTCCCCCTTTCGTGGCAAAGTCCCCCAGCCAGTTCCCTCCTTTCGGTTCCACCTTGCCCTCGTCGGCGGGAGTGCCACCCTCGGGTGGGCAAGGCGCCGCCGCCTCTGGGACCGACATCGTGGCCCCGACGGCGGCGGACGGAGATCCGTCCCCCTCGTGCCCTTGCCTCTCCAGCTGGGGTCCCATCTCCAAGGTTCGGACGCGGCCTGCAGCGTGGCGATGCCTCCCCGGGCTTGCTAGTCGTCGTCGCTGGCGGGTCACTCTTACCGTAGGACAGGGTGCCTCCGTGCCCCCGCGGGATACCCCCTCTCTGTCTTTGATTAAGTCCGTGACGACACACACCCTCATCTCGGTCCCTCCTGTTGTGCCGAGGCTTGCCGGAGGCCCCGGTAGACATCCGCCCCTTCGGGCAGCACGAGCCCAGTCGCCGCCCCTTCTAGCTGCTTTGTCCCCCTCCCTCGTTCCTCCTCCACCCATGCTCATCGAGTCAGACCGGGACCGCAGTGCTGGTCTGCAGCGGCGCGTCCTCTACTTCGCGGAGGTGGCTGCCGCTGCGCCCCCTTCCCTCCGACGCCCCTGTAGGTTCCCGCAGCGGAGGTGTAGGACACCGACCCTGAATCGCAGTGGTGAGCCAGTGCCTTTGCGGGAGTGTCCGTGGTCACTCCTTTTCTACCTCTAGATCTTCCACCGTGGTCGTTCTCTGTCCAGGGAGGCGCCCCGTCGATTTCATTCTCTGAGGTGGAGTGGGCTGCTCTCTCCGTCCCTTTCCATCTTGCTCTGGTTGGAGAGTTCTTCCCCACGAGACCTCCGGTCGTCATGGTTCGTAGCCTAATCGGGAAGATGGGCTTCTCTGGACTGATCTCGGTTGGTGTCATCGGCGATCGACATCTTCTTCTCAGGCCCTGCCAGGAAGCGGATTACGTTTGACTCCGGTCTAAGGAGGTTTGGACAATGGCACAGGCCCACATGAAAGTGACCAGATGGTCACCGGACTTTGACCCAAAGTAGGCACCCACGGTGGTGTCACTGTGGGTGGCCCTTCCCGGGCTTCCTATCGTGCTCTTCGCCAAAGAGGCCCTATTCCTTCTCGTACAGTATGTCGGCTGCCCGATCCTGGTGGACCGTGCCATGGAGGTCTTCTTTCTTCCTAGCTGCGCTCGAGTGCTCATCGACGTAGACCTGTGTCGCTCCGCCCCCTCCCGGATTCTCATCAATAACTTGAGCTGCATCTGAGAAGACTTGGTAATCGAGCATCGCTCGGAGGTGTGCAGCTCCTACATCCTTTCTGGGCATGCGATCTTTCAGTGCTCCGAGCCCGCGGCCGATTGGTTCGTGGCAACCGCCATCGACGTGCCAGCGGTGTCGCCGAGTGTGCCCTCTGGCGGTGGGGCCCTCTCTAGGAGGGAGGGCGGTGACGCATCATCGGAGGCGGTGTCGGAGGAGCCGATACCGCAGATCTTATCGGGACAGCGACGAAGGGTACCCCAGAATTAGGCTCCTCCATCGCCAGCGTGCCCGTCAGCTCGTTGACTCCGCCTTCTGATAGTCCTTTAGGATTGGTCTCAAGGCGATTCGAGACGCTCCGCTCTAACTTCGTACCTACTATGAGCGGATTGCAGCGGCGTACTCTTTTGAGATCGCCATCCTGGAGCTCGATCTCATTCGAAGCTTGCCAGCCTCGTACTTCCCTGTCAGAATGTTGGGGGTCGAGCTTGTAATCGATGCGGCTTAAGGCATCCAGAACAGCGACCACACCACCCTGAGGCCTACCTGGCGGCCAAGCAGGGAGCTGCCTTCGCGGCATCGTTTCGGGTGCTCGTTGTAGACTCCCTGGCTCTGCCGTAGCCCTTCGCGGTGAGGATCCCCTTCCGATCCTCACCATCGTCGAGTCGCGCCCTCTCTTCCGATCCCTCCGCCCCTTTTGTTCCCCCTTTCCCCGTTCTATCGGGCAGGGTTGTCTGTGTCTGTAAAGATTTTGGCGCTCTGAGCGCACTTGTAAGCTTCGGCTTTCCTTCCTTTGTGATAAATAAAATGGGGTTTAAAAAATATATATATACTGATATACATATATGTACATATCATGGTCTGCAATCACTGCCACCTGAGAGGGCATCTCCCAAAATATTGTTTCTGCCTACACCCAGAGCTCAAGAGGAAGTCAGCCTGAAAAAACACACAGGCCAACGATAGCAGAAGGCCTTAACCTCAGGCACATACGCTCTCCCCCTTCTTCTACTTCCAAATTCCCACATAAGATTCGAATCCATCAGGGGTGAGCCAGGCTCATCACCAGGTAAAGCGATGGACCCATACAACCCCTAGCGCCTACCCTATCAAATTGGTTCAATGCATTACTTACAGAAGAGGAAGACACCTCACAGGAGATTGCTCTCCTTGAAGGATCGCCTGCGTCCCCCGAGCCGGAGTCACAAGTGGTGAGCTCCGGAGAACCATGCCCGAAGGTCATTGGGGAGAATCCCCTAGATCAAAATTTCGGATCTACATAGCCCTCAGCTGTCCACCCATACAGTAATAAAATTCTCGATCCAGAAGCCCTTGCTATCTTGGGACCAGAGCAGGTCCTTCAGGGACAACAGGTTATCGCTGCTGGATATCCTCTATCAGCAGAAGATCCTACCGGCCACACCGAAGACACCCTTATCATCCCATCCGAGGAGCCCTCCCTGGACTCGACGGAAGAATTGCTTAACCAAGCCTCTGAACTCCCCCCACCCCTCCGGTGGAGCACACTCTCGACAGTCCCAGATTAATGCTGGTTGAGACGACTACCACCATAAAAAAGACAGAACAGAAAGAAGCTACTGAGGCTTCGGTCATGCGCACCAGGTCAGCAGCCAAACGGACCAAACAAACCCATCCAAGCATCATTAATGCTTAACATCCTCTCCTGGAATGTTTGAGGTCTTACGAACAAACTACCATGAGACTTCTTGTCAGTCTCAATAAAATTCACAAGATTGACATCCTGATCATCCTCGAACCTAAAATACCTTCCAAGAGACTCAAAATCATACAGATGCAGCTATGCTTCACTACGGCCATCGCAGGCAGACATGACATCTGGATTCTATGTTCGAAGAACGTCAATATTGGAGTCATCCAAGACTCGAAGGAAGCGCTCTCTTGTCAGCAATCCACGGTAGTTGTGATATCGCCGAACGTAAACTTCTCTGGAACGATCTCATCGACATCCACCATAACTACATCAACCTCCATTGGCTTTGTATTGGGGACTTTAATGCTATCACCAGCAGAGAAGAGAAGTCAGGTGGCCGCCCTCCCCCTCTCACATCCATGCAAGATTTCAACAACTTCATCTTCAACGCCCACCTCTCCCCTCTTTAGTTTAATGGCAATGCTTTCACCTGGTGCAACAAGCAGGAAGGCGACCGTCGACAATATTCTCGTCTTGATAGGGTGCTCACTAACGCTCTATGGGAGGGATCGTGGATCACCTCTAAACTATCTCACCTCAATTCTACCGAATTCGACCACACACCTCTTTTTCTCGAAATCAAAAGCAAATCCACCCAGATCAAAAAAAACCTTTCGCTTCCTTGACCTCTGGAGTGGATATCCCCACTTTAAGCGTACTGTTGAAGAAGCCTGCGCCCAAGCGGATTCCTCCAACCCGCTAATCAGACTGGCCAACAAGCTCAAGGCCGGGAGGCAGGCCCTCTCGATATGGAGTTAACAGGCATATGGGGACATTTTTTAGGCCGTCTGTGTCACAGAGGATGATGTCACCCGTACCGAAAATCTGTTCGCGATTGACCGTTCACCTGCGGCCAGGACGGCCCTTAACCTCACCAAAGCTATCCTCAAAGTCTGGCTGAAGGTTGAGACCGATTACTGGAAACAACAAGCGAGGCTAAGATTGGACAGTGGTGGGGACAAAAACTCGAGCTACTTTCATGCCTGCACCAACGGTCGCAGACAGAAACTAACCTTACATCAGATAGCCAACGATTCAGGGAACATCATCAACGACTAACGGAATATCCAAGCGGTCGCCGCGAAGTTCTACTCCCAGTTGTTTACCAAAGAAATGATCTACAGAGACAACTGCATCCTGCCAGAGATACCTCACCTCATCAACAACGACGACAACAATCGGCTGGAACTCCTCCATTCCGAGAGCGAGGTTAAAGACGCGGTGTGGGTACTAGATGAGCATAGTGCTCCAGGAGCCGACGATTTTTCAGGGTTATACTTTCGTACCTGCTGGGATATCGTCAAGCATGACATCCATGAAGCGGTTGCGGCCTTCTTCCAAAGAGCAACCTACCCCAGAGCCATATCGAGCGCCAACCTGATCCTTATCCCCAAAAAAGACAACCAAGAGACATTTTGGAATTTTCGCCCTATTAGCCTCTACAATTTTACCAACAAGATCATTTCCAAAATTATCGCCTCCCGTATGTCAGACATTCTTCCCAAGATTATCTTCGAGGAGCATAGTAGATTTGTCAAGGGTAGAAACATCCAAGACAATATTATGCTGGCTCATGAGCTCATCACCTGTATGAAGTTCCCAGCAAGGGGGGCAACATAGCTATCAAACTAGACATGGAGAAAGCTTATGACAGGCTGGATTGGCAATTCATGATCTGGACGTTCAGGGCCTTCGAATTTTCAGAATCATGGACCAACATAGTATGGAGATCGATCAGCAACTCATGGTTCTCTACGGTCATCAACGGGAAAGCGGATGGTTTCTTTAAATCCAGTCGTGGGGTTAGGCAAGGTAACCCATTATCGTCTACCATCTTCATCATTGCGGCAGACGTTTTGAGTAGACAGCAGAACGGTATGACTAGAGCCCCAAATTTTTAGCATTTCTACACTGTCAGCGGATGTCCGATTATCACTCATCTGGCCTATGCCGACGACATCCTTATTTTCTCCTTTGGGGAGGTCGGGTCGGTGGAGGTGGTCTATAACATGATCAATAAGTACAACAGGTGCTCTGGACAGAAGGTCAACCCCGCCAAGAGTGTCATCTACGCCCATCACAACATTAAGAATGAGCTAGCGGCCAGCCTTGTCAGCATCACCTCTTTTGCCGTCGATCATCCTCCGTTCCACTACTTTGGATGCCCGCTCGTTTATGGTATAGCTAACGCTGGCATTTTTGAGGACCTGATTAACAGAATCAGGAAAAAAATTGAGGGGTGGCACAATGCTACTCTATCCCCGGGCAGAAAGATGATCCTTATCAAACATGTTCTCACCTTCGTCCCGATTTATACCCTGGCAGCGTGCTCCCCTCCCAAGAAAGTTCTCTCTTCGATTGAGAGCATCATCACCAATTTCTTCTGGGGTCACAGTGAAAGCCACGCCAAACATCATTAGGCCAGTTGGAAATCCATGGCGAGGCCCACAAACGAGGGGGACCTAGGATTCACCAAACTCTCCCATATTGTTGATGCCTTCTCTATGAAACTGTAGTAGAGGCTTCGTTCTAGTCAGTACTTATGGACTAGATTCATGAAGGCCATGTACTTCAAATATATTCACCCATCGCTGGCTATCTCCAACAGTAGATCCTCCACAGCTTGGCGACGGATTCTCTCGGGGCGATCCATTACAAAACCGGTGATAAGGCTCCAACTGGGTAATGGCGAATCTTTGTCCATCCTGGAACGTTTGGTGGGAGACACCTTGCTCCCCAGCCTTACGATGGCTCCGAGTCACATCAAGATCAAGGATTTGTGGAACCAACCAGGGAATGACTGAAATTGGAGCCGGATCCGAGATTGGGTTGGGGAAGGGGCGGTAGAGTGCATTCGCAACAATGATCTTAAGATTGGCCCCGAACCCGATGTGCTGAGGTGGTCCGCCGAAGCGTCTGGCTCCTTCTCAGTCAGCTCGGCGAGAAGAGTGGTTAGGGGTATTGGAGCGCCATCCCCTACCACCGTAGCCTTCTAGCAGACCTGCATCCCAAAAAATGGTCCTTCCTTATTTGGAGAGCATCTCGCAAAAAGTTGCCTACTGATGACAATCTCAACACTATCAGGTTCAGCCTTGCGTCTGCATGTAATTGCTGCTCGGAGCGTCAGACCAAAACCACCAACCATATCTTCTGTCAAGGGGATTTACTTGTCCAGGTTTGGAGGGCCCTCTCTCAGCGTTGCGGGCAGCATCATGGGGCAGGCGCTTCAACGATCTCTTGGCAGGATGGGCCTCCACCTCCCAGTTCACCAGATCGTCGCGGCGGCTGCTACGTGGGTCTTCTGGAAGAATCGTAACAAGGCGAGATATGAAGGTCACCAATACTCCACCGACCAGCTAATTAAGGAGGTTATCCGACAGTGCCGGAAGATCAGATCCCTCTGCTCGCACGGCCAGCCTCTCTTTTGGAACTCTCTTTTCTCCTAGCTCCTCGGAATTTGCGTCTTCTTGATTGGGCTCTCTTTAGGCATCGGCTCTTTCGGCCTTCGCATTTTTGGTTCTGAGGGGCTTACCCCCTTCTTGTCGTATTTTGCTTTTTGTGCTTACTTGTAAAGGCTTCGGCATTTTACGCCTTTAAGGAATAAAAAGGGGGGGTTTCCATATATATATATATATATATATATATATATATATATATATATATATATATATATATATACATATATATATATATATACATATATATATATCAAAGTAGAGAAAGCAAGTGTATGTGTTTTTGTTGTGTTGTGTAAGGGGGTAGACTAAATCTCAGAAACTGAGATTGAACTCAAGTTCAATCACAAAACAAAACCAAAAACCAAGTCTCAAGTTATCAACCTACACTAACATTCAATAGTACATACATATATACATATACCAATCTATTCTAGTATATAATAAGAAAACTTGTTGGTGAAACTTTTGAATTCCTAAAATATCCTCAAGTATTTTATAAAGACTTGCATGTCATTTATGTTTAAATTCAAAACAATAAATTTTGAATGCTATAAAGTTTTTTTTTCATACAACTCTTGATGTTTCAATGATAATAATTTTTTTTTGTCATTACCATTTTTGAAAGGTTATTTTTCCCAAATCTACTATGCAATATGAAAACTTGGTGGTGAAACTTTTGAATTCCAAAAATACCCTCAAGTATTATATAAAGACTTGCATGTCATTTATGTTTAAAGTCAAAACAATAAAAATTGTATGCTATGAAGTTTTCTTTTTTCATACAACCCTTCATGTTCCAATGATAATAAAATTTGTTGTTATTACTATTTTCTAAAGCTTATTCTCACTAGAAAATATATTCTACTATATAATACTAAAATTGACGGTGAAACTTTTGAATTTCTAAAATACCTTCAAGTATTTTATAATTACATGTTATTTATGTTTGAAGTCAAAACAATAAAGTTTGTATGCTATGGAGTTTTCTTTTTCCATACAACTCTTCATGTTCCAATGGTAATAAATTTTGTTGCCATTACCATTTTTCAAAGGTTATTATTATCAATAAAAAATAAATATAAAAACAAATTTGTACTTCGAATATCTTTGTATTGTAAAAATAAAGCACATACACACGAATAGTCACCTGAAAACAGAAAGATGACGGATGACCTTATGATATTTTAATTAAAAAAATGTGCAAAGCACGTACATGTAGTACATACAATAACATATATACATATACCAATACCTATAACCAATAGTACATACATATATACATACACCAATACATATAACCAATAGCCTACAACCCTCAATAAATATCATATCCATATATATAGGTATTCCAACTCTCATACATATATATACATATACAACTGAAATCTCCTAATATATCTCAGAAAACTGAGAACACAACCCATATTGCTAACCTATATACTATACCTTATAATTTCCAACCCTCACATGTATGTATATCAACCCACATACCCTCAAAAGAAACTGAACTCAATAAGTATCTCAGAAATCTAATTCAAAACTAAATATCAGTGTCAAACTCAGAAATCTGAGTTGAGCACAAAATCAATTCTCAAATATCAAAACCAATTCAATATCAAAAACCGATATGCTACACAAACCCAACTCAAAACCTAAAATTTGAAATACACAACTAAAACTCATGAAACTTGACAAACACAAAGGTGTACATGTGTATGCCATTCTCGTGTCCTCACAGAGTCGAACCCGTATCCGTATCATTTCCAAACAGTGCGTATCGCATAGGCACGTACACGTGTATAAAACAATCCTCGTAGGCACGTGCCATGCTCGATAGAACATCACACGCAACACGAGGAGCCTCATGCTCGTGCATATAGGTAGGGGGTTCTAGTTCTAGGTGTACACCACCCTAACACGCATCCACGCGGTGTCCACGCGGCACACGAACAGCGTGTCGGGAAGGGCTATGCACGGTGCACGGTGTCAGCCGAATTAGTACAGGCGCGATAACTTCACGCACACTCAACGAAATCTCGTGAAATTTTACGAGCACGTGGGTAGAGTTGCCCCCACGTGTATACGAAATTTCATACCAAACCGTGTCATATCCATTGAGTTATGACACTCAGAATGCAGGATAGTGCATAGGATCTCGTGCTACGTCCCTGTGTCCGATTTGGACATCAAAAATGTGTCAAATCGAGATCCGTCATGACAAAACTGTTTCAAATATAAGCATCAAAAAATTCATGAAAACAGAATCGAAAAATAAAAACTTTTGATTCTAAGAGGCATTTCATCGAACACGTGTTTCAATACACCGACACGCGTCCGATACGCCTACCAAATGGATCAGAAATCCTACCAAACTACATCTACAGGTCCGAGACACCTAGATGGATGCATCTATGAAGAAAAATCAGAATTTACGGGAGTTTAGAGGGGTTTACCAATTGAGAGTCAATATCTCAATAAAACGAGCCTTCAAACGTCCCGACGCCGATTTTCTCCGGTCCAAAGCCTCTGATTCCTTGCTAGCAAGTCTCCAGCAAGTTCCTCTCCTCCCAAGGATTGCAATATACTTCGTTTGATTTGATTTGGATACGAATTGAGGAAAAGAGGCTATTGGAAGGGAATGAGAATCTTTAGGTTTCTGAGAAAGCTTGACGGCTACTATACTATAACACATATGGGGGAGCTGCTGTTATGGCAAGCCAGGGGTGCTACTAGGGTTAGATTAGGGTTTAGGATGGGCCACAATAAAACTAAAGTCCAAAAGGAGCCCATTAGCAAAAAGGCCAAAAGCTATATATTAAATAGCCTAAAAATAACTTAATTTTTTTTCTAATTTGGACTAAGCTCTAACTTAAATTCTAATTAGCTAATTAAGTATCTAATCACGTGGTTTGTCTTCTAATCAAAGTTAACTAACGTTAAACCATCTGCTAATACCAAGAGCACCAATCAAAAACTACAACACCAATTAAATTAATAATAAAATAATCAAAATTCAAAATATCAAAAAATTACTAAAATACCCCAAATCTAGAAAAGTGGTAGTGACAAAGTGGATGATAGGCGATGAAGTGGATGGAAGAATAGCCTGCTAGGGTGAATGATCATCGGTGCTCAAAGTTTCATTCGCCCCCACGAACAGCTTCCAGGAACAAGCAAGTTCGACGGAGAACTTCGGAACACTCCGCTCTTTTGACTCGTCGGATGGCGTACGGACTCCTGCTCTAAGTGGCACTGGTGCTCTGCTTCTCTTCTCTCTCAAACTCTATGGAATTTGTAAGGAATATGTTCTAAATACTTGTGTCCTGAGATAGAGAGAGAAAAGAACCTTATATAGACCTGTGTTGTAACTGCCCAGTTAGCAGAACGTCCGAGACGTGGAAAAAACTGCTCCGAACGTGATGTAACCACTCAAATCGTGCACAGACATGATCTGAGCCAACTGGTGCACAGTGTGCGTCACCTGCGCAACTTGCACCATATAAGCCAAACGCGGACAACGTAAACTGCGCACCTACGCCATATGCGCCAAAAGAGGACCTGCGCACCTGCGTACCTGCGCCAATAAAATGCCACATTATGCCTCATGAGCCCATGAGCCCGAGCCCGAGTCCGAGTCCAAGTACAAGTCTATAGGGGCTTAGCTCCAATGGAAATTAATTTCCAAGAGCAAAAAGCTTAAGCTTTACCATGGAGACTTAACCTTACCTCCTAGTAAAATCACCTACATGGTTCCCTCCTTACCCCATGTGTATATCTCAAAAATACATAACAAGTATATATATTGAGATACCTCATGTTGCTTTTCCAATGTGGGACTAAACTTCACTAGGCATGTTGAGAGCAAGCTCTCTACATGTCAAGGAAAAGCTCCAACACATTTTAGAACAAGAAATAAAGTAACTACACAGCGTATACCTTAAAATTTTCATTTCTTGTCCAAATCCGATCAATCATGTACTCCCAATCCTCTTGTGAAATACCTTTATACAGCTTGTTTCTAGGGTCAACACCATTCTTCAACAACATTTTATAATGTGCATTCATGTGACTCCTCCAATCTTTGTACCTCAGCCGACATATTTTCGTAATGGTCGGCCTCAAATATTTGGAGCAAAATAAACCATTGACAGTCTCATATTTTACATGTGAAAGTCTCAGTAAAGAAACGTTGTTCAGTTTCAAGGAAAATAGCAGTAAAATAGCTATTTGGAGCAAAAAAATGTGACAATCTCAAGAAAGAAACAAATACAAACTGTTCATATCATTATTCCTAAACACAAGATAAAACCATTGAAAATTTTAATCTATTAAAGCTAGAAGTATCATATCGTTATTCCAAACAAAAATCAAACTGTTAAAGCTAGCAGTATTATATCACATACTCCATATCAATGTTCCAGAGTGTTCAATAAATCATATCACATACTCCATATCACAACTAGACAGAATGGGCAAAAATTTAATTAGACACAATCAAGGTTGTAAAAGGTGCTCGGCGTTTGGTGGGTGGCCACCCACCACCTAGCGCCTAGACCGCCTAGGTGGTCTTCTAATATTAGGCGGTCGCCGCATATAAAAAATATAGGAATTGAAACTATGCTTTAGTAGAAAATTATATCCCAAATTCAAAGCCTCTCATAATAACTAAACATAGTCAAATTCATAGTTACTGTTACTGTTACTGTCCACTTCTAGTATAATGAAGAAGAAAAGAAAAAGAAAATTAATAAAGAAAATGTTACTGTGCACAAAAATAAAATATTACTGTTACTATCCATTTTTCTATTTCACTGAGTCACGTTTCCCTTCCACTAACTCAGACTTCACGTGAACATTAATGAAGAAGATAGAGAAAAACCAAAGTCAGAAGAAGAAGAACTGAAGAAAGAAAAAGAAGACTGAAAAAGAAAAATATGAAAAAGTGTGAGAAGAAGAAGAAGAAGAAGAAGAAGAAGAAGGAGAAGAAGAAGAAGAAGAAGAGAAGCCCTAACATGGCAGCTCATGCTGCTACATCTTATTCTTCTGTGGGTTGCTGCTGCGTCATCTTCATCTTCTGCTGCTGCTGCGTCGTCTTCTTCTGCCGCTGCAAAACGACTAGGAGGCCGCCCCACCGCCTCGAGCGTCCACGCCTGGGCGGCCGCCCCACCGCCTCGAGCTGCCTAGGTGGCCGCCTAAGGCCCTTTTTTTGGTCAGACCGCCTCGGATCCGATTTCGACAAAATTATAGGCGGCACTTGGCCGCCCAGTGCACAGGCGACACCTATTAAGAATGAACCGACGATTTCAGAAGCTGGTACTACAAATGTTATTGATACTGCACACGTCAAGGAGAGAAAATGGAAGAGAGAAAATAGCATATACAAATTATAGATTCTCTGGCAGAGTCATATTCCAAGAAGATAAAGGCCAAAGAAATCTAGGAATCTTTGGGAAAGTTTTATGAAGACGACGAGAACAGATTCAAAATCTTCATCGTCGAGAAGTACCACAGGTGGCTCTTCGAAGACGAGAAGTCGATGCTTCCTCAGGTGA
This sequence comes from Iris pallida, assembly GCA_029216955.1. Lineage (NCBI taxonomy): Eukaryota > Viridiplantae > Streptophyta > Magnoliopsida > Asparagales > Iridaceae > Iris > Iris pallida. The sequence continues at coordinate 15,860,112 of JANAVB010015600.1, forward strand.
ATGAATTCTTAAAGTTGCGCCAGAAGCTGGATAACAAAAAAATGCCCCTCGTCGATATATCTGTCGTTGGAGGGATTGTCTCAAAACTTTCTGCTAGATGGAGTAATTTCTACGCAAGAATGCATCGAAAAAAGCTGGACGTTAGCTTGAAAGATCTCTTACAAGAGATCCACGTTGAGGATGAGATACGATCTCAACAGAAGATGGACTCTCTGTCCAAACAACTGGCTAAGGCCAACTTGGTGCAGACAAGAGAGTTCATGGGGAAGCAGACGGCTTCTCATCATAAAAAGAAGGACTCCCCTAATCTGAAAGTGAAGGTTCGTTCGTTAAAGCAACCGAAGTCCAAGTCCCACATGACTTGCTTTAATTGTGGCAAGAAGGGCAACTACAAGAGTCCAAGCCCAAACAATCAGAGTAAGGTGAACCTAGTAAGATTTCTATGGTTTCTAATATTGTTGCTATGATCACTCACGTCACAGCGGTGGGGACTGACTCTGACTGGTGGATAGACACCGGTGCGATGTGTCATATTTGTTCTGGAAAGGAATCCTTCGTCACATAACAGCCAACTTTTGAGAAAGTTATCATGGCAAATCAGGCCTAAGCTGATGTTCTGGGGATCAGGACTGTGGAGCTGAAACTCACTTCCGGGAACACTCTGACACTTCAAGGTATAAAGCATATTCCGGTGATTGGCAAGAACCTGTTCTCTAGGAGCCTGCTTAGCAATGCAGGCTTGAGAATGGACATCAATGCTGGCTAGATGGTGATGTCCAAAAAGAGAATATACTTCGGAAAGGCTTTTCAAATCGAAGGGATGTTTAAAATTCAGCTTGTAAACCAGTCAAATGAAATAAATGTAGTCGCTCTTTCTGATTATTTTTGTGAGTTGTGGCATAATAGGCTAAGACATATTCATTGTAAATGAATACACAAAATGTCTAGTTTAGGACTTATCTCCAAATGTGGGGGTAAGGTAGAGAAGTGTGAAGTATGTGCTCAGACGAAGATCAGTAGAAAACCCTTTCATCGGGTCAATCGAAGCACAGTTCTTCTGGAGTTGGTGCAGTCCGATATTTGTGACTTCAAGCAATTCTCTACAAAGGTCGGGATGAAATATTTTATAACCTTCATCGATGACTTCTCTAAGTACGCATTCGTCTACTTGCTCAAATCTAAAGACGAACCCTTCGAGAAGTTCAAGGAGTTCAGGGTCGAGGCTGAACGGCAAACTAGACAACAACTCAAGAGGCTAAGAAGTGATCAAGGCGAAGAATATCGACCTCATAAATTTGTATCATTCTGCAAAGAACATGGAATCATCAACAAGACTACGGCTCCATATTCTCCTCAATCTAACGAAGTAGTAGAAAGGAAGAACCGAACATTGACAGAAATGATGAACTCAATGCTGCTAACTGCGGGTCTTCCGAAATGCTACTTGGGAGAAGCTGCATTGAAGGCTAATTTTATTCTGAATAGAGTGCCATATGCAACTTCGAATATAACTCCTCATGAAATCTGGTTCAAAGTCAGACCTAACTTGAATGTTATTCGAGTGTGGGGGTGTCTCGCTTACGTAAAGTTCCCAGATTTGAAGACTCAGAAGCTGGGACAAGGACTATAGAGACCATCTTCTTGGGGTATGCCGAGAAGAGTGATGCTCGGAGATTTCTTGATATTGAGTCAAATCATATCATCAAATCTCGCGTTGCTGAATACATTGAAGAGAAGTTTATAAGGCACAAAAATATTGTTCTTATAGAAATTCCAGAGATTGATGAAGGTGCAAATACTACCAAAATATGTCGATTTAGCGACGGCCAGATCCGTCGCCCGTTCATCGGGAATTTGTATTAGCGACTGATCACTGACAGATCTTGGCCAAAATAATTTGTCGGCAATCAGCTCGTCGCTAATAATGATCCGTCGCTAAGTAGTCGTCAAGCGACGGAATAGCGACGGCTTGTCGACTTCACAATACGAAGCATTAGCGACGACTTTCCAACGGGCTTTCGTCCATTTCAAGTATTAAATACTGAACTGTATAGACACTAGCGACGTAATGGTCCGTCGATAAACCGTCGTAATAGCGTATCAGAGTGTATCTTGCCATTGCTATTCCGTTAAATGACGTCGCTAACAAAGGACGGATTAGCGACGGACTGCTGACGGATTATCCGTCGCCATGGTTCTGGAAATGCTTGGTATTTCCAGAACCATGGCGACGGATGAGTCATCGCCATTCCGTCGAACTATATATCAGAGTGTATCCTGTCGTCGCTATTCCGTCGATCGTCGTCGCTAACAAAGGACGGATTAGCGACGGCATACTGACGAATTATCCGTCGACCATGTTCTGGAAATGCTTGGTATTTCCAGAACCATGGCGACGGATGAGTCGTCGCCATTCCGTCGAACTATATACCACCAGAACGTTGCCGACGGATATTCCGTCGACCAGCCGTCGCTACCTGGAAACATTTTCAAATCTCCAGTTAGCGACGGATATGCCGTCGAACAGTAGTTGGAAACTAGAAATATCTGTCGCTAACCGGTCACTAGTCCGTCGCTAAACGAGATTTTTTTTGAAAAAAAATTGCAGCACTTTCCCTGTTCGCAAAAACATGCATAAACCAAACCAATATATAATGCACACCAATTATCCAACAATCACATAGATCAAATATATAATGCACACCAATTATCCAAGAATCACATAGACCAAATATGCACATACGAATTTAATGCACACCAATTATCCAAGAATCATATAGACCAAACTAAATTAATATAAAATAGACATCAATTATCCTGAAGAGTAACCTAATATCCGTCGTTATAATCCGATCATAGCACAAATATTCCAAAATTCCCACAAATATTCCAAAATTTCCATAAATATTCTAAAATTCCAAAACACATAGGAAAATCGACTTTGGCCTCAGCAAAGACCGCAAGTCAGACGATGAATCCTCACAGCCAGGGATTATAGTTGCGTTGAGGCATGTACCATTCTATCAGCCACTTTGCATACGAAGGCTCAATCTGGTTGAGGTCTTATGTAGGGACAGGAGGGTCGGTCCCGATGCTACTACTCTCTGACGGTGGCTCCTCCTTAACTTCAACCTTAGGAGCAATCTCTTTCCTGATGGTCATCGATTCTTCTTTGATCTCGAACTTTGGTAACACCTCCTCTTTAACAGTCACCGGCTCCTGTTTGACGACGGGGACTTCCTCCGTGTAGACCTCGAAGGGTTTCTTGCCTCGGCCCCTTCCTCGACTAGCAGCACCACCTCGACGAGTCCTAGGAGCCATCTCTCTGACAACAAAAATTTTCATATAGGGTAAAGAAATTTACTCAAATTATAAAAGTTGTTACGTTGGTTTTTTACGTTCATCATCATTAGAGGGAGCAGCACTGGAAATGTTGTGACGTTGGTAGCATGAGAGAGTAAAAATCTGTATCACAAGACTAACAGAATTACTATGTAATCAGACACTCACCAATAACCGGATGTAACTGGACTCGTTGGGCCTATCGTGCAGTAATTGGTGGATCCGCTGGTATAGGCCGGATGTACTTAGTATCTAGTGTATCAGATTAGTATCGGTCTATCGGTTTGGTATAGGACGTATCAGACTGGTATTGGCCTTAACAAATTGGTATCGTCCTATCCGATATGTACATGTATCGGCCGTATAGCTAGGATTCATATTGGCCTTATCGATTTGGTATCGGTCATATCCGATAGGTAACGGCCGTGTTGGATTAGTATAGACCATTTCGGATTAGTATCGTAAAAGGTTTAGTAACAACTGTACTTAGATTTCTCTCATCTCGCGCTAGAATACCATTGCAAGAGAGTCACCAGATCGTGATTGGCAAGTTACAGTAACGTACATGCTTACTTTCTCATCAGGAAAAGAGAGATTGAAAATGAAGTATGTATGTTCTGTAACTGGCCAGCTACGCTCTCGTGACTCTCTTGCAATGGTAATCAAGCTCTAGAAGAGAGAAATCCAAGTACAGTTGTTACTAAACCTTCCACGATACTAATCCGAAATGGTCTATGAAGAACAGATGGCAACTCTAGAGGGGGGTAAATAGAGTTTATAACAATAATAGCCAATAAAAATTTAAACTCTTTCACAAGCTGAAAGTAATCAGAGTAAATGCGGAAATAAATAAGAAACAAGAAAGCATACGCAAACACAGCCGATTTTTAACCTGGTTTCCCTCGTGGAGGACTAGTCCAGGCCTGAGAACTCTAGCTCAGGATTAAATCAACTATTTTTGAAATAGTAGTACACCCCGTGCCTTTTCTTCAGAAGAGCACGTCAGCTTCTTACAAAGATCGCAGTGGCGATGCTTGGAATTTTGCAAGCGACTTTTTGAACTCTTGCACAAACTCCTAACTGAAAAGTACTGAGCACTTGAGGCTTAGGGAGCTTATGGCTAGTAGATGAAGAAGGGTATGGCTTGTATAGAGCTTTAGAGAGAAGAGAAGAGAAGATGGGATGATTGAAAATGAGAGAATTCATGGCCTACTTATAGGATATCAGGTAGGCAAAATTCGGCCAGAATTCTGGTTGGAATTTTCAAAAATTTGGCTGTTGGACAACTTGCAACCAGCCAACCCTAAAAATTAGGGTGCTAATTTTTAGGAGGCAGAGTTAGGCCCGAACTCTGTGTAGAGGCAAAGTTCGGCCCGAACTCTGTCTCCAAAGCACAGAATGGGTCAATGGGTATTTAAGCTTATTTTGATTTGTGTGGAGCTTATGGTTTTGGGGTATCGGTATAGGTTAAGTCTCAGATGCTCAGCACAGCTCAATTTACATAAGTCTAGACTCAATAAAATTGCAAAATACAGACTCAAAGATATATAACATTGCAGGTGCAAGCTGTAGTCTGGCTTGTACTGAATGTAGTTGTCATGTGTCGTATTGAATTATCGCAAGTATCATATAGTCAATTTTATCAATATTTGGTTGACTGTGATTTTTGTGTCAACAATCTCCCCTATATTGATAATTGACAAAATGATATTTGTATATTCAATATTCATACATGGACACATTTAAGAGCAAAAGCATAGCTCCCCCATAATCAGTGCCGAGCTAACAATAGCTCCCCCGTAAACATTGCTTTGAATCTTGTTGGCCTGATGAAAGCATTCTTTCCCAAAGCACAGATACAGATACAAAAAGAATATAAAATATACCAAAATTTCTCCCCCTTTCGGCATTTAGCAAATAACCAAAACAATAAGAACTGGCAAGCAAACCAAAATATAATAGATGAAACTGCATAGAAATCGATCAAACTACTGAATGTCTCAAGAGTCACACATAATAAGAAGTCTAATATAACCAAAGTGCATAAAAGCAACTATATCAACTAAAATCCAAAATGCATAAAACATAAACTATGATCCTCAGTAGCAGCAGCAAGTAGAATCCATATCCATCATCGAGCTCGTGAAGGCCCAGCGTCGTCTGATGGATCAGTGAAGGAACGACGAGGGTCCACGAAGGCCGCATCCGGATCTAAGTAACGGATAACCCAAGGGTCATCGATACGATATCCATCTCGAGCAGGGTCCCGCTCCATAGGAATATGCATAGAAGGATGCCGGGACATGGAGTACCGAATATCATGCAGGGAGTTGCTAATGGCACTCATCTGCAAGGTAGTCCGGTAGTCAAGCTGAGTCCAGCGATCATCCTCTAAGGTGAATCGATCGCGAAGCATAGTCTGGAGTGACTCAAGAGTGGGAGGAGGAGGAGGAGGATCCTGTCCAAGAAGCGGTACGTCGAGCTCATCATCAGAGTGCTTAGACACCACGGGTGAGCCAACGGCTGCCTAAAGCCGTCGTGCCTTAGATAGGAAGGCAGGGGCAGGTAAGAACTGGCACTCATCAAGGGGTACACGAAAAGCACGAAAGATCATAGGAAGATATAGTACATAAACCAAGGATCTTGGTTTCTTCCTAGAATTAATCATCCAGTCCATCATGGTACATGGAAGATTAAATGGAACATAAAAGTGGAGGTGTACAAAGCCGAGATTTCAAAGTAGGTAACCTCATCGGTGGATCCCGCTTTGGGCAGAATAGTGTTAAAAATAATCCGATGAAGTTCATAAAAGTAAGGATTGAGATACTTGGCCAAAAGCTTGCGAGGACGTGTGTTAGGGGTAAATAAGTCGTTCTTAAAGCTTTCAAGGGAAGACCCATCGGGAAATTGAAACGATCGAGCTTCAACAAGTTTTTCCCATGAGTTTGGCTCCGGAAGTTCAAGGTGTTCGGCCAAATCGAAATCATCGAAAGAAATATCAATGCCCGCAACCCGTGAAAAGATATGTGTATCATCATGAGTTAGGTTGCAATGGAACATTTGAATAACATTGCGATAAATAACCGAGTTGGTGGTGACAAGTTCATCAAGACAAAGATCATGAAAGAGTGAATCATAAAAATATAGTAAAATTAATAGGATGACCCGCAAACACCGGACGTGTCCGAAAATTACTAAATCATGCATTAGAAGCGTCAAGTGATACAAATATTCGATCGTCATACGTGTTGGGGTCGAGTGGACGAGGTGGGTTGAACAACGGATGGATAGGTGGTTGATTGGGTTGTTCAACGGGCGGTTCAACACGAGGAGGAGCATTCGAAGAGGATGCACCCTCAGTTCGAAGTCTCTTCCCCCTATTGAACAAACATAGAGCCATGAAATAATAAAGACAATGGAGGAAATTGAGATAGAGAAAATGTAGGACCGTTGAGCACCTCTAGAGGGGGGGGTGAATAGAGTGTGTGTGTGCAGCGGAAAATAATCACCAATTAAAAAATTTAAGTAATAACTATGGCAGTAAATAGGAGACAGTAAATAAATGCAGTAAAGTAAGAGTCAAGAATTCAAACTCAGAGACACAGCGATGTATACTGGTATCCCTCTGAGAGGACTAATCCAGTCTCGAGTACTCTTGCTCGATGTTAATCCACTATGATACAAGCTTTAACTGAGCGCTTGCAACTCTTACAACACCGTGCTTGGCGACAAGTGCACGACCGACTTCACAATACCGTGCTTGATGACGAGCGCACGACCGGCTCCACAACACCGTGCTTGGTGACGAGCGCACGACCGACTCCAGAAGGAAATTGGAAAACTGGAACGTTTTCTGAATACAACCTCCGATACAACTCTTCAACACCAAACTCTAGATTAAACAGAAACTGTACTGGCTTGGCTAAGAGTCGTAAAGGCTTAGATATGAAAGTAAAAGCTCAGAACACTTTAGATAGAGAAGAGAAGAGATGAAATTGGATTGTTGAAATGAATGGTAATCTCAATTCTATTTATAGTGTTTTTGGGAGACCGAACTCGGGCAGAGTTCGGGCAGAGTTCGGATGCTAGGATTTCGCATACGAACGTTGGATGCAGATTTGGTGGGAACTGTATTTCAAATAACCCAGACCGAACTCGGGCCGAACTCGGACCGAACTCGGACCGAACTCGGTCAGAGTTCTGTCAGAATTCTGCTGGTTCAGAACAGTAAAGAATAAACCAAATTTGCATAGGTTTGGGGCTTTTTGGAATTGTGGATTTTTGGGATACGTAGGTAGGCTTATTTTTGTTTGTGGACTGAGAAAAACCTAAGCCAGTACCGATCCGATCAATCTCACATTTTTCCTAGACTCAATAAAGGGAAAAATACAAAATAAATATGAAAACTAGTAGCCCATTTGATGACGTCTTTTTCCTGACATTGAAGACGCATTTTCCCTTGACGGCAATCGTCCAAAGATAAACAGATCTGAAAATCTGAATACCTTTCGGGGGCTTCGCCCCCGAACCCCTGACGGGGGACGCTGTCCCATCGACCCCTGTCCGCTGACCGGGCAGCGGAACCCCCGATGCGAGGCCCCGGATAGGTCGTTAGGCGGTTCAGAGAAAACTTCATGTATAACGCCGTCTTTGGCCCATCAATAATTCTCCATTGCATATGTCCTGGTTTTATCATGCTTACTGCTTGTCTGCAAGTACATGTTAGACGAACAACATAATATGATGCAGTATGATACAAGCATAGCAATATGATATATAACATTTAGGACAATGCTAAGTTTAAGTAGCAATTTGATAGAGATTACATGAATATTAGTGACATCACTAGTTAAACTTAATTGATTAGCCATATTCAAAAACATGATGTAATCATTGGGCTAACAATCTCCCCCTTTTTGATTATGGCAAATCCTTTAAGTTTAATACATATACAATAGATGCATGTATCACTAATAAACACATAATACTAGAATATTGTATGCTTCCTTGAACTTATTTCTCCCCCTTTGACATGATCAAAAATAAGCTCCCCCGTAAAAAGAGATAAAACGAACTCAAGCATAAGTACAGAAGGAAGGCAAAAAAAATAATAATCAAGGATTAGGAGAACAGTGTAATGACAAGTATTTAGAAAATGACATAACTATAGTAGAAAACTTGTCAAAAATAGTTGGTTGAACTTAAAAACATTGACATCAATCAATACACAGTTTACCAACTAGAAAACCAAAATGATATTCAAAACACATTATTATGATAAATATAACTTTAGTTTTGAAATATACCAATAAAGGATTTCAATAAGAAATAGATATCAATATAGCAGAAATCAATCATTGGTCATAAATAATTCATGAGAAATGCACAGATCTAGTATATACCAAATGAGACTTTTAACAATGATCACAAAAAAATATGATTCATAATTTGCCCATACAAATTAGTGAATCAATTCCATAAAGAGTATAATCATTAAAAAAAATCAAAAGACGTATACTAGAATCTATGCAAAATCTATACCAAAGTTCATGCATTTGAATTCAATTACCTTAGCATGATATATGTATATCCATTAGATAAACATGAAGGTAATGAAGACAAAATACTTGAGAAGGAGAAATTCAGTCGACTTGAATGCTCCCCCGCAAAGTATGAAACGTCTAAGTATAGATAGTCATGAACTTTGAGATAAAATCTCAATAAGAAAAGCCAAATCAGTTTAAGCTCAAAGGAATAATCAATAAATTAATTACTTTTGGCAGGATAACTTTTAGAAACTCAAAAATGAGAGAATTAAAAATAAATATTAAAATCATATATTCTCTCATAAACTCAATACAAATCCAAATATCAATACCAACTCAACAAGATATTTAAATAAGAGTATATATCTATGATCAACTAGGTATACCACATATTAAGGGCATAAATGAATTGAAACAATTAAATTTGCACCCCCTTAAAATATGCGTATATAGTTCAAAAATAATTTATATACATAAAACAGAAAAGTGTTGAGATATACCTCAAAGTGATGATGAAATATGAAGAAGAATGGTGAGAGAAGCTTTCTCCTTGAGTTTTGAGAAGAGATATGCTCTAGGAAGGAAGAACTAGGGTTAGGGTTTGGAGAAAAGTAGTTTGGAGAGGTTGAGAAGGTGGCAATGGAGAAGAAAGAAGAGGGGAAACTGAATATTTGTGTAAGGGTTCGAATGGTCGGAATGGATGTGGGCCATTGGATCAAGTTTAGATCAGCGGCTGAGGCTGCTCCCGGTTCTGGAATAACCAAGCCGAATTCGGTCCGAACTCTGGGTAGGGCAGAGTTCGGCCCGAATTTTGGATTCTGTAACCAGAACAGAAATCAGGCTATAAAGAAAAATTGATTAAGTGAGAGAGACCAAAAAGAATATGAAAAGTAAGTATATATACAAGATTGAGAAAAACCCAAGTGAAGAATGACAGAAAGTTAGCTTTGAAGCAAAGTGAAGTTGGAAAATCTGAATTTCAGCATGTGATAAATAAAAATGAACCATGTAATAAATACGGAATTATGCCATAATTCAATATTTTGAAGCTGTCATGGGTTAGCTGCAGGGGCCGGATCCCAGCTAGCGGTAGTCCTGAGGACTAGTGCACCGTGTCGCTTAGGCTTTTATGCCTTGTTGTTAGAAGGACCCTTTTGGCTTGTACCCATAGCAATTTTATCATAAAAGAATTAAGACATACTCGATATTTACGTAGGTTATTTTAATGAATAACAGCTTCATCCAAAATTCCAAGTTCACGACAAAGAAAATTGAAACGCTCTTCGGATAGTGATTTTGTAAAGAAATCTGCTAGTTGATGATCAGTGTCAATAAATTATAAGTTAATAGTGTCATTTTGCTGATGATCACGCAAAAAGTGGTTACATATTTCAATGTGTTTTGTGCGTGAGTGACATATGGGGTTCTTGGTGAGATTTATAGCATTAGTGTTGTCACAAAATATTGGAATGTGCATAAAAGATAAGTTGTAGTCTTCAAAGGTTTGCTTCATCCACAAAATTTGTGCACAACAACGCCCAGCTGTGATGTTTTCAGCTTCTGTTGTGGATAGTGCGACAGAATTCTGCTTCTTGCTAAACCAAGAGACTAGAGCCTTTCCTAATAATTGACATGTGCCACTTGTACTTTTACGGTCGACCTTGCATCTGGCAAAATCAGCATCAGAGTAACCAATGAGGTCAAATGATGTTAATTTGGGATACCATAGGCCCACTATAATCGTACCTTTAAGGTATTAAAAGATACGCTTAACAGCGATCACGTGTGATTCCTTAGGATTAGCTTGATATCTAGCACACAAGCAAGCGCTAAACATAATATCAGGGCGACTAGCAATTAAATAAAGTGGACTGCCTATTATACCTCGATACTTACGTTGATCCACAGGCTTGCCGCTTTCATTTGGTTCTAGTTTAGTTGTAGTAGCCATTGGAGTGCTGATTGGTTTGACGTTATCAAGGTCGAATTTCTTCAGCATGTCTTTTGTATACTTCGACTGACAGATGAAAGTTCCATTTGACATTTGTTTGACTTGCAGTCCAAGAAAGTAGTTGAGCTCTCCCATCATGCTCATCTCAAACTCGGTCTGCATACACTTGGCGAAATCTTGACAGAGGGTTTCATTAGTAGAACCAATATAATATCATCTACGTAAATTTGTACTAAGAGAATAGTGTCTTTGAAAGATTTTATAAAAAGTGTAGTGTCAACTTTTCCTTTTGAAAAACCTTTTTCAAGCAAGAAATTACTTAGCCGTTCATACCAAGCTCTAGGGGCTTGTTTGAGGCCATATAGCGCTTTCTTGAGCTTGAAAACATGGTCGGGAAATTTATGATTTTCAAAACCAGGGGGTTGTTTTACATAAACTTCCTCCTTAATAAATCCATTCAAGAAAACACTTTTAACATCCATTTGAAATAATTTGAAATTTTAAAAATTTGCAAATGCACAAAGCATCCGAATGGATTCCAATCTCGCAACAGGAGCATACGTCTCATCGTAGTCGATACCTTCCTCTTGGTTGTATCCTTGGGCTACTAGACGAGCTTTGTTGCGTGTAACTGAACCATCTTCATTTACTTTGTTTCTAAAAACCCATTTAGTACCAATAATCGAGGGATTTGCCGGCCTAGGAACAAGTTCCCATACTTGGCTCCTCTCGAATTGGTTGAGTTCCTCTTGCATGGCAGAAATCCAAAATTTATCATTAAAAGCTTCTAAAATGTTCTTCGGCTCAATTTGTGAAATGATGGCAGTACTAGCAATGGAGTCTCTTAATGATGATCTAGTAGTTACTCCGCGTGAAACCTAACCTATTACCAAATTTTTTGGATGTGACAGCTTGAAAGAGAACTTCTTTGGCAAGACCTCCAGAGAATTAGTTTCGGTGGAGGTATTTATTGGAGTAGAAGTTGATGGCTCAACATCATCATCAAGAGTGGCTGCTGCACTGTTATCCTCATCAAAAGTAACATTGGTAGACTCTTCCACAATTAATGAGTGTTTGTTAAACACTCTATATCCCTTGCTCTTGGCAGCATAGCCAAGGAAAATACCATCGTCAGCTTTGGCATCAAATTTGCCTAAGTTGTCTTTGGTGTTAAGGATAAAACATCTACAACCAAAAACTCTAAAATAAGAAACATTTGGGGTTCTTCCAAACCAAAGCTCATAAGGTATTTTCTTCGTAATAGGACGAATAAGCACCCTATTTAAAATATGGCATGTTGTACTGACAGCTTCAGCCCAAAAGTATTTCGGAAGTGAAAACTTGTTCAACATGACTCTAGCCATATCGCCAAGAGTCCTATTCTTCCGCTCTGTAATACCATTTTGTTGAGGAGTTCTTGGACAAGAAAACTCATGATTAAAACCATTAGAGTCACAAAACTTTTCAAAATTAGTATTTTCGAATTCGCCTCCATGATCACTTCGGATTCGAGTAATCATGTAGCCTTTTTCGTTTTTAACTTTCTTAACAAAAATCTTGAAAACTGAAATAGCATCACTTTTATTTGTAAGAAAGAAAACCCAAGTAAATCTAGAAACTGAAATAGCATAGAGTTTTCCACCAAGACTGGCTACTCTACTAGGGCCAAATAAATCCATATGAAGTAATTGCAAGGGTCTAGTAGTGCTTACAGAGTTTATGGAATGAAATGAGGACTTGGTTGCCTTATTTAATTCACATTCGACACATACAGTATCGTTTTTGAATGTGATGTCGGACAAGCCTCTAACTAGCTTCTTAGTCGATAGCCTAGATATAGTATCCATATTGGCATGACCAAGATGCTGGTGCCACAGTAATCTTTCATCCTTATGAGAATATAGGCATCTACCTACATTGTTAGTATCTCTAGACAGATAGAAAATATAAATATTATCCTCTCTTATCCCTTCAAAAGCAATGTCTCCCGTTGACCTATCATAAATAAAGCATTTATTTTATCTAAAGTTAATATCATATCCATGGTCAGCAAGATGACTGATGCTGAGCAGGTTATGCTTTAACTCGGTCACTAGGCAGACATCCTTTATTACGGGAGAGGAAGGATGACCAATAATACCATTACCTATAATATACCCTTTTAGGTTGTTGCCGAAGGATACATATCCTTCTCTCTTCATTGATAGTGATGCGAAAAGATTTGCGTCTCCCGTCATATGCCGCGAGCATCCACTATCGAGAATCCACTTACTCTTAGTTAAGGAGGGAAGGTCCACCTACATCAAGAGTAGATGTGACCTTTGGTACCCAAGTTCTTGAGGGTCCTGAAAAGTTAGTTTTCGGAAACCATGCATATATGTTTCTATCTACTAATCTTCTATCTCTACATTATGGTAAAATGTGTCCATGTAATCCACAATAATTACATATAACATTCCTATTTATGTTAGAACCATGCAGATGATGTCTATAAGTAGAGTTATGTGGAGTAGCATGATGATGATGTCTATATGTAGATCTAGCATAGTGATGATGTCTATATGTAGAGTGATGTAGAGTGACATGGTGATGATGTCTATATGTAGAGTGGTGTGGAGCAAGATGATGTTTATATCCATAACCAGTGTGATGGTGATTTTATTTTTGTGCAACATAGTGATGATTGTATCTATGTGTAGCATGATGATTCTGTGACATATTAGAATTATTTCTACGTGCATATGGTTTGTGTGCTTTATGAAAGTGTATGTACATATAAGCATGATTATGTGCTGCAGGTGGATGACGTGGTTGACTAGTATGAGTAGTGTCATGCTTTGTGTGTGTCTCATGTGATTGGATTTGAGGTTGAGCAACCAGTTTTCCCAATTTAGTCTCTAATTTCTTAGAAATAGCCTGCAGTTCAGCAATCTTAGTATTCAAACCATAAATCTTAGTGATAGATATGTTGTGTCTACTTTTTTCTTCAGCAAGCTCCGTGTTGAGTGCTGTGATTTCTTGTGTTTGTTGTTCAATACGTGCTTCGGCATCATATAGGCTTAAATTAAGCTTAGACACCTCATTTGTGACTTCCGTGGGTGAAGTGTCTCTAATGTTATCAAGTAATAAAGAGAGTCTTTGAATGTCGACTTTATAACTTTTGATCTTTTCCTTGGCATGTTTATATTTACCAATGACTTTCTTGTGGTCATCAAGTAAATCGGTGAATGCATCGCCAAGTTCATCAAAAGTGAAATCATCAAGAGTTTCGTTTGATACCTTGTCAGACGTTGCCATTAGGCACACGTTTGCAGTGTCTTGAGGAGAGTCCTTTTCTTCTTCAGAGTCACTAGCTTCGCTTTCATGCCAAATACTTGTGTTGGCATATTTTTCAGAGGAAGTCTTCTTGTATGGTTTCTCATAACGGTTGCTCTTCTTTAAGAATGGATAGTCTCTTCGGACGTGTCCAGTCTTCTTACAACCGTAGCATGTTGGCTCTTCTTCATCATCTTCTTGTGGTTCCTTCTTCTTCGATTGAAGCGAAGGAATTTCTTGAAGTTGCGGACAAGGAGAGCTTGATCATCACCTTCTAAGTTGTCGTCATCCGTCTCTTCGGGGTCAGCCCTTCGTCGGTGAGCTTTGAGGGCGATCTCCTTAGCCTTAGGAGCAGGCTCTTCGAAGTCTTTGAGGTCAAGATCATGAGTCATCAACTTTTCTATCAAAGTTTCCATGGACATAGTTGTGAGATCATTTCCTTCTATGATGGCTATCACCTTAGGGTTCCATATCTTTGGTAGCCCCCTAAGTAGCTTGTGAATCTTCTCGTGATTTGTATATTATTTACCGAGCGAAGATAGAGGATTGATGATGTCGAGGAATCTTGTGAACATTTGCGTGATCGTCTCATTTGGCTTCATCTTGAAATCCACGTATTCTTGAGTGAGACGACTTATCTTCGATTCCTTGACTTGGGTGGTTCCTTCATGCGTCACTTCTAGAAGTCTTCATACTTTGTGAGAGGTGGTGCATGTTGAGACCCTGTTGAACTCATTCCTGTCTATAACACATAATAAAGCATTAATAGCTCGTACGTCTAGACTTGCCTGTTTCTTCTCTTCGTCAGAATATTTGTCATGTGGTTTCTCAACGAGATCACCATTGACAACTATCCTGGCGGGCTTTTTGTAACCATCGGTGACGATGGTCCACAGATCGAAGTCTAGCGACTTGAGATAAAAGCTCATCCTTGTTTTCCAATAGGTGTAGTTAGTTCCATCAAATAGGGGAGGCCTGTGAGTGGACTGCCCTTCACCGTGATTGGAAATCATGGATTGTGTGGTTGCCATGGATCCGCTCTAGGATGTTAGTCCTTGTTGAGAGAACCTGGCTCTGATACCAATTGAAGAACAGATGGCAACTCTAGAGGGGGTTGAATAGAGTTTATAACAATAATAGCCAATAAAAATTTAAACTCTTTCACAAGCTGAAAGTAATCAGAGTAAATACGGAAATAAATAAGAAGCAAGAAAGCATACGCAAACACAGCCAATTTTTAACCTCGTTTCCCTCGTGGAGGACTAGTCCAGGCCTGAGAACTCTAGCTCAGGATTAAATCTACTATTTGTGAAATAGTAGTACACCCCGTGCCTTTTCTTCAGAAAAGCACGTCAACTTCTTACAAAGATCGCAGTGGCGATGCTTGGAATTTTCCAAGCGACTTCTTGAACTCATGCACAAACTCCTAACTAAAAAGTACTGAGCACTTGAGGCTTAGGGAGCTTGTGGCTAGTAGATGAAGAAGGGTATGGATTGTATAGAGCTTTAGAGAGAAGAGAAAAGAAGATGGGATGATTGAAAATGAGAGAATTTATGGCCTATTTATAGGATATCTGGTAGGCAGAAATCGGCCAGAATTCTGGTTAGAATTTTTAAAAATTTGGCCGTTGGACAACTTGCAACCAGCCAACCCTAAAAATTAGGGTGCTGATTTTTAGGAGGCAGAGTTCGGCCCGAACTCTGTGTGGAGGTAGAGTTCGGCCCGAACTCTGTCTCCAGAGCACAGAATGGGTCAATGGGTATTTAGGCTTATTTTGATTTGTGTGGAGCTTATGGTTTTAGGGTATGGGTATAGGTTAAGTCTCAGATGCTCAGCACAGCTCACTTTACATAAGTCTAGACTCAATAAAATTGCAAAGTACAGACTCAAAGATATATAACATTACAGGTACGAGCTGTCATCTGGCTTGTACTGAATGTAGTCGTCATGTGTCGTATTGAATTATCACAAGTATCATATAGTCAATTTTATCAATATTTGGTTGACTGTGATTTTTGTGTCAAAAGTCTATACTAATCCAACACGGCCGATACCTATCGGATATGAACGATACCAAATCGATAAGGCCAATATGAATCCTAGCTATACGGCCGATACATATCGGATAGGACGATAGCAATTCGCTAAGACCAATACCAACCAATACGGCCCATACCAAAATGATAGGTCGATACTAATCCGATACGGTTAATAGTTATAAGTACCTACGGTCCAGGATGTTGATCCGCTAGTACATCCATGTACGATCAACGAAGTAACGATCCATTTCAATTTGGATGTAAAAATCTGTATCGTAAGACAAACTAAACATAATCAGTTCAATTTTACATGCTTAATTGCCAAGTATGGGAACGAATGGCTCAGAACACAACCCAAAATTCATTCTAGCATACATTAGTGTGAATCATCTATGTTCTGTACATATGGTGTAGTATATGTTCTTATCGTATCTAGTATCTGAAGAATGTAACAGAATCAAGATGAATTCACGTAATGTAATACTAAGACATCATCTATTACTATATAAGATATAGTGATAGGTTGTCGTATCATCATTGCCGAGGGATGAGGGTCGGAGGACAGTCAACTTTGTCGTATCATTATTGCCGAGGGATGAGGGTCGTATCATCAGTGCTTTCTAGTTCTCTTCCATCCATCAATTCCTCCGTTCTGATCAAGCATCTTCCTTCTTCTGTCCTCCACCATGGCTCTGGACCCATCTGCTCCTCCCTACTTCCCTTCTTCTTATTTGACTCTCTCAACCACATATGATATCCACCTCAAGTATAGAGTCAGGGAAGAAGAAGTGGACAAGAAGAGGAGGGGGAAGCAGCACAGCCGGCGGCATGACCCGGAGGAAGTACAGAGGTTTTCTTCAACATCTGTAGGAGAACTATAAGGATATATCTTTTCACAACATATCACCTTGTCAAAGACCCTTAATATGACAACCATGTTACCGCGGTGTCGAAAAACTAATATGTCATAATTTTCTAGGCCGTGTGTTTTGACAATCCTCCAAACTTTTTCAAGCTATGTAGTAATGCAAGACTACTACATACGAGGAAAGAGTTGGAAAGATTATGTCAAAACACACGGCTTAAAAAATTATGACATGTTAGTCTTCCGATACCGCGGTAACATGATATTCACATTAAGGGTCTTTGACAAGGTGACATGTTGTGAAAAGATATATCCTTATAGTTCTCCTACCGATGTTGAAAAAAACATTTGTACTTCCTCCGGGTCATGCCGTCGGCTGTGCTGCTTCCCCCTCCTCTTTCTGTCCACTTCTTCTCCTCCGACTCTACACTTGAGGTGGATATCATATGTGGCTGAGAGAGTCAAATAAGAAGAAGGGAAGTAGGGAAGAGCAGATGGGTCTAGAGCCATGGTGGAGGAGAGAAGAAGGAAGATGCTTGATCAGAACGGATGGCTGAGAACACAACCCAAAATTCATTCTAGCATACATTAGTGTGAATCATCTATGTTCTGTACATATGGTGTAGTATATGTTCTTATCGCATCTAGTATTTGAAGGATATAATATAATCAAGATGAACTCACATAATGTAATACTAAAACATCATCTACTACTATATAAGATATAGTGATAGGTTGTCATATCATCATTGCCGAGGGATGAGGGTCAGAGGACAGTCAAGTTTATCTACGGTGACATAGTTTCTGCCTCGCCAGTTGAATGGCTGCAGGGACTATGTCCTGATCACCATGTCGTACCGAAGATTAATGCAAATGGAAGTGGAGCTAAATTACAGAAACCAAAATACAAAATACAAAATCCAATCCCTGGGTTCGCCGAAAATATAAAACACAGTTCTAATTCATATGTGTTTTAAGTGTGAGAACGGATAGCTCAGAACACAACCCAACCGGAGAGGATACTCTGGAAAATCCATCTGAGTAGGACCTATACTCTGAGGGATCACCTTTACAAGAATGATATCAGTAGTGGGATTGAGTGTTAGAGAAGATATTATCGGAGTATACGTCCTACTCAGATGGGTCTCTCACCGTTACTATTTTTTTCTGACAGCATGGTGGATGTGCTCCGTCAACAGATTCTTGCTCCGAGCCAAAACTTTGCCCCGGAGCTCAAGTGGACATCCTTCGTGTAGAGCTCGAGTGAGGGGTTCCCGACAGTATGGTGGTCTCCTTTGTCAAAGTATCCGTGCTCGTCCCACAACCATTGTGGGACGAGCACGGATACTTTGACAAAGGAGACCACCATGCTGTCAGGAACCTCTCACTCGAGCTCTACATGAAGGATATCCACTTGAGCTTCGGGGCAAAGTTTTGGCTCGGACCAAGAATCTGTTGACGGAGTACATCCACCATGCTGTCATAAAAAATAGTAACGGTGAGAGACCCATCTGAGTAGGACATATACTCTGATAATATCTCCTCCAACACTCAATCCCACTACTGATATCATTCTTGTAAAGGTGATCTCTCAAAGTATACGTCCTACTCAGAAGGATCTCTCAGAGTATCCTCTCTGGTTGGTTGTCGTATCATCATTGTCGAGGGATGAGGGTCGGAGGACAGTCAACTTCATCTACGGCTACATAGCTTTTGCCTCGCCAGTCGAATGGCTGCAGGGACAATGTCCTGATCACCATGTCATAGTCCAATACAATCCAGAGATTGACACAGTACTAATTCATATATGTAGTCTAATACAAATAGTCTAATACAAAAACAACCTAATACAAATAGTCTAATACAAATAAGTACTAATAGCTAATGAGAACCACGCAGCTCACGCAAACGCTTAGTGATACGATCACGCAACCACCTCGAATAAGCGAGATCTTTGGCGTGAGGAGAGATATAGTCCCTTGCAAGTGCTGCATGAATAGAACACCCGGTCTCACTAGCTACCGGTGCTGGATGAATAGAACTCCCGGTCTCACTAGCTACCAGTGCCACTTCCTCCTTAACAGTAGGAGGAGCCACCTCAGCATTCACTGTTTCCCTCAAACGACGTGTCGCTCCTCGGGTCATGGGTGCCATCTGGTAAGATCGATATTCACAAATAATATAATTGTAACATAAGCAAGCTAACTAAAGGAACCATCATCTAATTTGAGTACATTTTCGAAAGCAGATAAAGTATAGAAAATTTGATTTTTTGCCAAGTGTGAGAACGGATGGCTCAGAACACAACCCAAGATTCATTCTAGCATACATTAGTGTGAATCATCTATGTTCTGTACATATGGTGTAGTATATGTTCTTATCGTATCTAGTATCTGAAGAATTTAACAGAATCAAGATGAACTCACATAATGTAATACTAAGACATCATCTACTACTATATAAGATACAGTGATAGGTTGTCGTATCATCATTGCCGAGGGATGAGAGTCGGAGGACAGTCAACTTTATCTACGGCTACATAGTTTCTGCCTCGCCAGTCGAATGGCTGCATGGACTATATCCTGATCACAATGTCGTACCGTAGATTAATGCAAATAGAGCTGGAAATATTCGTCGCTAACCGGTCACTAGTCCGTCGCTAACTGAGATTTTTTTGAAAAAAAATTGTAGCACTTTTCCTGTTCACAAAAATATGCATAAACCAAACCAATATATAATGCACACCAATTATCCAATCATCACATAGACCAAATATATAAAGCACACCAATTATCCAAGAATCACATAGACCAAATATGCACATACGAATTTAATGCATACCAATTATCCAAGAATCATATAGACCAAACCATTAATATAAAATAGACATCAATTATCCTGAAGAGTAACCTAATATCCATCGTTATAATCCGATCATAGCACAAATATTCTAAAATTCCCACAAATATTCCAAATTTTCTTAATTATAATACTTTAAGGAGGAGGTGGAGATCGATTGCCCGGATGGCTCACATAAAATAGCAAAAATTCGATTTATCTCCAAGTGTGAGAACGGATGGCTCAGAACACAACCAAAAATTCATTCTAGCATACATTAGTGTGAATCATCTATGTTCTGTACATATGGTGTAGTATATGTTCTTATCGTATCTAGTATCTGAAGGATATAACAGAATCAAGATGAACTCACATAATATAATACTAAAACATCATCTACTACTATATAAGATATAGTGATAGGTTGTCGTATCATCATTGTCGAGGGATGAGGGTCGGAGGACAGTCAACTTTATCTACGGCGACATAGTTTCTGTCTCGCCAGTCGAATGGCTGCAGGGACTATGTCCTGATCTCCATGTCGTACCGTAGATTAATGCAAATGGAGCTAGAGCCAAAATATAGAAACTAAAATACAAAATACAGAATCCAATCCCTAGGTTCGCTGAAAATAAAAAACACAGTTCTAATTCATATATGTTTTAAGTGTGAGAACGGATGGCTCAGAACACAACCCAACCGGAGAGGATACTCTGAGAGATCCATCTGAGTAGGACCTATACTCTGAGGGATCACCTTTACAAGAATGATATCATTAGTGGGATTGAGTGTTGGAGGAGATATTATCAGAGTATACGTCCTACTCAGATGGGTCTCTCACCGTTACTATTTTTTTCTGACAGCATGGTGGATGTGCTCCGTCAACAGATTCTTGCTCCGAGCCAAAACTTTACCCCGGAGCTCAAGTAGACATCCTTCGTGTAGAGCTCGAGTGAGAGGTTCCTGACAGCATTGTGGTCTCCTTTGTCAAAGTATCCGTGCTCGGCCCACAACCAATGTGGGGTGAGCACGGATACTTTGACAAAGGAGAACACCTTGCTGTCAGGAACCTCTCACTCGAGCTCTACACGAAGGATGTCCACTTGAGCTCCGGGGCAAAGTTTTAGCTCGGAGCAAGAATATGTTGACGGAGCACATCCACCATGCTGTCAGAAAAAAATAGTAACGGTGAGAGACCCATCTGAGTA
Source organism: Iris pallida (assembly GCA_029216955.1). NCBI lineage: Eukaryota > Viridiplantae > Streptophyta > Magnoliopsida > Asparagales > Iridaceae > Iris > Iris pallida. The sequence goes on from JANAVB010015600.1 coordinate 15,881,217, forward strand.
GGATGTATACTCTGATAATATCTCCTCCAACACTCAATCCCACTACTGATATCATTCTTTTAAAGGTGATCTCTCAAAGTATACGTCATACTCAGAAGGATCTCTCAGAGTATCCTCTCTGGTTGGTTGTCGTATCATCATTGCCGAGGGATGAGGGTCGAAGGACAGTCAACTTCATCTACGGCTACATAGTTTTTGCCTCGCCAGTCGAATGGCTGTAGGGACTAGGTCCTCATCACCATGTCGTAGTCCAATACAATCCAGAGATTGACACAGTACTAATTCATATATGTATTCCAATACAAATAGTCTAATACAAAAACAATCCAATACAAATAGTCCAATACAAATAAGTACTAATAGCTAATGAGAACCACGCAGCTCACGTAAACGCTCAGTGATATGATCACGCAACCACCTCAAATAAGCGGGATCTTTGGCGTGAGAAGAGATGTAGACCCTTGCAAATGCTGCATGAATAGAACTCCAGGTCTCACTAGCTACCGGTGCTGGATGAATAGAAATCCCGGTCTCACTAGCTACTGGTGCTACTTCCTCCTTAACAGTAGGAGGAGCCACCTCAGCATTTACTGTTTCCTTCAAACGACGTGCCGCTTCTCTGGTCATGGGTGCCATCTGGTAAGATCGATATTCACAAATAATATAATTGTAACATAAGCAAGCTAACTAAAGGAACCATCATGTAATTTGAGTACATTTTCGAAAGCAGATAAAGTATAAAAAATTTGATTTTTTGTCAAGTGTGAGAACGGATGGCTTAGAACACAACCCAAGATTCATTCTAGCATACATTAGTATGAATCATCTATGTTCTGTACATATGGTGTAGTATATGTGCTTATCGTATCTAGTATCTGAAGAATGTAACAGAATCAAGATGAACTCACAAAATGTAATACTAAGACATCATCTACTACTATATAAGATATAGTGATAGGTTGTCGTATCATCATTGCCGAGGGCTGAGGGTCGGAGGACAGTCAACTTTACCTACGGCTACATAATTTTTGCCTCGCCAGTCGAATGGTTGCAGGGACTATGTCCTTATCACCATGTCGTACCGTAGATTAATGCAAATAGAGCTGGAGCTGGAGCCAAAATACAGTACTACTTCAACATGTCGTACCATTTTACTCTCTCACTCTCTCTCCTCCCCCCTCCGGTGCTCTCACTCTCTCCGGCGCTCTCACACTACTAATTCCTATGTGTTTTAAGTATGAGAACGGATGGCTCAGAACACAACCCAAAATTTATTCTAGCATACATTAGTGTGAATCATCTATGTTATGTACATATGGTGTAGTATATGTTCTTATCGTATCTAGTATCTGAAGGATATAACAGAATCAAGATGAACTCACATAATGTAATACTAAGACATCATCTACTACTATATAAGATATAGTGATAGGTTGTCGTATCATCATTGCCGAGGGATGAGGGTCGGAGGAGAGTCAACTTTATCTACGGCTACATAGTTTCTGCCTCGCCAGTCGAATGGCTGCAGGGACTATGTCCTGATCACCATGTCGTACCGTAGATTAATGCAAATGGAGCTAGAAAAATCTGCCGCTAACCGGTCACTAGTCCGTCGCTAACTGAGATTGTCATATCATCATTGCCTGCCTTCATTCCTCACTCTCTAAAGCACACATACACATATGTATATGACAGTTAGATGTATAGATATATACATCTATATAGAAGCACACAACTGATACAATCTAAGGGTCGGTTTTTCCAGAAAATTTTTTACTTATTCCGTGACTTTGGTGAAGCGAATGTCCCAAGGATATTCTTAACAAAGAAGGCAGATGAAGAACTCGCACTGTCCTTGAGACAGTGAACATATACACCATGAACCCAAACCCCATATTCACATTTACTAATCCAAACACCACAAAACTAATGGATAACACCCTATATAGATAACACATTATTTAGCCAATATATAAACTCAAATGAATTTGAGAAGCAAAGCCCCCCGCCGCCCCCGACCAAAGCCCGTCGCCCCAAGCCCGCTGCCCAGCCCCCGACGCCCCCGCCCCAAGCCAAGATCAAACTATTATCGGCAGTATGGCACATATGGCGTGAGCGAAATAGAAGAGTTTTTGAAGGCATATCCATGACTATTCATGGGATTTTAAACAACATTGATACGGATGCTAACCTCATGGGAGGATAACAGCATGTAGTGCTTATAGCTTGTAGTGTATTGTTATGGGTTGTAACCAGTAGTCTTTTCGTTTTTTGAATAAAAGTACCCTTTTCTTCAATATATATATATATAAATATATATATATATATATATATATATATAGACTTGTAAAGAAATCTTCAGGATTTGAGCAAAGTAGTTCGGTTGCATATATATATGAAGAGTGCTTATGGCTGTGCGTCGGTTACTTATTTATATGTGTCATAGTTCAATAGAAGAGCAGGGAATGGACTCCTGCTAAGTCCGTTGTAACCTGGACAAGAACACCGTTGGGCCAATATTAGGGTTCATAGTTTAAATGTGTGCTTATGGCTGTGCATGGAGTAAGCAAAAAAAAGACAGGAAGCAGAAAACTGTGACCTAAGTTTGAATAAATTTTAGAGACCACATGAAATCGGAAGTGAACCTTAGCCACTTGACCCCCACAGCCCCGCCACCCACAACCTCCCGCCCACCGCAGCCCCCAGCCGCCCAGCCCCCGACGCCCCCATCCTAAGCCCCCGACGCCCTCGCCCCAAGCACGCCACCCAGCCCCCGATCGACGCCCTCGCCCCAAGCCCGCCGTCCAGCACCCGCCCCAACCCCGCCGCCTCCCGCAGCCCCGCCACCCACAACCTCCCGCCAACCGCCGCCCCCCCGCCACCCAGCGCCCGACGCCCCCATCCAAAGCCCGCCGCCCCCGCTGCCCTTACGACACCGCGAAAGAGAGAGAGAGATCGAGAGAGAGAGAGAGGGGATTACCTTCGGAAGAGAGAGAGGAGAGGACGCCGACGCCGATCACCGAAGACGCAGGAGAGAGAGAGAGAGAAAGAGAGAGAGTGTGAATTTGGGGGGAATGCGAAAAGTTCCTCCCGTAGTTTCAATTTAAGTCTAGAACGTATATTTAGCGACGGACTAGCGACCAATTTTTATTCATCGCCCGTTAGTCCCTCTTTTTGATACTTTCCGACTGAATATCCGTCGCTACGTAGTCGAAGAATTGTTCCACCAATTCCCCACAGAATTTTCGCCAAATAATCGACTGCATAGCGACGGCTGAATATCCGTCGCTATATCTCCGACGCCCTAGCGACGGATGTGCGACCTTTTCTCCGCCGAAAAATAAAATAAAAAATGTAACGGCTTGTCGGTAATCCGTCGGCTAGTTGCCACAAAGCCGTCGCTAACGCCAACGGACGATATCCGTCGCTAATGTTCCGTCGCTAATTTATTGTATTTTGGTAGTGAAAGGACACTGAGACCTCAAATGAGGCCAGTAGTCCAAGATGAAGTTGTTGGTAAGGAGACAACAATTGAACCAGAACTCGTTGAGCCGTCAATGAAGCAAACAAGGAGGCCGAAGAACTTCGGAGATGACTTCGTCACCTATCATGTGGAAGTAGATTCGCTTACATATGATGAGGCAAAAAAGACCAGAGATGTTGTCTTCTGGAAGGAGGCGATAGATAATGAAATTGACTCAATCACCTCCAATAACACTTGGGTGTTGGTTGATTTACCCGAAGGAGCAAAACCCATCGGATGTAAGTGGATCTTCAAGAAGAAGATGAAAGTTGATGGAACCATTGACAAGTTCAAGGCTAGGCTAGTGGCCAAGGGGTTTGCTTAGAAGTAAGGGATTGACTACTTTTACATGTATGCTCTTGTAGCCTGGAAGGCAACCATCAGTTTGTTAATTGCTCTTGTAACAATATACAAGCTGGTGATACATCAAATGGATGTGAAAATGATATTCCTGAATGGAGAGTTGACCGAAGAGATTTATATGCGACAGCCAGAAGGATTTGTCGTCAGAGGTCTTGAAAACAAAGTCTGCAAGTGGGTGAAATCTCTTTATGGTTTAAAGCAAGCTCCTAAAATATGGCACGAGAAGTTTATAAAGTAATAAGATCAAATGGCTAAAGGGTCAACGAAATAGACAAGTGTATCTATGCGAAATTTGCTGATGGAAGAGGAGTCATCGTTTGTCTATACGTGGACGACATGCTAATCCTAGGTACGGATATAAGCTGTGTCACGGAGACAACGAAGTTTCTCTCAACAAATTTTAGTATGAAGGACTTGGGGATGCTGATGTTATCTTGGGACTCAAGATCACCCGGACAGACACTGGATTGGCACTGTCACAGACTCATTATATTACGAAAATGCTCACTCGATACGGGTATCATGATCTTCCTATAATTGATACGTCGTACCAAAGTGACCAGAAGCTGGAGCCAAACTCGAAGGAAAGCGTCAGGCAATTAGAGTATGCTAGCGACATTGGGAGTTTGATATACGCTACTACTGCCACTAGGCCTGACATAACTTTTGTCGTGGGAATGTTGAGTCGATTCACTAGCAATCCAGGCGTTGAGAACTGGAAAGTTGTGAAGCGTGTTATGAGATATCTCAAGAAGACTCAGACATATGTACTACACTTCAGCAGAGAGCCGTAGGTAGTAGAAGGCTTCAGTGATGCCAGCTGATGCTTAAAATTGGAGAGCGAGAGGTCCACATGTGGATTTATTTTCACAATGGATGGAGCTGCTATATCGTAGAAGTCGAAGAAGCAAACTATGCTCTCGCGGTCATCCATGGAATCTGAGTTTATTGCATCTGATACCGCAACAGAGGAAGCAGAATGGCTTCGGGAGCTCATATATGATCTTTCAGTGGTTGGAGCACAAATAATGGCAATTCTGATATACTGCAACAACCAGGCGACTACGGCAGTGGCATCAAATGATCTCTTCAGCGGGAAGAAAAGAACTGTATAGTTAAAGCATAGGATAGTGAACGATCTCATCAATAGATGGTCGAAGACACAGCAGGGAAGATGGGCTTGAAGGCATTCTGATAGTGTGTCTTTGTAATCCTACTATAAAGTTTTATGTTATTAGTTCAAAGAGAAATCTACTAGACATCTAACTTTCAATTCAAGGGAGGATCACTGACTAGAAAACTATCATGTAACAGTAGGTACTTTTTCTAGAGAACATGGAAGGGTTACGGACCCATAACCACTGTTGTCTACTATGTATTTTCTGCGAAAAATGGATTCTGCGATAAGGATAGCTTAAAAGCCATAATGAGTTCTTAGTCTTTGTGAATGCCCGGTACGCTTTACGAGAAGCACGGTAGCGTAGCACTACAAGAAGTATAACTCCATGCTACAGTAGGGTGACTACACCATGAGGTTTCCGGTTAGGGGTAATGCCTCGGCTTTACGAGCCAAGGCACAGCAGTATAGCACCGCAAATAGACAGGTAGCCTAATATTGTATGATAAAATTAAAGAGGGGTAGTCAGTACTACAAAGGGGAGGTGTTCCTCATGTTGGCCCATTGGACATGGTCAAACTTGATTTTAATAATTGATCAAACTCTGTTTCGATATAAATGTAAGTCAATTCAGATGTTTACCTACGATGTTTTGGACACTGCTCAACGATGGATATCTACAATGTTCAAGATGAAGCTGTTCTGAAGCCGTTTGCCATTCAGAATGTATTTCCTTCAAAGCAATGTAATTTTTTATTTTATTGAGGCTAGGAATACATTGTACACCAAGTCACACTGGCAAATAGGCTATCCGAAATTATTTTTCAAAACCACCATATTCTTTTACAAATAACCCATATTTTTGAAAAATATTATTTTTACAAAAAGCTTCTGAAGGACTTTTCAAAAAGCCAGATTGATTTTTTATCAAAATGAACTGGCATAACCCTAGCAAAACTCGGCCAAAGTTCGGCCAGAGTTCGGCTAAGATGAACGTTAGTGAACGTTGGATTTTGAACTTGGTCACCCTTCAGTTGCGGTTTGTTACAAAGAGTTCTGTCCGAATTCTGCCCGAATTCTGTCAGAGTTCTGTCTTTGGAAAAACTATAAATAGAGAAGTATTTCGATTATTTCAAATAATCAATTCACTTTCAATCTCTTCTCTTCTTAAGCTTACATTCTTCCAAAGAGTTTTCAAAAGCTTAAATTTTCAAATCCCAAGCCAGTTACAATCCTCTAGTCGATTTGCCAGTTCGGTACGGTCCAGAAGTTTCAGAGCGATTGTAATCAGAGGCTTGATAGAAGATACAACTCTTTACAATTGAAGTTGGTCGAGTTTTTCGTATCAAAGCTTGCGTCTGTAGAAGTTGCAAGGACTTCGTATAAAAACTTGCGGGATTTTCTAATAGTGGATTCAACTGGAAGCTAGAGTTCTTCCGACTGGACTAGTCCTCACAAGAGGGAAACCAGTATAAACCTCGGTGTTTACGTTTGCCTTCTGATCACTTTTTATTTCTGTCATTTACTTTGTGATTATTTTTATATTGTGATCTAACTGCTAACAAAAATTTTAATTAACAATATTCCGCTGTCTACTCTATTCACCCCCCTCTACAGTATTCTGCTTTACGATTTCGTTCCTACAATTGGTATCAGAGCAGGTTCTCCATCAAGAGGTATATCAGAGCAGGTTATACAGGTAAAGCAAGGTAAAATTGCAGTTATATTCAATTTTTATATAGATCACAGCATTACACATGGCAACTATAAAATTCATAAGTGAAGGCCAAGCCACAAACAGACCTCCACTGTTTGACGGCACAAACTACATTTATTAGAAAACACGTATGAGTTTCTTTCTGAAATCTCTTGATTTTGATTTATGGTCTGTAGTTATTGATGGCTATAAAAAGCTACCTCGTATTAATGTTGATGGTGTTTTAGTTGAAAAACCCCATGACAAATATACAGAGGAAGAAAAGAAAAAGGCCAGTCTTGACTCACGTGCTATTAATGCTTTATTTTGTGCTTTAGACAGAACTGAATTCAACAGGGTATCTACCTGCACAACATCAAACGAAGTGTGGAAACTTCTTGAAGTAACCCACGAAGGAATAACACAAGTCAAGGAGTCAAAGATCAGCAGACTTACTTAGGAGTACGAGGCGTTCAAAATGAAGCCAAGTGAATCAGTCACTCAGATGTTTACAAGATTCTTGGATATTGTAAACCTTCTGTCTTTACTAGATAAGGATTACAGTAACCATGAGAAGATTCGCAAACTTCTACGAGCCCTTACAAAGAACTGGATTCCCAAGCCTACTGCAATCACTGAAGGGAACGACCTCTCAACAATGTCTCTAGAAACACTAATGGGTAAGCTACTCACTCACGAGTTAGAACTTCAAGACTTTGAAGATGCTATACCAAAGAAGAAGTCAGAGAAGACGATCGCTCTCAAGGCTCAACATAGAAGAACCATCGAAGATGATTCTGACGACTGCGACTCCGACTCTGAAGATCAAGCTCTTCTGGTAAGAAAATTCAAGAAGTTCATGAGATTTAACAGGAGAACAAAAGATAGCAAAGACAACAACAACAATAAGAAAGATCCTATTTGCTACGGATATAAGAAGAAAGGACACATGAAGAAAGATTGTCCCTCAGCATCATCATCAAAGAAAAAAAACAAATATGACAAAGGCTACCTGAAGAAATCTACATCAAAAAAGTACGCCAACACAAGCATATGGAATAAAAGTGAAGCCAGCGACTCAGCAGATGAACAATCAGATGATGCTATAAATGTATGCTTGATGGCTTGCGATCAGGTAATCACTAATCCTCTATTTGATCCTTATGATGATTTCACCTTTGAGCAACTAGGAGAGGCTTTCAGTGAACTGTTAGATGACTGCAGAAAATTACGTAGTAAATATGAAACCTCTAAGAAGGTACTCAAAGAATACAAAGATGAAATAGGAAGACTTACCGACCAATTAGATCATGTTAGAAATAATGACTCTTCAACTGAGTCTGGTGAGCTTTCTTCTATTAAATTGTTGTTACACGAGACTGTTAAGCTATCCGAAGAAAAAGACCAAACTATTATCCAGTTAGAGGAAGACCTATCTAAGGAGAGAAAGAGTCTCCAATGTGCACAGGTCAGATTAGAATCACTCACATCTGACTATACTAGATTATATGACACTTCCAAAAAGTTAGAAATTAGTTTAGGAAAACGGCCTGAAGTTGCTGCTTTATATTCTAACACGTGTCAATTACCGAATCATCGGAACACGCCCAACACTGTCAGACCAAACCATACCAAAACTATGCTCAAGAAGACTAATAGGCATGCTTTCTTCTATACTAGAAAACTAAAACCTACCAATTATGCACCTCACACTACTTTCAACACTCAACATGCCAAATGTTATTATTGTGGCCTCATTGGTCATATATCTTCTGCATGTAGAAGAAAAAAGTTAGTAGATTTAAATGTTTATGCATGAGTACCAAAAACTAACCAGTTAGGACCCTACAAGAAATGGGTACCAAGAGTTTCATCTGTAAATTATTTTGTAGGTGGGACGCCCTTCACATGCTAGGAGCAAATGGATCCTCGACAGCGGTTGCTCACGGCACATGACCGGTGATGCTTTATTATTCGCAACCCTGTCGAAGAGGAATAAGGAAGGATACATCTCCTTCGGTAATAATTTAAGAGGGTACATAATCGGTATCGGTGACATTGGTAAGGCTCCCTATCCAGTGATTAAATATGTTTATCTAGTTACCGAGTTAAAACATAATCTGCTCAGTATAAGCCATTTAGCTGATCACGGTTATGGTATTAACTTCGTAAAAGATAAATGTACTATAATTGATAGTTCAACTGGTAGTACTATATTTGAAGGTATTAGGAAAGATAATATATATGTATTCTATTTGTTGGAAGATGCTAACAAAGCAGGTAAATGTTTGATGGCCAAAAGCGTTGAGAGTCAACTATGACATATAAGACTCGGTCATGCAAACATAAATACAATTTCAAGATTATCTACGAAGAAGTTGGTATGCGGCTTACCGAATATTTTCTTCAAGAAGGATACGGTATGTAGTGAATGTGAAAAGAACAAAGCTACCAAATCCGCATTCAAATCCAAGAACGCTGTAAGTACCACTAGACCTTTACAACTGTTGCATATGGACTTATTTGGACCAAGTAGAATTGCTATTCTTGGTGGTAAGTTATATGCATTTGTCATTATAGATGATTTCTCTAGATATACATGGGTTTATTTTCTTGCACGCAAGAACGATGCATTATCAGAATTTGTCACCTTTTGCAAGAAAGTACAGAATGAAAAAGGGTTCATGATTACTCATATTCGTAGTGATCATGGCGACGAATTTGAGAATACAGAATTCAAGCAATTTTGTGACACATACGGTTATTTGCATGAATTCTCTTGCCGTAGGACTCCGCAACAAAATAAAATTGTGGAATGTAAGGACGAAACTCTATCTGAAATGGCTAGAGTAATGTTAAACCAGTTTAGTCTACCTAGATACTTATGGGCTGAAGCTGTAAATACGGCATGCTATATTCTCAATAGGGTTCTAATTCGACCTATATCGAAGAAGACTCCCTATGAATTATGGTTTGATAGAACACCAAATGTTTCATATTTCAAAATCTTTGGTTGTAAATATTTTATTCTTAATACTAAAGATAATTTGAGTAAATTTAATGAAAAGGCCGATAAAGGTATATTTTTAGGTTATGCAGCAAAAAGCAAAGGATACAGAGTCTTCAACAAAAGAACCATGATCATCGAAGAATCTATCAATGTCAAGTTTGATGAGCTAAATCAACACTTAAACGATGATGACAATGAAGACATAATCGCACCAAGTACAGCTACTGCAAAACCTTCACACGAAGATACAGAACCATCACATTAGGCATCAGATGAACCTCCAAGCAAAGAAGCCGGAACTAGCAATCTTGAGACTACACCAAAAGAGATGAGATTCTTGGCTAATCATCCAAAGGACTTGGTAATTGGTGAGATTACCAAGGGTGTAAGTACTCATTCCTCTAATAAAGATATAGCTTCTTGTGCTGCTTTTGTCTCGCAGTTTGAACCTAAAAATATTGATGAAGCATGTAGTGATAACTTTTGGTTAGATGCTATGCAAAAGGAATTAAACCAATTCGAACGGAATCAAGTTTGGGAACTTATTCCCAAGCCCATTGATCATCCGGTCATTGGCACCCGATGGGTATTCCGAAATAAACTGAACGAGAATGGTTTAGTGACTCGTAATAAGGCTCGACTCGTAGTTCAAGGATACAATCAAGAAGAAGGTATCGAATACGATGAGACTTATGCCCTAGTTGCGAGATTAGAATCCATTCGCATGTTATGTGCATTTGCATGTTTTCATAATTTTAAGTTATTTCAAACGGATGTCAAAAGCGCATTTTTAAATGGTTTTATAAAAGAAGAAGTTTATATAGCTCAACCTTCTGATTTTACTGATTTCAAATTTCATGAATATGTTTTCAAGTTGAAGAAAGCCTTATACGGTTTGAAACAAGTCCCTCGTTCTTGGTACGATCGTCTAAGCTTTTTTCTACTTGATAACGATTTTTCAAAGGGAAAGGTTGACACTACTTTGTTTATAATATCTTTGAATAACAATATTCTTCTGATTCAAATCTATGTAGATGATATTATCTTTGGATCTACTGATGAATCTCTTTGTCAAGAATTTTCAAAGTGTATGCAGAATGAGTTTGAGATGAGCATGATGGGAGAGCTGAAATTCTTTCTCGGACTGTAAATCAAACAAACCAACAATGGGACGTTCATAAATCAAGCAAAGTACACAAAGGATCTATTAAAGAAGTTCGACATGGAAGCAGTCAAGCCACTTAGCACTCCAATGGTGACTTCAACTAAGCTTGATATTGATGAACAAGGCAAACCTGTTGACATACGTAAGTGTCGAGGTATGATCGGTAGCTTACTGTATTTAACTGCTAGTCGACCAGACATTATGTTTAGTGTTCGTTTATGTGCACGCTTTCAAGCTAATCCTAAAGAATCACTTTGTGCGCAGTTAAGCGTATCTTCCGATACCTTAAAGGCTCTTTTTCTGTCGGCCTATGGTATCCCAAAACTACGTCATTTGACCTAACCGGTTATTCTGATGTTGATTTTGCTGGATGCAAAGTAGATAGAAAAAGCACCAGCAGCACATGTTATTTCCTAGGAAAAGCTATAGTCTCTTGGTTTAGTAAAAAGCAAAATTCTGTTGCATTATCAATAACCGAGGCTGAGTATATCGCCGCAGGACGTTGTTGTGCACAAATTTTTGGATGAAACAAACTTTAGAAGACTATGGATTGCATTTTACACACATACCCATTTTTTGTGACAACACTAGTTCTATTAATTTAACTAAGAATCCAGTATGTCACTCTCGTACTAAACATATCGAGATTAGACACCACTTTCTTAGAGATCATAAATAAAATGGAGATATAGACCTTGTATACATAGACACACAGAATCAATTAGCTGACATACTCACAAAACCTCTAGCGGAAGATCGTTTCAATTATTTACGTCGAGAATTAGGCATTTTAGATGTCAATAATATTAATTAATTTTGTTTTATTAATTATTTATTTGATACTCGATAACTGTTTTTGAGACAAGCCTAAAAAGAGTCTGTCTGTCACCACGACTACGGTCGAAGCGAAGCGGTATTTAAGAGTTCCCCGGTGAACCTCCATTAGTTGGGACAGTACTCCTACAGCTAATCTGAGACAGATGCTGAGTAAAGAATATTAATTTATAAAATAATATTAATTGTATTATTTTGAGATTTAGAATTACTAAACTCTAAATTAAACATTTGAAACGAATTAATGAAAAAGATGTGGCCTCATCATTATTATTTTTGATATATATATAGCCAGGCAACCCTTGGCGAATTCGGCCAGAGCGGTCCGAATTCGGCCAGAGTTCGACTGGATATATATATGTACCAGCCAGAACCCGAGGCCCCCATCTTCTTCATTCTTCCAAACATCCTCAAACAGCAGCAGCCGTGCCTCCAAACCCTAGCTCTTCTCCACCCTTGTTCTTCCAATCTGCGTGGAGATCTTCGTCCAAACTTTGGATTCGTGTGGAGAATTTCGTCCTCAACAACATATCCAATTATTGGAAGGTATAATTCTTTCTCTCCTCCACTTTTCAATTCTTTGGCTTTCTAGAATTTTGGGAAAGAATGCCTAAGTTCAATCCCTTCAAGAGGAAGAGGCATCGTCTTCGGATCCGCATACGGATTCCCTCTTTTCTTCGGTCCAATCGGACGACGTTGCATCGGAGGAGTTTTATTTTAAAACTTTCGACCAAGCTTTATTGTGGTATGTCGATTTCATTATGCGTACTATTTGCACCGGACCACCGATTAAATGGACTGTCTTTTCTAACCACCGTCCTTACTTTGAGGCATTAGGATTACAACACTTTGTTACCTTATAATTCTCTATTGCTACTAATGCCATTAGATTATTCTATTGTAATTTCGTGTTAGACACTTTTACCGTAAGAACACGTGTCGGAGGGATCAATATCGAATTCACTGATGAAACGTTAGCGAAAATCCTTGGTATTCCAAACGAAGGTGCCCCGCTCGATGACATCACCGATTTTGATTTTTCCGATGGTATGACTTTCGTTAGTTTCAAGAATGAACTTTGTGCGCCCGTACGTGCTCGTCCTGGAAAGTTCAAGGCTAATAACATGAACTTATTTAGCTATGAATTACATTGCATCATCTATTCCACTTTACTTCCAAAATCCACTTCCAAAGATGGTGTCACTGCACTTGAGCTTTCTGCTCTATATCACATTCTTAAGAGGATTCTTTTTTCTGCCCCTAAGACTATCATTCAGATGATGGGTAGATGTCGTGGAAGAGACTGCAACCTCTATTATGCGATGCTCATCCCACGCATCTTTCAGAGATTTGACATTGACCTATCTACTTGTGCTGTTGACCCTGAACCCAAGTTCTTCAAACTCTCTCATCGCAGCATTGCCACTGTTCCTCCACCTACTGCATCTGCTCCTTCTGCACCTACTCCCACAGCACCTGGTCCTCCTTATTCTTACCCTATCACATTTGAGGGTATTCATCAGCACCTATCAGATCTACAGTCATTCTATGTTGACACTTCCAGGGAACATGAGTTCCGTGACGTGACTCGGTTCCAGGCTATTGTCAACTCCTTCGCCAATCTAAGATTTGCACAGACATGTCACTCAGCTAGCTCTCTACCTCGCGACCCTTCTGTTTCTGGCTACCGCATTAATGATGAGGCAGTCCACTCTCTGTTCCAGCCAGGGAACGCTTACGATTTGTATTGTACTTCTGGTGCCACTCCTCATACTTCTGGAGTTGGTAGTTCTGGAGCTGGTCCTTCTGGACATGCTGGCGCTGCAGCTGATGACGATGATGATGAGGATGATGATTTTTGAGTTGTTATGATTTTTTAGACTGATATTATGTCTTATGTTTACTTGAAAATGCTATGACATTCCAAGATATTGTTATCACTCTTTTAGTTATTATTTGTGACTCTTCATAGACATGGTTTTTATTATGCCTCAGTTTGGCATACGTTTTACTTAGTTTATTATTTAGCATTTTATTTGCTTCAGCTTTACTATAGCATTACTTTTCTTGCTTCTATATAAACTTTCTGTGACAAATACCATGCCTGTGTTGTCTATACAATATCTTTTTAACTGTTTATATCATACCTGTGATGAATGTTTTATATATATTTTTTTGTGTTTCTTCACTGTGTGTTACTTATGCATTTATTACGGGGGAGCTTTCTCTTTTGCAATTATTTTGCAAAGTGATAAACAATTTTTCAATTATTTTGCAATTATTTCATGAATACAGGTTATGGACAATTTTTCGTATACATTTTTGAATTGATCCAAACTTAGATGTTATATCGGCAAGGTTTGTCAATTATCAAAATAGGGAAGATTGTTGGCCCATTGGTCATGGTCAAACCTGATTTTAATAATTGATTAAACTCTGTCTCGATATAAATGCAAGTCAATTCAGATGTTTACCTACGATGTTTTGGACACTACTCAACGATAGATATCTACTATGTTCAAGACGAAGCTGTTCTGAAGCCGTTTGTCATTCAGAATGTATTTCCTTCAAAGCAATGTAATTTTTTATTTTATTGAGTCTAGGAATACAATGTACACCAAGTCGTACTGGCAAATAGGCTATCCGAAATCGTTTTTTAAAACCACCCTATTCTTTTACAAATGACCTATGTTTTTGAAAAACATTATTTTTACAAAAAGCTTCTGAAGGACTTTTCAAAAAGCCAAATTGATTTTTTATCAAAATGAACTAGCAGAACCCTAGCAGAACTCGGCCAGAGTTCGGCCAAGATAAACGTTAGTGAACATTGGATTTTGAACTTGGTCACCCTGCAGTTGCGGTTTGTTACAAAGAGTTCTGTCTGAATTCTGCCCGAATTCTGTCAGAGTTCTGTCTTTGGAAAAACTATAAATAGAGAAGTATTTCGATCATTTCAAATAATCAATTCACTTTCAATCTCTTCTCTTCTTAAGCTTACATCCTTCCAAAGAGTTCTCAAAAGCTTATATTTTCAAATCCCAAGCCAGTTACAATCCTCTAGTCGATTTGCCAGTACGGTACGGTCCATAAGTTTCAGAGCGATTGTAATCAGAGGCTTGATAGAAGATACAACTCTTCACAATTGAAGTTGGTCGAGTTCTTCGTATCAAAGCTCGCGTCTGTAGAAGGTGCAAGGACGTCGTATGAAAACTTGCGAGATTTTCCAATAGTGGATTCAACTGGAAGCCAGAGTTCTTCCGACTGGACTAGTCCTCACAAGAGAGAAACCAGTATAAATCTCGGTATTTGCGTTTGCCTTCTGATCACTTTTTATTTATGTCATTTACTTTGTGATTATTTTTATATCTGTGATCTAACTGCTAACAAGATTTTTAATTAGCAATATTCCGCTGCCTACTCTATTCACCCCTCCTCTAGAGTGTTCTGCTTTACGATTTCGTTCCTACACCTCATGTTATAGTGGTACAACACCATGATAAGGTACCCGAATAGGGGCAAAGCGTCAGCTTTGCAAGCCATGTCGGTGCGGTGTAACACCGCAAGGGAGCCTAAGGCTTCATGCTGGGTAGTATAGTACTACAAAGAGGCTATGAACTCATGCTATAGTAGTATGACACTACGATGAGGTTTCCAGTAGGGGTAATGCCTCGGCTTTAGGCCATGTCATAGCGGCGTAGCACCGCAAGTGAAGCGCAAGGCTTCATGTCATGTCTCTTTAATAAAAAATCTCACCTATAGTATGTAGACATAGATATCATGCCATCTTTTGAGGGTAGACTTGTAGAAGCCCAAAATTATACACAGAAACTAGGCTGGCATAGGGCCTTTAATGTACAGCCAGAAGCACAGGTAACTACATTTTGTGAGTGGGAAGAATTATAGCTATGGTGCAGAATTTAAGGCATAGTCCTTTCTTGTATCATACTATTGTTCAAACCCATGCAGGAAGATTCAAGTCGTCAGCGACATCTATCCTAATGTAGAATGGACAGTTACTGTGGGAAACGCTCAACCCTATACATATTTTGAGATATGTAGAGGATTGTTGGAGTTTTTCCTTTCTTTGAACTCTAGAGAGATTGCTCTTAACAAGCCATGTAAGTTTAGTTCCACATTGGCTAGAAAAACTCATATGTATCTCAATATAACCCCTCTTGAGGAGTAGAGAGATGCACATGGGGTGATTACCCTAAGGAGGGGACCATGAGGGTGATTTTACATAGAGGTAAGGATAAGACATCTATTAAAAGAATTCATGCTTTTTGGCCAAGCTTAATTTAATTCCATTGGAGCTAAGCCCCAAAGAGGCTTAGCAACTCGGACTCGAACTTGGACTTGGGCTCATGAGGCACAATGTGGTATTTTGTTGACACACTTTGTACTTAGCATGTCAGCATCGTCGTTAGGTGCATAGTGCGCTTAAGTTGCTTTCGTTGTGCAAGCCTCTTGCGCAGCCGTTCGTGCGCCAGTTTGTGCGTCCAGATGGCATACCAGTTGGCACGGCCAGATGGCATGCCAGTTTGTGCGGCCTGATGGCGCAACTAGATGGCGTGCTAGTTGGCACGCAGTTGGCAAGCAGCTGGCGTGCATGTTGTGCAAGTGCATGGAGGCACAATCAGCGCAGGTGCACGCGTGTTGCATAAGTACACGCAGGCACGATTGGCACAGATATGCACTGTGCATGTCTTATGTAGTTGTGCATGCACACATGTGTGCAGTCGTATAATATGGTGCTCGCGCACGTTGGCGCTCAATAGCGCTGTTTCGTGCAGGATGTGGCTGAACCATTTTTGTAATGTGCAATAACGGATCCGATAATTTTGGATCTGACATTCAAACATTCCGCACGCTCCGTATCTAGACAGTAATAGAGAGGCCTTATATATAGAGTCTCTCTTCTCTCTCAGAAATAGAAGACTTAACGAAACTTTCTACAGTGAGAGAAGAGAGAGCTCCTACGTCGATGCCCCTTGAGAGTTCATGACTTCTTTTCTTTCGAGGAGTCCGTCCGTGAGCAGATAGGCAGAGCGTTCCCGAGTTCTTTTGAACTTGCTAGTTCCTGGAAGCTGACCGTGTGGGCGGATCTAGCTTTGAGCGTCAGTGTTCTAAACTCTCCAGCAGGCTTTATCCGATTACGAAAATCTTTTTAGATTTTTTGTTTGTCGATATTACAAAAATCTTCTTAGATTTTTCGTTCACATAATTCTCCTAGGATTTTTGTTCTTGCACCTTCCTTGAAGTGATGTAATCATCTCATAAGAGTTTTCCTCTGATATCATGCCAAGGGATTAACAAAAACTAAATCGCCAAATCACATCAAGTGCCAAACGCAAACACAACCAATTTTTAACATGAAACGTTCCTGCAGGAAAAATCATAAGACAATTGGATTTCAACCCTTGAAAAGCCTCCACTAATGAAATAATTAGATATAGACTCCTTACAAACTTCTCATCCATCCAAATGGGTCACCGCAACTACTTGAACAATGAAAATAGATTATAGATTTCTAAAGAACAAGAGACAACGAGAAAAATTATCCGAAATAACCTCTCCTTTGAAGTAGCCACCAATCTTTCTTTCTCTCTCCAAAAGTTGAAAACTTTGATATCTATCTTGGTAGATGATAAGATGATCTTTGCATGTTTTTAGGGTTAGGAAAATACATATATATACCCCGTATAAACCGCAACAAATATGGACCATTGATGGGATCCAATGGTGCATATAAAAGACCCAAACCATGTTTAGCCCGACTGACCGACACTAATCGAACTATGACCGAATTCGGACTGAACTCGGTTAGCCTAAGCCAAAATGTTTTGAATATGACATATTTCGGACCAAAATCGGTCTGAATGAATTCGGACCAAACTTGGTATGTTCTTAACAATACTCCGCCTACGACTCTGGAGCTTTTTCGACACATGGATGGCGCTCGTCGTACTCTGACTCTTCGAGTTTTTCCAACACACAGATGGCTCTCATTGTATTTTAGGATATCTCCATATAGGTTGGGAACCCCACCCACTCCAACATCTGGTCCATAGTCACCATTTTAGGATTGTTAGATGTGACAGTGTTCGCTCGAACGAGCAAATTATCTTGCAATAAGACTGGCAACGCACAACGAGCTTCAGGAATAGAATTACTACTTATCGTAAGAGTTGGACCAATTTAAGAAAATTCTAAGAGGATGTTGCGTCGAGACACACGCAAAAATGAGACAAATAATAACCTGAGCAATGACAAAAGAAATAACAAGAAATAATTAACTAAATAATAACAATAAGAACAAACATACAAATACATAATATAAATATTGTTCGATCAAGTTTGACATGCTCAACGAAATAAAGGGAGAAATAATTTTATTGAATCAACAAGAGAAACTTACAAGGATTACACATACAATACCATAATGCAAAATCCTTTCCTTACGAGATCTCCAACGAGCTCTCTCCTTCTTCCTCTTTAAGTGGACGGTTACAACATTAACATCTACTAACATTACAAAAATATGTCAAAATACTGACAAAAGTTGTCACATTCCTGAACTAGAAACTGGAGAGCGGGGGCGGTGCTAGGCCAAGAACGTATATCAGAGTACTCAGGTACGCCGAGATACGATCACAATTGTAAAAAATGGGGGTTATTCTACAAAGCAAAAGTCAATACTAGGCTAAGCAATCCAAGACGTCTTAATCACTTTCAAGCAAGTACGAGTAAGATATATGATCATCAAGCATATAATAGTAAATTGTCCCAAACTATAGATATATAGAAGATCATGAAACTAGTTGTACAAAATGGAATATAGCAAGAGTATACAATAATACATGTTTAGCTCTAGCTACAGTCTAGACTATATATAACCATGTTATCTTTAGGTTAGAAGTCAAGGTCCTAAACACGTGCTTGATGGCTAAACATCGTAAAATAATATACATAATAAGCAGTAGGTGAAGGAAATAAAAATCCACTCAGGTGCGCGACTGGCGATCGTTCTGGTACTCACCATCAAGCTGAAGGTACAAAAGATCACCAAGTTCTGCTGTAACCAATAGGGTCAATAGACCTCCATGAAACCATGACAGGTAAAGGCGAGTACATGAGAGTGTGCAAGATTTACGAAGAGAAAGAAGAATAATGTCTTCATGAACTCTGATGAGATTTTCAGACACTGGATGCATATTGCCATTAGCGTAGTTTAGGTTTCATTTTTTAGACACTTCAAAAATCCTATTACTGGGATAGTTTGGTTTGACAAAGTAGAGCGAAGTACAAAAAAAAAATTGAAAATTGACATATTGTATACACATCACGGTGAAGTGGAGAGAAGTGTAAAATTCTTCGTTTGGATGCTTCGATGGAGTTTCGAAGTGAAAATTTATAAAGTTTTGTTGGTTGTTAAACTGAGCAGAAAAGTGTAATTGACTTGAATATAACAAATTTACTTTTGTTAAAGTAGAGAGGAAGTGGTCTTCCAACTAAACGTACGAAATAGAAATGATGATTTTCCACTTTTGCGCTCCATTTCGAAGAAAGAAAACTTATAATGTCAAAACTTCGATTTCATGGTAGACAAGATTTACTATTCATGCCAAATCACATTAAATCTTACCCGTAAATCCTCTAAGCAAACACATTAAGTGGTTCGAAATCCAAATTTTAGCCAATTCTATACTCCAAATCCACAAACCAAACAAGTCTCACATTTCTGCAGCACGAGATCTTTCACCATCATATTTAGAAAAATATATTACGAGACAGAGATCAAGTAAACTTTCTTTGAAAGATGTATGGTTACACTTTTAGTGTCAATTTGGCTAAAAAGACCCATGTACCTTTCTATCGAGTAGGTCTGACCAACCGTTAATAGGAATTTGCTTCACTCTGTATCTTCTCAAATGAATAAATTTTCTATTTGTCCAAAATCATTTAGGAGTTGGTTGTAGGAGACGAAAAGACAATTATAAGTACATTAAAAATAAGTTTATAGTATATAACAACGGGTATAATATGGAGGACATTAGGATAATCCGAGACGGAGTTCAATTGTTGGAGGGAAAGGACCTGAATCAAATTATATCAAGATAACATTTGATGGATCCTTTGTTGATGATTGTATGGGGACAACTGGCAGTAGTAGGACCAGAGATGGACTTTTCTGTGCTACTATGATTACCAAGGAGACAGGTGGATCCCCTTGCAGCGATGGTGATGTATTTCAAATTCTCAAGGTGTTGGTGTTTTCACTTAGCTTTGGGAACTTTAGTCCTACATTGGAAAAACACCATGGTGTATATCTCAATATATAGCTATGACTGTATTGGTGTATGAACATAGAGTGAGGTTGCCTATGTGGATTGATTTTCCTAGAGAGACAAGTTTAAATCACAAAGAACAAACCTTTTTTTTGTCATCCACTTTGGGAATCCATAGGAGATAAGACCCGTAGGGGCTTAGCAACTCGAACTCGGGCTAAGGAATCAAAGTGGCACTTTGACGGCATACTTTGCACTTCAGCATTGGCATCGACGAATCACGCTCGTGCGCTCCTTTCATGCGCGAGTTGCTTGCATGGTTGTTAGCTCGGGCGCACGCGCAGCGCTTAGCGGCCAGATGGAGCTTTTCTAGCTTATTTTGAGTTTCGAAGTTTTTTCGAAGGAGACGAAGAGCATTCTAGAGGTTCATACTTGAACTTGCTGGTTCCTGAGGGCAGATCGTGTATTGGACAAATCTTGCTTTGAGCACCAGTGACTTGTTCATTTCAGCAAGGAGATTTTATTTGTGTTTTTTTTGTCGTGTTCTTCTCTTTGTAGCGTCTACGAACGTAAAGAGAAGATACAATTTTTGAAGTCGGTTTGTAATATTCCTTTAGTGCTTCTATTGAGTTGGCTAGAGTGTAGATCTCATGTCTTGAGAGTATACTCTACGCCACTTTCCTGTGTCATTGGCTAGAGTGCAGAATTTGTGTCTTACAAAGTTATCTCTACGTCTTCTTTGGATATCTCTACTCTTAGATCTGTCTTCGGGACCAACAATCTCAAAGAAAGATCAAAGTAAAAAGAATAGAGTCCAACCATTAAAGTCTTCTCGATACAAATTTTCACAAACTTGAGAATTTTGACGACGAACACTACAACATTTAGAAGAGAAAGATTTCTTCAAATCTTCAACTTGTCATTGTTGGCTACATGTTGACTGATCCAGTACCTACCATTCTCGAATATGGAGGTGAACTTGCTACCGGTGTCGCTAAGACCGAGTATGCCAAGTGGAAAAAAAGACAACAACCTCTACAGGTTGTTAATTCTGCATGCTATGGACGACTCTGTGGCAGATTCCTATAGCAAGAAGAATAAAGCTAGAGATGTATGGGAATCTCTAGAGAAGCACTATAAGACTGACAAAAAGATGTCCAAAATCCATCGCATTGAAAAGTTCTTTACCGTATAATTTGAGGAAAG
Organism: Iris pallida; assembly: GCA_029216955.1. Taxonomy (NCBI): domain Eukaryota; kingdom Viridiplantae; phylum Streptophyta; class Magnoliopsida; order Asparagales; family Iridaceae; genus Iris; species Iris pallida. The sequence goes on from JANAVB010015600.1 coordinate 15,902,419, forward strand.
ACTATGCTGCAGCAAGTCAAAGAACTTTTGAAGTTGCAAATGAAACTGGAGGAAGAGGGCATTAAGCAAGAAGCCAAGTTCATGGTGGGTGCGATAGTCACCAAACTTCCTCTGGAATGGATCACTTTCAAGGCTGACATGTACCACAAGAAGATGGAAATCCAGCTCGAGAATCTTCTACATTGGATTCATATTGAAGATAAAGCCAGAGGATAGCAGAAGATGGACTCCTTGACCAAGCAGTTGACCAAGGCTAACATGGTGCAGTCTAGTGATCACAAAGGGAAGCAGAAGGCTCCCTTCAAGAACAAGAAGAAGAATGTTAACCAGCTGAAGGTTAAGTCTACTCCTTTCAAGCCAAAGCCAAAGTCTGATGTGACTTGCTACAACTGTGTCAAGAAGGGTTACTATAAGAAGGACTGTAGGTCCATACCCAAATTGAAAGAAAAAGGTGTGCTTAACCTGATTGTTATGATTGTGCAGGTTTAATCGAATGGTGTGGATACTGATTGGTGGGTGGACACCAATGCATCATGCCATGTCTGCTCGAACAAAGAATTGTTTACCAAGTATGATCCTTCTTATACGAAGGTCTCGATGGCGAATAAGACTCAAGCTAAGTTCAGGGGATCGAAAAATTAGAGTTGGAGTTAACTTCAGGGAAGTCACTTACACTAGAAAACGTGAAGCACGTGCCAATGATTGCCAAGAACATGCTCTCGAGGAGTCTATTATGCAAGGCAGACTTGAGGATGGACATCAATGCTGGTCAGATGGTGATATCCTACAAAGAAGCTTACTTTGGCAAAGTATTCTGTATCGAAAGAATGTTTAAACTGTAACTTGTAACTTCTGTAAGTATCAATGCAGTTACTACTTCTGGTTATTTTTTTGAGTTATGGCATAATAGACTAGGACATGTGAATTGAAAAAGTATTAACAAGATGTATAGTCTAGGCCTTATCACCAAATGTGGGGGTAAGGAGGTGGCGAAATGTTAAGTATGTGCTCTGATAAAAATTGTCAAAAAGTCGTTCAGAAGAGCGAACAGGAGTACAGATCTTCTGGAGTTGATATCAGATATCTGTGACTTCAAGCAATTCCCCACAAAGGTCAGGATGAAGTATTTCATTACTTTCATCAACAATTTCTTGAAATACACGTTCGTATATCTTTTTAAATCCAAAGATGAAGCATTCGAGAAATTCAAGAACTTCAAAGCTAAGGCTGAAAGTCAAACCGGTCAACAACTCAAGAGACTTAGAAGTGATCGAGGCGGCAACTATCGTTCCTTGGAATTCGCATCGTTCTAGAAAGAATATAGAATTGTTAATGAAATGACTGCTCCGTATTCTTTCCAATCCAATGGGGTTTCAGAAAGGAAGAACAAGAAGTTGACAGAAATGATAAATTCTATGTTGCTGACTGTGGATCTTCTGAAATACTACTAGGAGAAGCTGTGCTTAAGGCCACTTATATCCTAAATAGAGTGTCGTTTGCGACATCTGATATTACACCTCATGAACTCTCGTTCAAGGTCAGACCCAACTTGAATGTCATTCGAGTGTGGGGGTGTTTGGCGTAGATGAAGCTTCTGGATCTCAAGATTCAGAAGCTAGGGACGAGGACCACGAAGATTATATTTTTGGTCTATGCTGATAAGAGTGATACTTGGAGGTTCTTTGATATCGAATCAAATTATATCATTGAATCTTGCGATGGAGAGTTATTTGAAGACAAATTTCCTAAGGATAAAAATATCATTTTCGCGAACATTCCAGAGAACGTTATTGATATCGAAGAAATGGATACTTCTCGTTGCAGCCAAAGAAGAAGTTGTCGCAGATGAGATAACATTTAAACCTGAAATCACTGAGTTGCGGGCAAAGCGAGTGAAAAAGCCGAAGGATTTTAGAGATGACTTTGTTACCTATTATCTGGAAGACAATGAAGACCAGAGATGCTATTTTCTGGAAGGAGGCAGTCAATGACAAGTTTGACTCCATAACTTCCAATAGTACATGAAAGTTGGTCGACCTGCCTGAATGAGATCAACCCATCAGATGCAGATGGATCTTCAAAAGAAGATGAGGGTTGACGAAACTATTGATAAGTTCAAAGTCAGACTATTTGCCAAGGTGTTTTCTCAGAAGCAGAGAATTGACTACTTTGATACGTATGCTCCCGTGGCAAGGATGACTACTATCAAAATGTCGATTGCCGTAGGGGGTATCCATGAACTGATTATTCATCAAATGGATGTGAAAACATCATTTTTGAATGGAGAACATTTACATGCAACAGCCAGAAGGATTTGTCGTCAAGGTCTTAAAGACAAAGTCAACAAGTTGGTAAAATCTCTGTACGGTTTGAAGCAAGCTCCCAAACTATGGCATGAGAAGTTTGACAAAGTTAACAGGTCAAATAGCTACAGGGTTAGCGAGACTGATAAGTGTATTTACACCAAGTTTGTTGAGGGCAAAGGGGTGATCGTTTGACTGTATGTGGATGACATGCTAATCCTGGGTACGGATCTAAAAGGTGTCACAAAGACGAAGAAGTTCCTCTCGTCCAAGTTTAGTATGAAGGACGTAGAAGAAGCTGATGTCATCCTAGGGATTTATTAAGATAATCCGGACGGAAGCTGGGTTGGATTTATCGTAAGCTCACTACGTAAAAAAGATGCTCACACGCTATGGATATCAGGATCTCCTAGGGATCGATACTACTTACAGGTGTGGCCAAAAACTGAAGCCAAATTTAGAAAAAAGTATCAGATAGCTAGAATATTCGAGCGTTATCCGAAGCTTGATGTATGCTGTGAATGCCACCAAGCCTGACATAGCTTTCGCTGTAGGCATGTTGAGTCGATTCATGAGCAATCCAGGTGTTGATTACTCGAAAGCTATGAAGAAGGTGATGAGATACCTCAAGAGGACTCAGAGATTGCACTATTTACAGTGGTTATCCAGCAGTGGTAGAAGGCTTCAATGATGCCAGTTGGTGCTCAGAAGAAAAGAGTGAGAGGTCCACATGCAATATGTCTTCTTCATAGGAGGTACTGCTATATTGTAGAAGTCAAAAAAGCAGACCATGCTGTTTCACTCTTCTATGGAGTCTGAGTTCTATACACTATTTGCTACAGTAGATGAAGGAGGATGTCTTAGGAACTCATGTATGATCTTTTGGTGGTTGGTGCGTAGATCCTTGCCATTCCGGTAAACTATGATAACCAGGAAGCTGCAACAGTGGCATCGAATGATCTGATCAATGGCAAGAAGTGGACAGTGCAGGTACAGCATAGGACATTGAATGATTGCATGAAAGGAGGCATCATTACAGTGGTTGATATTCGAAGTCAGAAGAATCTAGCAGATTCATTCATAAAGGGCCTCATGCGCTAGCTGGTCGAGGATGCAACAAAGAAAATATGATTGAAGGAAATATGATATTATGTTTGTATATTCCTACCATTATGTTTTATGCTATTAATTCAAAAAAAATCTACTAGGCATGTAGCTTTTGGTTCAAGGTAGGACTACTAACTGGGAGAATATAAAGTATAGTAGTTGGTCCTTCGGGATATTATTGGGTTATTATTCCTCTACTGTAGTCTACTAATAGTTTTTATTAAAGAACATATCTGTGAGAGGATGGCTATTAGTCTTAGTGAGTTCTCGGGCATCGTGGATGTCTGGTGTGCTTGATAGGAAGCACGGGTAGGATCAGCACTACAAAGGAACGTAGTACTATATGCTACAGTGGGACGACACCACCATGAGATACCTTGACAGGGTAAAGCCCTAGCTTCGGGCCATGCTATAGCTGTATAGTACTGCATATAGGCAGGTAGCCTAATGCTAAAAATGGAGAGTTATAGGCATCACTACAAAGGGTTTGGGTCCCCATGCTATAGTGACATGACACCATGATGAGGTACCAGATAGGGTAAAGCCTCGGCTTCAGGCCATGTCACAATAGCGTAGCACTGCATAGAAGTATAAGGCTTCATGCTTAGTAATATAGCACTACAAAGACATATGTGACCTCATGCTATAGTGGTATGACACCACAAGAGGTAGAGCCTCGGCTTTTTGTTCAAGCTAAAAACTCTTTACATAAAAGAACGCTCAACTATATGTTATGATATATATGTATGGAATTGTTGGTGTTTTCACTTAGCTTTGGGAACCTTAGTCCCACATTGAAAAACCACCATGGTGTATATCTGAATATATAGCCATGCTTGGGTTGGAGTATGCACATGGAGTAAGGTGGCCCATATGGGTTGATTTTCCTCAAATGAAAAGTTTAAATCACGAAGAACAAAACTTTATTTTGTCACTCACTTTGGGGATTCATAGGAGCTAAGCCATGTAGGGGCTTAGCGACGCAGACTCGGACTCAGGTTCGGGCTAAGGGCGTAAAGTGGTACTTTGATGACGCACTTTGCACTTAGCACGTCAGAATCGATGCATAGCGCTCGTGCGCTCCTTTCATGCGGGAGTTGCTTGCATGGTTGCTAGCTCAGGCGCACGCGTGGCGCATTGAATCTAAGCGCATTGGTGGCCATGCACCTTTGTGGCCGTGTGTCGTAGTGGCCATATATCGTAGTAGCCCAACGTTGTTGTGTCCCTTCGCCGTTGTGGCCCTACATTGTTGTGCCCCTTCGTACTACAAAAATTTGTCATATTAGTGACGTTCCAAAACGTCGCTAAACTCGGCCAAAACATCGCTAAACTAAATTAGTGACGTTTTCAGCGACGTTTAATAAACAACGGAAAAAAGTGTGTCGCTAATCGAGAAAACGTCACAAAACGTCGCTAGGGCGACGTTAGTTGGCGACGTTTATAACGTCGCTAATTTGCGATGTTATTTGCGACGTTTTCAAGTGGTCGTCGATTAGCGACACATTTAGCGACGTTCTTGCGACGATGGGTGGCATCAGATTGTTTGCCACGTCATCAATTTAGCGACGTTTTTAGTGACCTTTATATTCGTCGCTAACTGTTAGTGACGAATATAAACTTCGCTAAATTGAGAAAAAAAGAATCCAGAATGCAAATGTACAATCCAAAATACAGAATCTAATCCCTGGGTTCGCCGACCCCTGCGGTGGAACACTCAAACCGGCCCGCACAATACAATCCAGAATAGACAAAAAATAATTGGTCGTCTCCTCAAGCCTCTCGGAATATCACAATATGCATCACACATCACACAAATAAATATACATCACAATATATATCACACAACAAGCTATACTAATATACTTCACACACAGGAAAACAAATATCCATCACAATATCCAAAAGGAGATATATCCATCAAAACAAATATCCATCACAATATCCAGATGAGATATATCCATCAAAACAAATCTAGTCAATATATGTATCTACTGTCGTCTATGCTAGGGCAGATAGAACTCCCTCAGCCAGTGCACATAAGTAGGATCCGCGACAGCCAGATCAATATCCAGAGGAGATGGATGATTGGAACTCCCGGTAGAACTGTCCTGTGGTGCCACCTCCTCCTTCACAGCTCCCTCGGCTTTAGGAATTACTTCTGGAGCAGCTCTCTCGGTGGAACTGCCCTCTGGAGCTGGAGCTGGAGCCACCTCCTCTTTCACAGCCATCTGTGCCTCCATCAAGCGAGATCCTCGTATCTTAGGTGCCATCTGTGAGAATGGGTGCCATCTCGTTTGATTACATTTTCGAAAGCAGATAAAATACAGAAAATTCAATTTTTTGCCAAGTGTGAGAACGGATGGCTCAGAACACAACCCAAAATTCATTCTAGCTAGCATACATTAGTATGAATCATCTATGTTCTGTACATATGGTGTAGTATATGTCCATATCGTATCTAGTATCTAAAGAATGTAACAGAATCAAGATGAACTCACATAATGTAATACTAAGACATCATCTACTACTATATAAGATATAGTGATAGGTTGTCATATCATCATTGCTGAGGGATGATGGTCGAAGGATAGTCAACTTTATCTATGGCTACATAGTTTCTGCCTCGCCAGTCGAATGGCAGCAGGGACTACATCCTGATCACCATGTCGTATCGTAGATTAATGCAAATGGAGCTGGAGGTGGAGCCGAAATACAGAATACAAAATATAAAATACATAATCCAATCCCTGGGTTCGCCGAAAATACAAAAACAAAGATTGACACACAGTACTAATTTATATGTATTTTAAGTGTGAGAACGGATGGCTCAGAACACAACCCAAAATTTATTCTAGCATACATTAGTGTGAACCATCTATGTTCTATACATATGGTGTAGTATATGTTCTTATTGAATCTAGTATCTAGTATCTGAAGAATGTAACAGAATCAAGATGAACTCACATAATGTAATACTAAAACATCATCTACTTCTATATAAGATATAGTGATAGGTTGTCGTATCATCATTGCCGAGGGATGAGGGTCGGAGGACAGTCAACTTCATCGACGGCTACATAGTTACATGAGCTAGTCGTCGCAAAACGTTGCTATGACGTCGCTAATAGCGACTAATTTAGCAACGTTAGTATGAACGTCACTAAATTCTAATTATATTCCCCCCACCAATTCATTTTCTCCTATTTTACTCTCTCACTCTCTCTCCTCCCCCCTCCGGCGCTCTCACTCTGTCCGGCGCTCTCACAGTACTATTTTATATCTGTTTTAAGTGTGAGAACGGATGGCTCAGAACACAACCCAAAATTCATTCTAGCATACATCAGTATGGATCATTATGTTCTGTATATATGGTGTAGTATATGTTCTTAACGAATCTAGTATCTGAAGTATATAACAGAATCAAGATGAACCCATATAATGTAATACTAAGACATCATCGACTATAATAACAGAATCAAGATAGGTTGTCGCATCATCATTGCCAAGGAAGGGAGGTTAATTGGAGGAAGTTAATGCAGAAAGTGAAGACCGATATGAACTGATGCACGAAAATGAGGACCTCTAAGCTGAAACAAGAAAAGTTGTGCTTTGGAAAAAGAACTCTTATAAACTCTTTGTTCAGAAAGCAAGCTATAATTAAAAAATACAGAACAAGTATCGAGTTTGTAACTCAAGTATAGAGCTTACAAGAGTTATAAACTCGATACTTGTTCTGTATTCATTATATATTTCTTTGTTAACAAAGAGCTTACAAGATTAGAACATCCAAAACACGAATTAACTTGTTACAGCTTTGATCTCCTCCTTTTCGTACGTCAGTTCATGTCAGTCTGCACTTTCTACAGTAATGACCACAAGTTTTATGTTCTTCAACGATATATTTCACATGCTTAATTGCCAAGTATGGGGACGAATGGCTCAGAACACAACCCAAAATTCATTCTAGCATACATTAGTGTGAATCATCTATGTTCTGTACATATGGTGTAGTATATGTTCTTATCGTATCTAGTATCTGAAGAATGTAACATAATCAAGATGAACTCACATAACGTAATACTAAGACATCATTTACTACTATATAAGATATAGTGATAGGTTGTCATATTATCATTGCCGAGAGATGAGGGTCGAAGGACAGTCAACTTTATCTACGGCTACATAGTTTCTGCCTCGCCAGCCGAATGGCTACAGGGACTATGTCCTAATCACCATTTCGTAGTCCAATACAATCCAGAGATTGACATAGTACTAATTTATATAAGTAGTCCAATACAAATAGTCTAATACAAAAGCAACCCAATATAAACAGTCTAATACAAATAAGTACTAATAGCTAATGAGAACCACGCAGCTCACACAAACGCTCAGTGCTACGATCACACAACCACCTCGAATTAGTGGGATCGATGGCGGCAGGAGAGATGTAGTCCATTGCAAGTGCTGGATGAATAGAACTCCCGGTCTCACTAGCTACCGGTGCTGGATGAATAGAACTCCCGGTCTCACTAGCTACCGGTGCCACTTCCTCCTTAACAATAGGAGGATCCACCCCAGCATTCACCGTTTTCCTCAAACGACGTGCCGCTCCTCGGGTCATGGGTACCATTTAGTAAGATCGATATTCACAAATAATATAATTGTAACATAAGCAAGCTAACTAAAGGAACTGTCATCTCGTTTGAGTACATTTTCAAAAGCAGATAAAGTACAAAAAAATTGATTTTTTGCCAAGTGTGAGAACGGATGGCTCAGAACACAACCCAAAATTCATTCTAGCATACATGAGTGTGAATCATCTATGTTCTGTACATATGGTGTAGTATGTATTCTTATCGTATCTAGTATCTGAAGAATATAACAGAATCAAGATGAACTCACATAATGTAATACTAACCCATCATCAACTACTATATAAGATATAGTGATAGGTTGTCATATCATCATTGTCGAGGGATGAGGGTCGGAGGACAGTTAACTTTATCTACGGCTACATAGCTTCTGCCTCGCCAATCGAATGGCTGCAGGGACTGTAGGATCGTTGAGCACCTCTAGAGGGGGGGGGGTGAATAGAGTGCGTGTGTGCAGCGGAAATAAAATTACCAATTAAAAATTAAACTATGGCAGATATGTAAGAGACAGTAAATAAAGATAGGAGAATCAAACTCAGTGACACAGCGATGTATACTGGTATCCCTCTGAGAGGACTAATCCAGTCTCGAGTACTCTTGCTCGATGTTAATCCACTATGGCACAAGCTTTAATTGAGAGATTGCAATCTCTTACAACACCGTGCTTGGTGACAAGCGCACGACCGGCTTCACAACACCGTGCTTGGTGACGAGCGCACGACGAGCTCCACAACAAAAAAAGTTGTTGAAACATGAACGACCTCTTTACAACTCTTGAGTAACCAAAAGACTCTAAATCAACTCTGATAGTACTGGCTTTTGGCTAAGAGATGTGTAGGTGAGATTTGAAAATCTTAGATCGTTTAGAAAACACTTGAATTGTAGAGAAGAGAAGATGAAGAATGAATTGATGATTTGAAGTGAAAAGTTCTTCTCTATTTATAGGTGTTTTCACCAACCGAACTCGGGCAGAACTCGGGCAGAGTTCGGATGCAGATATCTCGCAAAATAGACGTTGCTTGCAGATTTGGAGGCAACTGAAGTTTGAATACCAACTGACCGAACTCGGTCAGAGTTCGGACCGAACTCGGGCCGAACTCGGCTAGAGTTCTGTCAGGAGATATTTTAAAAATCTTTTGTAAAAACATTTTTCAAACATGTTTTTGGTTATTTGTAAAATCATTTGAAAAGGAATATTTTCGAAATATGTTTTTGAAATATTTGTAATCGAAAATATGAAAGGGTAAAAATAGGTTTTGAGAAAGGAGGACAATTTTAACCCTAAGCCAGTAATACCATAATTGATTTTACAATGTAATTCCTAGACTCAATAAAATATAAAATACAGAATAAAAGTAGAAAAGAGTCTTCAGAAGTTTTGATGACTTTGACGCTTTGATTTATGCAGTACATCGTCCGTTGAATATGATTTCATGTATCCTGAAATAGTTAGCAGCATTTTCTATATTTTGTGTATGGACTAAAGTATAAGTTGATTATCGAAATCGGGTGTGACCATGGAATGGGCCAACAATCTCCCCCATTTTGATAATTGACAAACTTGAGTCTATACCAAAATATATTTATATCAAATAGAACAAAATATCAAAATACCTGAAAAATTTTATTGGATTTTGAATTAGTGTTGTATATGCGCGCTTTGGACCGATTTTTGGTTGGTATATACTCTTTTTCTCCCCCTTTGTCAAGTAGTAAAATGAATAGGCTCCCCCGTAAATCATGAAGCCAACAATAGAATAGACAAGACAAAGTGAAGTAAAAAGAAGTAATCACAGCATAAACAACTGGAATAAAATGAACTATCTCATAATAAACTGAAATATCATAAATGTTTTCCACTAGAAAGCCAAATAGTACAACTGATAAATGTCTAACTAAAACAGTTTAGACATGAAAAAAATACTACATAAACTGCATCAAACTAAACAAAACTAAATCCACTATCCCATGGCTGAATCCACATCACATCGCTGCGTCGTCCGCACCGGGAGGATCATGAGGGAAATAAGCAGTGGTCGGGTCAAAATACTGAAAAGTAACCTCATCAGTAAAACGAGGACCAGGAAAAGTCGGGTGTGGAAGGATAGTGAGTGGACGGACTGGATCCTGAACCAGGCTGTAGTGGAGATCGGCAATACTGTTTCTCAGCACCTGGGCCTGAGAGATGTGCCGGAACTCGGAATCCTGATGACGTTGCGTGGAAACGGCAACGAAATCATCAAACCGCTGGTAGAATGCCTGATCGAGTCCTGGGGCAGGGGCCTGAGCAGGAGGAGCATCTGCTGGAGGGGCCTCAGCATCAGCAGCTGGGACAGCAGGAGCAGCACCAGGAGGTTGAGGAAACCGACGAGAGCGGGTCAACTCAACAGGTGGAGAAGAAATGGCACACGTTTCAAGATCAATCTCGAAACGTCGAAATATACTAGCAAGGTGCATAGGAAAGACTAGGTTCCTACCTACATTCTTGCAGTTGAGCATCCAAGACATCATGGTTTTTGGAACGGAGAAAGGAATTCCAAAATGAATGTGATAAAAAACAGAAAGTTCCAAAAATGTAACTTCATCGGTAGAGCCTTTCTTCGGAAGAAGGGCCGAGAAAATCATACGATGAAGCTCGTAAAAAGTTTGGTTTAGATGTCTAGAAAAGATTCTCCGGGGAGGAGGAGTAAGGTGACAAATCAATTCCCTAAAAGAAGCTAAAGTGACATCGGCAGGGAACTGAATATGGTGGATGTCAACAAGTGCATCACCAAGATCAGGAACGTGAAAGTATTCACTGATATCGGTGGCGCTAAATTCTAGTTCCTGCCCAGCAATGCAGGAATAGAAGTTCCCATTTTGTTTTACTTACAAATTGCAGTAAAACATACGGACTGCATTGTCGTAAATGCTATCTTGGACCTCGAAAAAGTTGCGGAATCCAAGTTGATCAAAAACAGGAGCATATTCAAAGAAAGTTGTAAAATTGACGAAGGCTCCAGCATAAATACGACGTAAAGAGAAAGAATCAAACCAGAGATCGGAGAAGTCTTTGTCGGAAAACAAAGTGCCATCAAATTCCTCGGGATCTCTAGGTTTGGCTGGACTAAAGAGACTTGCCGGAGTGTAGTCGGATGACGAGGAAGCACCTTGAGAAGAAGTTCCTTGATGACGTTTTGGAGCCATGAGGAGATGGAGAATCGCCCACTGGAACGCGTCGATCCCTTGCAAAGAAGGAGGAGGAGAGACTTTTAGTGGGAGATGGAGGTATTCCACGTTTTGGTGTGGAGAAATAGTGGAAGGAAGGATGAAATATATAGGTGCTAGGGCCGGCTGTTCGGTTCTGGAACCATCACAGCGCCGACCGAACTCGGTCCGAATTCGGTCCGAACTCGGTCAGAGTTCGGGCCGAGTTCGGCCACTTGCATTCCCGAGACAGTTAAAGCAGTCAGGTAAATAAATACTGTAATAAATAACAGTTGACTGGTTTATTAAATAACTGCTATTATTTTCGGGTTAACTGTAGGGGTTGTCCCAGCTAACGGTGGTTCACCGGGGAACTCTTAAGTACCGCTTCGCTTCGACCGTAGCCGTGGTGACAGACATACCCTTTGTAAGTTTGTCCCCAAAAATAATTTTTATTAAATAATAAATTATCAAGCCATAAATACAGTTTTAATTACCATATGTTTTAAGAATCCGAGAATTCAAGAATGCCGAGCTCACGCCTCAAGATGTTAAAACGGTCTTCAGCCAATGGTTTAGTGAAAATATCCGCTAGTTGATGTTCAGTATCAATAAATTCTAAGCAAATATCTCCGTGTTGTTGATGATCACGTAGAAAATGATGTCTAACTTCTATGTGCTTTGTGCGTGAATGACAGACAGTGTTTTTAGTCAAATTAATTGCACTAGTGTTATCACAATAAATAGGAACATTTGTATAGTGCAGATTGTAGTCCTCTAAGGTTTGCTTCATCCACAAAATTTGAGCACAACAACGTCCTGCGGCGATATACTCAGCCTCAGTTGTTGATAATGCTACTGAATTTTGTTTCTTGCTAAACCAAGAGACTAAGGCCTTTCCCAAGAAATGACATGTACCACTGGTACTTTTACGGTCCACTTTGCATCCAGCAAAATCCGCATCCGAGTAACCTATAAGGTCAAAGGATTTGGTTTTGGGATACCATAAGCCAACTGTAGAAGTTCCTTTAAGGTATCGGAAGATACGCTTAACGGCACTAAGATGTGATTCCTTAGGGTTTGCCTGATATCGTGCACATATGCAAACACTAAACATAATATCAGGGCGACTAGCAGTTAAATATAATAAACTACCAATCATACCTCGATACTTACGCTGATCAACAGGTTTGTCACTTTCATCAGCATCAAGCTTTGTCGATGTAGCCATAGGAGTCCCAATTGGCTTTACATTCTCGAAGTCGTACATTTTCAGTATGTCCTTCGTGTACTTGGCTTGGTTGATGAATGTTCCGTTCGAGTGTTGTTTGATTTGCAATCCTAGGAAGAAGTTCAGCTCTCCCATCATGCTCATCTCAAATTCACTCTGCATACACTTGGCAAATTCTTGACAGAGTTGTTCATTAGTAGAACCAAAGATAATATCATCTACATAAATTTGCACTAGAAGTATATCATTATTCATGGATTTAATAAAAAGAGTAGTATCAATCTTGCCCTTTGAAAATCCATTATCAAGTAAGAAGGCGCTTAGGCGTTCATACCAAGCACGAGGTGCTTGTTTGAGTCCATAAAGTGCTTTCTTAAGCTTGAAGACGTGATCAGGTTTTTGAAAATCTTCAAAGCCAGGGGGTTGTTTCACAAAAACCTCTTCTTTCAAAAATCCATTTAAAAATGCGCTTTTCACGTCCATTTGAAAAAGTTTGAAATCATTAAAACAAGCAAAAGCGCAAAACATGCGGATGGCTTCTAGTCTAGCAACAGGAGCATAGGTCTCATCATAATCAATTCCTTCTTCTTGATTATAACCTTGTGCAACTAGACGTGCTTTGTTGCGTAGAACTTGACCATCTTCACTAAGTTTATTTCGGAACACCCATTTGGTACCAATTATCGATTGACCAATAGGTTTAGGAACGAGTTCCCAAACTTGGTTTCTCTCAAATTGATTAAGTTCCTCTTGCATGGCTGAAATCCAAAATTCATCAGAAAAAGCCTCATCAACATTCTTAGGTTCTATTTGAGAAATAAATGCTACATTAGCTGCTACTTCAGAATCTCTAAGAGATGAACGAGTACTTACACCTTTGGATACATCACCTATTATGAGAGTTTCTGGATGATCCGGTTTGAATCTTAATGATTTGAATCTTTGGGCCATACCTTTCACAAGGCTCTTCTCAGTTCCTGCATCTTCGGAACTTTTATCAGTTCTTGCCTCTTGGGTAGGATCTTTCTCAGAACTCTTCTTTGTCTTTATAGGTGCATCTTCATCATCACTGTCGCTAGATGTATGACTATTCAACTCATCAAAGGTAACATTAATACTTTCTTCAACAATCAAAGATCTTTTATTAAAAATTCTATATCCTTTACTCTTAGCAGCATATCCGAGAAATATCCCGTCATCTGCTTTAGAGTCGAACTTACCCAAGTTATCCTTGGTGTTCAGGATGAAACAGCGACAACCAAAAACTTTAAAATAAGAAATGTTTGGAATTCTTCCAAACCAAAGCTCATATGGTATTTTCTTCGAGATTGGTCGAATTAACACCCTATTTAAAATATGACAGGCTGTACTAACAGCTTCTGCCCAAAAATATTTAGGAAGATTATGCTGATTAAGCATGACTCTAGCCATTTCGCTTAGAGTACGGTTCTTCCGCTCCACAACACCATTCTGTTGGGGAGTTCTAGGACAAGAAAATTTGTGGTAATATCCACTATCATCACAAAACTTTTTGAAATCACAATTTTCGAATTCGCCACCATTATCACTTCGGATACGAGTAATCATGAAGCCTTTTTCATTTTGTACCTTTTTACAAAATATCTGAAATTCAAAAATAGCATCACTTTTGTTTGATAAAAAGTAAACCCATGTAAAGCGAGAGAAATCATCAACAATGACAAAAGCATAGAGTTTACCGCCAAGACTAGCGACTCTACTAGGACCAAATAAATCCATATGAATCAACTGCAAAGGTCTCGAAGTACTTACAGCGTTGATGGATTTAAAAGAAGACCTATGTGCTTTGTTCTTTTCACAGTCAGCACATACCATGTCTCTCTTGAATGGAATTTCTGGGAGTCCTTTTACCAACTTCTTTGTGTTCAGACGTGAGATAGTATCCATGTTTGCATGTCCTAGTCTCATGTGCCATAGCCAGCTTTCATCTTGATTGGCTACTGGGCACCTTCCTGCATTATTAGTATTCTCCAAAAAGAAAACATAAATATTGTCTTCTCTAATCCCTTTATACACGGGATCACCAGATGACATATCATATATGGTACATTTATCTTTCACAAAATTGATACCATAACCATTATCTGCCAAATGACTTATGCTCAATAGGTTATGTTTCAATTCAGTTACTAGACAAACATCTTTTATTATTGGATAAGGAGAAATACCTACAGTACCATTACCTATAATATCACCTCTTAAGTTGTTTCCGAAGGAGACGTATCCTTCTTTCTTCATCGATAGCGTAGCGAATAAAGATGCATCACCAGTCATGTGTCGCGAACATCCGCTATCGAGAATCCATTTGCTTCTAGCATGAGAGGGTTGAGGGTCCACCTACAAGACAAGTAGATGAATCCTTTGGTACCCATTTTCTGAAGGGTCCACACAGATTAGCTTTAGGTCTCCAAACTAGAGTATGGTTATCAACAAGCTTTCTTGCAATACAATATTGTGATATGTGTCCGTGTGTACCACAATATGTACAAGTTAGTTTAGTGGAAGAAACTGGATTTGTAAGCTTGTTTTGTTTGGAGAACCTGTAAGTGAAAGCATGATTGTGTTCGTGTTTCTTATGTGCTTTCTTGTGTTTAGTCCTTCTAGATGTATGCTTTGCATTAGGACTAATCTTAGGCTGTGTCACAGGTATTGCCTGTTTGCCTAACTTGATTTCTAACTTTTTAGAAATCGAAATAAACTCTTCGTATCTAGCAGTCATATCAAGGAGTCTTTGTTCAGTTACTAGGTGCATCTTCTTCTCTATGTCATAAAGCTTTTGTATTTTGACATAGTCCCTTTCTTTCTTTTCAATATTGAGGATAGCCTCGTGATAGTCTACTTTGATTTTGGCTATCTCTTCCGTGTTACCGGTAGTAGATGTCTCTTTAATGTCTTCAATCAAATTAGACAATCTAGCTATCTCGGTTGTGTGTGCCTTAATCTCTTTTCGAGATTGCTTATACTTGTCGAGCACAATTTTGTGATCTTCAAGTAGTTCGCCAAAGGCATTCTCTAATTCATCGAAAGTAAAGTCATCAAACAAAGGGTTAGATGATACCTTATCAAATGTCATGAGACAAACATTTGCATTGCTGCAGGGTTTGTCTTCTTCTTCTGAATCACTAGCATCACTTTCATGCCAGATGCTTGTGTTGGCATACTTTCGACCAGATGTAGCTTTTCTGCTTGATCTTGATCTATCGTATGGACTGCTTTTCTTGGTGGTTGGACAGTCCTTCTTCATATGCCCTGATTTCTTGCATCCAAAGCATATAGTTTCATCTTCGTTGCTTTCTTGGACGTCTTTCTTCTTTCTGCTTGTGAACTTGAGATATTTCTTGAAGTTTCTCACAAGTAGGGCTCTTTCATCACCACTTGACGACTCTTCATCGGAATCGTTGTAAGTTGCTTTTCTTGCTTGGGCTTTGAAGGCAATAGTTTTCTCCTTTGGTGTTGCTTCTTCAAAGTCTTGCAAGTCGAGTTCATGGGTCATGAGCTTGCCCATCAAGTTTTCCAACGACATTGTGGTGAGGTCGTTTCCTTCAATAATTGCTGTGGCCTTTGGATTCCAGTTCTTTGTTAGAGCCCGCAGCACCTTTCTAATCTTTTCGTGATTGCTGTAATCTTTACCAAGAGATTGCAAAGGATTAGTTATATCAAGGAAACGAGTAAACTTCTGTGTAATTGACTCACCGGGTTTCATCTTAAAAGATTCATATTCCTGAGTCAGTCTACTAATTTTGGATTCTTTCACTTGGGAAGTCCCTTCATGGGTTACCTCAAGAAGTTTCCAAATTTCGTGAGACGTCTTTCAGGTTGAAACTCTGTTGAACTCAGTTTTGTCAATTGCATAGAATAGTACAATGATGGCTCGAGCATCAAGACTAGCCTTTGCTTTTTCAGCATCGGTGTACTTGTCATGCGGCTTTTCTATAAGAATACCTTCAACCACTGTAGGTGGTGGTTTCTTATACCCATCAATGACTATTGACCAAAGATCAAAATCTAGAGACTTAAGAAAGAAAGTCATACGTGTTTTCCAGTAAGTGTAATTTGTTCCATCAAATAGGGGAGGTCTATTTGTGGATTGCCCTTCACCGTTGAATATAGATTTCACGGCTGCCATATATATATTCTCTAGGGTATGTTATATAAGAATATAACCCGAGCTCTGATACCAATTGTAGGATCGTTGAGCACCACTAGAGGGGGGTGAATAGAGTGCGTGTGTGCAGCGGAAATAAAATCACCAATTAAAAATTAAACTATGGCAGATATGTAAGAGACAGTAAATAAAGATAGGAGAATCAAACTCAGTGACACAGCGATGTATACTGGTATCCCTCTGAGAGGACTAATCCAGTCTCGAGTACTCTTGCTCGATGTTAATCCACTATGGCACAAGCTTTAACTGAGAGCATGCAATCTCTTACAACACCGTGCTTGGTAACAAGCGCACGACCGGCTTCACAACACCGTGCTTGGTGACGAGCGCACGACCAGCTCCACAACAAAAAAAGTTGTTGAAACTTGAACGACCTCTTTACAACTCTTGAGTAACCAAAAGACTCTAAATCAACTCTGATAGTACTGGCTTTTGGCTAAGAGATGTGTAGGTGAGATTTGAAAATCTTAGATCGTTTAGAAAATACTTGAATTGTAGAGAAGAGAAGATGAAGAATGAATTGATGATTTGAAGTGAAAAGTTCTTCTCTATTTATAGGTGTTTTCACCAACCGAACTCGGGCAGAACTCGGGCAGAGTTCGGATGCAGATATCTCGCAAAATAGACGTTGCTCGCAGATTTGGAGGCAACTGAAGTTTGAATACAAACTGACCAAACTCGGTCAGAGTTCGGACCGAACTCGGGCCGAACTCGGCTAGAGTTCTGTCAGGAGATATTTTAAAAATCTTTTGTAAAAACAGTTTTCAAACATGTTTTTGGTTATTTGTAAAATTATTTGAAAAGGAATATTTTCGAAATATGTTTTTGAAATATTTGTAATCGAAAATATGAAAGGGTAAAAATAGGTTTTGAGAAAGGAGGACAATTTTAACCCTAAGCCAGTAATACCATAATTGATTTTACAATGTAATTCCTAGACTCAATAAAATGTAAAATACAGAATAAAAGTAGAAAAGAGTCTTCAGAAGTTTTGATGACTTTGACGCTTTGATTTATGCAGTACATCGTCCATTGAATGTATCCTGAAATAGTTAGCGGCATTTTCTATATTTTGTGTATGGACTAAAGTATAAGTTGATTATCGAAATCGGGTGTGACCATGGAATGGGCCAACAGGGACTATGTCCTGATCACCATGTCGTACGATAGTTTCTGCCTCGCCATTCGAATAGCTGCAGGGACTATATGTCCCGATCACCATGTTATCAATTAATCAACCAACAAAACTACTTTTTACAAATATCGGCACTATCGGTGCGTTCGAATCGGAGTATCACATTTTTCGGTGTCGAAAAACAAATAATTATTACTAAATTAGCAGATTTTACGGCACTATCGGTGCCCCTGACCAAGCCCCCCCTCCCCCCTTACACCACCCCTAACCCTAACCGAGAGAAACTTCAATACAGTAGGGGGTACCAAAGTTTTGATATCCCCTATGTATGACATGTGGGCCCTCTCAAAATTTATGTGTATATATATGTGTACACGTTTTACAAAGCAAGAGGGGCCCACATGTCATACATAGGGGGTATCAAAACTTTGATACCCTCTACTGTATTAATATTTTTACCCGAACCCTAACCCTCCCCTCCCCCTTACTCCCCTACCCCACCCCACCCCCCGCTCCCCTTCCCCCCTATCCACACATACCTACCCCTAACCCGAACCCTAACTGTCACGACCCGCTCCCGAATAGTCGGACACGAGTCGGACACGCCCAGCCTTTGTCATTAGACACAACAAAGTAAGCTGTACCAATCTAAGGCAAACTAACCAGATATCAAGATAAGTATAAAAATACAGCATCTAAAAATGTATCCCAGAAATAAAGTATAACAAGTCTAAGTATTTTATTACATTCATCCAGAAATAACAAATGTCTGACTAAGTCTCAAAATAGAAAATGACATGAAGGTAAGGTACTAGGCCTCTACGGCCTCTAGGTCCAACACAGCTCCAGCTGGCTCAGCAAGAATAGCAACATCCCTCCCATAAAAGGTATCGTAAATATCCTCCATCTTACCTGCAACCTATCCAGTCAGGAGCGGAGCAAAGCACAGTTCTAGGTAATGAACAAGACATCATGATATGAAAGTACAAGAAAACATGGTATGTAAAGTACAGGAAAGAACATGGTGTATAAGTACATGAAAGAACCTGGTATGTAAGAACAGGAAAGAACATGATATGTAGAACAGGAAAGAACATGATATCTCAAAAATCACAGGAAATAAGTACAAGGTATATCTCCTAAACATGTGTGCACAATATTTGAAATATAACTAAGTATGTGACTGGCTAGGGGTAAGCACATGGAAGTACATGAAAGCACATTAATTGTACGGCTTAGGACCCGCATGCACGATACGGGGTCTAAGCTAAACACACTTGAGTTGTTTCTTGGGTTTGGTCACATAAATAGTATATTTTCCCACCCCAGGTATAAGTAATAAGAACAAAGAACATGAGCACCAGAAATATATGTCGTGTTGCAGTGTGTCAATCAAGAAAGCACATGATATAATAAAATGCACAAGATCATAGAATGTACTTGCCTTGCTCCTGGAAAGTACGGGTAGTGAAAGGAACTGGATATCTTCCTGTATTAAATGATTTGATACAAGTTGGTTATAGTCTACACAAGTGCAAACTAGTTATCTTGTAACTTCCTCAACCTTGGTCTAAAGACAAGTAAACTAAGATTTAAGTTTATAACTTACTTATAAAATAAATCAATCTCTTGAAACTAACATAAAATAGTCTACCTGTAGTGGACATATAAGAGTTTACCTACTCAACTATATAGGTAACATATGCTTCTATGATGACAACTTTTTACCTAGGATTACTTGAAACAGATAATTGAAAAGAACTTTTAGGAAAGTTTGCTACTCAACCTTATCAAACCTTTTAATTCAAAATAAAAAGGATAAATCCAACCACTGATTCATATGGAAATGAATAGCTAAACAGGGAAGACAAAAAGAATTTGGATTAAAGTCAAATACCATTCAGTCTTACTGTTTTGTACTACAGAGCTGTAGATGACTAATATTCGAAGGGTTCTTACCCATTCTCAGTTTACTGACTTAGCACCCTGCCTTCTTGGTCAGTCTCTCCTATTGCACAGTTTAAATCAAATCAGTTATCAAGATGTAGCCTAAGAGTGTTCCCACCATTTTACCCAATTGGCTCTACTACCATACTCTAACAAGAGTAACACAAGACCCAAGTCTTATTTGACAGAAAGAATTATACAGAAATTAAACAGTTATAGCTACCAGACATTTAAACCCTTAACCTACAACCCTGACCTATACTTCTAACTAGCTCCTGCCAAGCTCCTCAAGCCAACATATTAATACACACAACTTCAGTTACAGGCTCAAAGTAGGGAGGAATTTACCTAACCTTAAAGCTATAGGTTATGGGAGCAATCTCTAATTTAGAAATACCTCATATGTTCATCATCTATTTAGGAGTTGATCATTAGAATGTCAACTATCCCTTATTGGACGTTAAACTTCAACCTGTCTGATCCTTAGAGGGTCAAAGTGACATGGAAACAGTCATCACTTAGAACTTCCAATTTCAGAGAAGTCATATGGGAACAGTCATCATTTAAAACTTGCTCTTAGTTACTCAATCGACTACATGGAATACTCTAAGGCTAAACTAGAAAAACGAATCCATTGTGATGAATCAATCCATACCATAATCAACATTCAGCATTTAACTCTCTACAGGCTAACAATTTCAGGGTAATGCCTACAAGTCCCAGATTCACCCATTCTTCAACGTTTGCATAGGTAGTCCATAATCTATAACTGAATAAAATTGCACAGTTAAACTCAAGTTCACAGAATGAACCAACATCACATATAAGCTTCCATTCTTACCTGAACCAACTACATCTACACCCAGGTTGATTGCTTGGAATCAACACTGCTATAGGAACAATTCAGAAATTAGCTAATCCCTAGCAACCAGAGTATAGTCCAGAAACTTAGCACTGTGATATAGATTCCAATCATAAATTGAACTAATACATGGGTTTACAGACCCAGGTTCATCACTGGCTAAGTATGAATGTGGAAATTCAGTTCGAGACAACATTGATACAACATGCCAGCTCCCCAAAACTGTAATGAAATCGACTGAAGAATACTATAGATGCAATCTTAATTTCAATCAACCACCAAAACCCAATATCATGTTCAGTTTACCATTAAACTCCCAATCATTTGAAAACAGAGTTAACAAGTGAAAGCTATAGGTAACAGGAACCCACAAGCATGATTTCATTCCCATGTTCTATGTCATCCTATTGGGGCATCCAAATTACTCTTTAGCACTTGAAATCATGAACTGATGATATCTAATGCTAAAATGTAATTTAAAAGAAAGATATCTAAACAGTACTACAATGGCACACTTAATCTTTAACATGAATCCCAAACTATCCTTCAGGTGCACATATGAACTTCTTAATTTCAACTGGAAATAACATATTCAATTATAGTTGATAGCAGTTATCAATCTTAGCATGCATCATGGTATTAAAATTAGGGCTGAACCTAACTACCAGGATTAACTGAACTATTTTATATAAAAGTATTCCTAAAATCTGAACTGTAGGGTCTCATTTCTTCATAATAATATCCTGATTTCTCACAATCATTTATGCTCATGATTCCAAGACAACTTGCATTCTAATTCAGAGATCTCAACATCACTTATTTAACACATATCATTTTACCAGGAAATCAAGCTAACATTTAAGGATTTAACTAGATGGGTTTTGGACATTACCTGAAGAATTCGATTGGAAAAATAGCTCTTGACCCAATCTCGTGTATTCCAACTCTTGAGTCCTGATCCCATCCAACCCAAGATTATAATGAATTAATTGGTCCTTCACCACAGCTCAACAATAAAAATTCACAAAAATGCTCCAAGAAATGATTGGTCGATCAATTTGATTCAAAATAGAATGCCATAAAACACTAACCAATTCTGATCCATCCCTAGATCGACTCTCGAGGTTAAATCCTTAACTAAATAACTTTAAGAAATTCTCAAATCTCAGCTTACCTAAACCGAGGCTTGATCGAAGCAAATAAACAGATCGGATCAATTCTGACCTAAGTTCTCAGATCTGAACATTTGAAGAGAAAAATTCAGATGGATCAATAAATTTTTTCAGATGGATATCGATCATCAATTGAGGGAATCGATCGAATCCAGGAATTTATGGCAATACTCACCTCAAACTCGTGATGGTCCTGATCGATGAATCAAAACAGGAAGAAATTCTTCAAGCTGCCTCTACCAATTGGTGGCTGTCTGGACCGCTTGCCAAGCCAAGGAGGAGACTCGCCATGGACAATCAGCAGCTTCGTCGGAAAGAAGAAGGAACAGAAGAAATTTCAGCACCCCTCGAAATTGATTTCTATGATGGATTAAATGATGGAAACTCTGATTATATAGAGATGGAGGGGGATCAATACTTGGAGAGAGGGAAAGGATTTGGCGGAAAGGATTTGGGGATCGTGGGTTGCACATGGCCAACGCAACCGCCTCTCCCTGAGAAGTTTGAACAGAATTCAAATGTTTTGATTTGGAAAAGGAAATAGATGATGGGTTAAACCTAAATCTAAGAATGGGTCATGGGCTCAGTTTGGGCTTCAATCATGGGTTGAACCCAAAATCGGAAACCCATGAAGGAATAAAATAATATACCACAAATTTACTTCACTTATTAATTTTAAAATATAAAACAATTCTAAATTGTTTATTCAAAATATAATATAAAGATTTTTAAAAAAATTCAAAATTCCAGAAGGTGAAGTTACAAATCTCCCCCCTTAAAAAAATTTTCCCTCGAAATTCGAGAGACAAACAAAACAATCTCAAGAAAGTTCAAACACAATTCATTTTATTGTATTTAAAAATTTCAATGTCAAAGTACACTCAAACAAACAAACTGGGATTGTGCTCCCGCATCTCGTCCTCGCGCTCCCATGTGGACTCTTCTGGAGAGTGGTGTCTCCACATGACGCGGACAAGTGGGATAGTCTGGTTTCGCAAGCGCTTCTCCCTCCGATCAAGGATCTCCACTGGCTGCTCCTCGTAGGTCAATCTCGGCCCTACCTCTAGCTCCGAAAAGTCCACCACATGGCTCGGGTCCGGAATGTAGCGTCGCAGCTGAGACACGTGGAAAACATCGTGCACTCCATCTAAGCTAGCTGGAAGCGCCAGTCGATATGCCACCTCGCCAATCCGTACAGTCACGTCGAAGGGCCCGATGAATCTCGGACTGAGCTTTTTGCCTCTACCAAAGCGAATGACACCCCTAGTCAGCGAGATCTTCAGGAACACTTTATCTCCAACCGCGAACTCAAGTGGCTGTCTGCTGTTGTCCGCCCAGTGCTTCTGTCGATCCTGTACAACTCTGAGACGCTCTTTGATCAGTCTGACTTTCTCCGCTGAGTCTACCACCATCTCTGGCCCAAGCAAAGCTCTCTCGCCAACGTCATCCCAAGATAAAGGCGTACGACATCTCCGTCCATATAGCGCCTCGAACGGGGTTATCTCAATGCTAGTCTGATAACTGTTGTTATAGACAAACTCCACTAGATGCAAATGATCCTCCCATGAACCGCCGAAGTCGAGTGCACAAACTCGTAGCATGTCCTCCAGCATCTGAATGGTCCTCTCGGACTGTTCGTCCGTCTGTGGATGATAAGCGGTGTTGAACTTCAACTGTGATCTCAAGCTCATCTTTAGACTCCTCCAGAAGTGTGATATAAAGCGACTGTCTCGATCTGAAATGATTCTCAACGGCACCCCGTGAATCCTCACGATCTAACGCATGTAGAGGTCTGCAAGCTTCTCGGTCGACAGTCCAACCTTGAATGGGATAAAATGGGCAGATTTCGTCAGTCTGTCCACGATCACCCAAATAGTGTCCTTGCCACTGGGAGTACGCGGTAATCCAGAGACGAAGTCCATGGTGATATGCTCTCACTTCTATTCCAGAATAGGTAAAGGCTGGAGTAATCCTGCTGGTCTCTGGCGCTCCGCCTTGACTTGCTGGCACACAAGGCATCTGGAAACAAATCTGGCAACCTCTCTCTTTATTCCATACCACCAAATATACTCTCGCAAATCCTTGTACATCTTGGTAGACCCAGGATGAATAGAATACTGCGACTGGTGGGCTTCCTGCATCACCTCCTCCCGTAAGTCCTTGGGCACACACAACTGAGTTCCGTGCCTCAGGGATCCTTCCTCTGCAATGGTGAAGTCGTCGAGCAATCCTGTCTCTGCCTGTGCTCTAAGACATCGGAGTCCCTCATCAAGAAACTGGGCCTCCTTGATCTTCTTTAAAAGTCTCGACTGTATCTGCTTGTGCATCAGCTGCCCTCCAGCTCCCGGAAGAACAATCTCAATCCCAAGGCTCTCAAGATCCTCCAGTAGATGCCAATCCATAGTGAGATACATAACAATAGGATATCGACTAAGATCATCTGCCACCACATTTGCCTTCCCAGGGTGGTACTGCAGATTGATGTCAAAATCCTTCATGAGTTCCAGCCATCTACGCTGCCTCATATTCAGCTCCTTCTGAGTAAAGACATACTTCAGGCGTTTGTGGTCCGTGAAGATGTCCACTCTCTCCCCATACAAATAGTGCTTCCACAGTTTCAAGGAAAATATGACTACTGCAAGCTCTAAGTCATGTGTGGGATAATTCTTCTCAGGAGGCCTCAACTCTCTAGAAGCATAAGCTATAACCCTCTTGTTCTGCTCAAGTACACATCCCAAGCCCTTCCCTGAAGCGTTGTTGTAGATGACGAATCCTTCCGATCCCGATGGCAAAGCTAGAACTGGCGTTGTCGTGAGTCTTCTCTTCAATTCTTCAAATGCTAACTGGCAGGCATCGTTCCAGATGAACTCCTCGTCCTTTCGCGTAAGCTTCGTCATAGGCTCTACTATCCTAGCAAAGTCCTTCACAAACTTCCTGTAGTATCCTGCTAGCCCTAGAAAATTACGAATCTCAGCTACTGACTTGGGAGGTGCCCATGCTTTCACTGCTTCAATCTTCTTGGGATCCACAGAAATTCCCTCACCGGTCACTACATGCCCTAGGAACTCCACTCGGTCCAAAAAAAACTCTCATTTCGAGAGTTTTCCGTACAGCTTCTCCTTTCGCAGAATCTCCAACACAATCTGCAGGTGCTCCACATGCTCCTTCTTGGACTTCGAATAGATCAAGATGTCATCAATGAAAACTATGACAAACTTGTCTAAATACTTGTGAAAAACTTTATTCATCAAGTTCATAAACACTGCAGGGGCATTGGTGAGTCCGAACGGCATCACCAAGAACTCATACTGGCCGTATCGGGTGTTGAAAGCTGTCTTCGAAATATCCTGCTCCCGAACCTTCATCTGAGGATATCCCGACCGAAGGTCAATCTTGGAAAAGACCTTCGCTCCACTAAGCTAGTCAAACAGCTCATCAATCCACAGCAAAAGGTATCTATTCTTGATGGTGATGTTATTGAGTGCACGGCAATCAATACACATACTCACCGTTCCATCCTTCTTAGGCACGAAGAGTACCGGTGCTCCCTAGGGTAAAGCACTGGACCGAATAAAACCCTTGACCTCCAGCTCATCAATCTGGGCCTTCAACTCTGTAGCTTCCTTCGGGTTGATCTTGTAACAATGTTGGGACTTCGGCGCTGATCCGGGCACTAGGTCGATGCTGAACTCTACATCTCGAACTGGCGGCAATCATGGCAACTCCTCGGGGAAGACGTCGAGATACTCTGTAATAAGTAGATGCGACAACTCCTGGTCCTCTGCAACAACTCTGAAATAAACTCCCTCTGACCTCTCTGCAACTCGGCTGCTGATCTCGAACGGTGGAACTCCTGGCGGGCTGAAGATCACCTTCCCCTCATGGCAGTCTATTACGGTAAACTGCACGCTCATCCAGTCGATGCCGAGGACTATATCAAATCCGGGCAATGGCATCACTAGAAGTCGAGCCCTAATCTCCCTTCCAGTAATAATGATAGGGCAGTCCACCATCTCACTCACTGGCACTATCCCTCTGTTTTACTTAACAAAATGAGCCTAACAAAAAAGTTAGCTTTTGAAAAATAAAACAAGAAAAAGTACAAGAAGTACAAATTTGATTCTGGGAAAGTATTGCTATGGAAGTCTGATCCGTAAATGATCACTTTGTTCCTTTGACCACATGATGATGATGAAGATCACTGCTTGAAGTAGAACAACTTGGAAGAACTAAGTCACCAGAAAGGTATCGACGCACTTGGGCACTGATGGCGAGGCCGAATGCTTTCCTGCTTTGCTTCACTCTGTTCTGAAATAAAGGTTGAAGAAGAATGCTTTGGAGAATCAAAATTTCGAAGTCCTGATCTCTGTATTCTCTCCTGTCTTCCTCTGTTGTATGAGAAAAATGAGTCTATTTATAGACTGGGGCTTCTGTGCGTAAAAGAGCATCAAAATCTGTCTTTACGCTAACAACTGCCACCCATGATCAGAGTCATCCTTTGCGTACATTGACACGCGTCCCATCATTTCAGTAAGAATAGGATACATGTACATATGTTCTTCGAAATATGTGGCACGAAGGTCATGTAGGCAAACCACGTTCCAAAACTGGCCAGAAAGAATAGGGCGTAAGAATAGCCCTAACATCCTTTGGGCGTAGTAAGATGAGCGTAAAATAGCTCTGTCATAGTTTTCCAGCATAAAGTGGTTATTGAATAACCTTGAGCGTAAAATGGCTCAAATAGACTTCACGCACACATTGTTTTTTATGAGCGTAAGGACTCATGTAAAACTCCGTGCGTAAAAGAAACCATACAGTGAGCGTAAAGTAGCTCGATCTTTATAAACGGCAACAATAGTCTTTATATAAGACAAATTCC
Organism: Iris pallida; assembly: GCA_029216955.1. NCBI lineage: Eukaryota > Viridiplantae > Streptophyta > Magnoliopsida > Asparagales > Iridaceae > Iris > Iris pallida. The sequence continues at coordinate 15,929,097 of JANAVB010015600.1, forward strand.
ATTGAATTCCGTGGTAAATGCCATCATTAATATCTTCATATCAAAGTCTGCATTAAATGGGAGATTCGATAGCTTTTGTCCAGCGTGAAAGAGGCTGCTCTGTCCTTGGCGTAAAATCACCGGTGTAGACCCAAGCGTAAAATGATCAGTCTGCTTAGGCGTAAAGCGATTAGCCTTGTCTTGGGCGTAAAGAAATTACCCGTTCTGTTAGGCGTAAAGCAGACCACCTATGAATGAGATGACTCTTTCTTTGAAGCACTTTTTACGCTCCTACAAGACCCCCTTCAAAGTTTTCAAATATCTCCAAAATTTGAAACACTTTGAACAGAAGCGTAAAAGTTGAGATTTGATGAGCGTAAAATTCGGGATACGCAACAGTCGTCCGCGTAAAAGCGGGGATATCCAATAGTCAGCGTAAAGTTCAAGAAGAAAATAATGTCGGTCAATACTTTAACCGTCACAATAAATTTCTTCTTCGTAACTTTCAAATGTTTCTTCATCTTTCCGAGTGAGCGGTTTCCAATGAAGAATGTGAAGAGTTGCTTTAATTTGTATAAATAAGGACAAACTCTTTACGCTTGACATTCATCCTCATAGTTGATATGGCGCCAAAGAAAGAACCAATTGTGGAGGGGGCTTCGATCGCCAGGCTTAACCTCGAAATAGAGAATGAGCGAGCATAAAATCTTCTAGAGTGCTTTGGACTGACTCCAGCGGTCTTCAGTCGTATTGATGGTGGTCCTTCAACTGCATACGAGGGACCGGGTGACGCAGAAGCATTCCTTCGTCTTATGCGTCGCTCTGGGATTCGCAATATGTGTGAGTTGGGTGCATCCCTTCGTCAACCCAACGAAAGAGAATAGTAATATTCTATGTATTGCGACTCTTCTATATGTAGGGATCCGCTCCTATCCTTTATAAATAAAATATTTGATGTTTAACCTCATCTATTGACACGCATTTGCTTATGCACTTCTGTTGGCTGCTTCTGTGATTGTTGATTCCCGAGAAACAAACCAACACGTGGCATCTATCTTGCGGTTACGAGATCTTTTAAATAGGATCTTCTTCCGAAATAGACTCATCCTAACAGTTTCTTCAATCTTTATAAATAGTCGAGAATGTTTCATATATTCTCGTACTCATTCCTCCGAAGATAACTTTCTGCAATGTTGTTATTCAACAAATGATAATGGCGGAGCTTTTCAACAGCGTTCTTTTGTACGCCCAGTCTTTAGACATGGATTCAACCACCATTAGAGCCAAACTATCTGACGGTAAGTCTGATCATAAGTAAATATCTGTCTTCGAATTTTTTTGTTGAAAACAGTCATTCATGGGCGTAAACTCCTGACAAGCGTAAAAACCTTGTTGAAGTACTGGCATAAAAGCCTTACTGTAGCACTTGGCGTAAAAGCCTTGCTGAAGTACTGGCGTAAAAAGCCTTACTGAAGCACTGGCGTAAAAGCCTTACTGAAGCAATGGCGTAAAAGCCTTGTCATATCACTAGCGTAAAAGCCTTGCTGAAGCATTGGCGTAAAAGCCTTGCTGAAGTACTGGCGTAAAAGCCTTCTCATCTGTCTTTAGCTAGCGTTCAATACACATTTGATGACACTTCTTCCTCTTTGTTTTCTGCAGAAGCTTGGCTGAAGAGCTTTTTCAGAACTGGTATAGGTGACTTTGACGCTGTGAAGAGTGTCTTCTGACATCAACATCAGGGAGCTCATGCGCTTTTGACGCGCAAATCAGACAACTCAGAACTCTTCGTGGGATAGAAGGGTCTTCCTCTGATGGTAGGAAGAGCCTTTATACACGGAGAGTTGGATGGTGGAATCAACTCTACCCCGAGAAATCGGGTAGTAGAGTTCCTTTCACGGCCGAACTAGGAATTGTATCCCAATGATGGATACGTTCCTATCTCCTCTGAGAGGCTGCTCTTAATCCACCAATTGTATTGACAGCAACACGCCTTCGGGCTGCCATACTCTGGGGTTCTCCTCTTTTCTAAGAGAGAAGATCAGAGTTTGATTCCTGCTGTTCTGATTGCCACGGGGGCTCAGACAGTAAGGAACTGCCACCAACAACGAACCCGATGGAGAAGATCCAGAGAAGAAAATAGATCTCTATTAGGTTATCGTTGTGTGCATAGAATGAAAATCCAAAATTGTAATAGATTTCCATTATGATTTGTAAGAAAGTCTAAGAAAATGTAATAGACTTTTTATGATGATATGAGAGTGGAAATGATAATTCTTCTATGCTCAATGATTTGTATCTTATCTGGATGTAATGTGGACATGATAGATAATGAAACCTTCTTTTCTGATTTAGAGTACACAATACTATCAGAGGTAATATGGACATGACAGTATGTGAGAACTCAAAAGAAAATTAGATTAACTTCTATGCAGAGGTCAAATGGAAAATGATAGATAGGAAAAGTAGGTAGATTTAGCATTTATCCAGAGGTTATGAAAATATGATAAATAACGAATCCCACTTTTTAATAAATTGATAGAAGTTTTTTTTTAAATCCCTCTCCCAAGAGACAAGAAGTCAGCTTAACCAAACCTTGGTAGCTGGGGAATAAGAAGACAGATATTGTGAGCATATACGTCAAAACGGCGGACGAATCAACGTATTTCTCGAGAACAGAAAGGACGATTCAATTCCATAATTAAATGGATGAACCTGGTGACATGAACAGACGAGTCTTTTCGGAAATGAAAATTTGTTTTTTTTCAATTTCAAAGACCGGTTCATCAATAGTCTTCTTCTATAAATAGACGAGAATTCACTGTAATCTTTTCATTCTCATTTCTGCTCCTCTATTGGAAATGTCTTCCAAGGACGTACAGCAAAAGGATGAAGTCTTCAGGAACATTGAGGACATCATTGAGACATGCCCTGCTGAGCCAATAGCGACAGGCCCGACTGAAGTAGGCAACAGTTCTTCTACACCCAAGCCAACCCAAGACATCCTTGCTTTCTTAGTAGAGCCAGGAAAAACTCCTGAAGAAGAAGCATTGAGGATGGCCGTCTGCAAAATTTTCATGAGTTCAGGAAACGATGCCTTCTATGCATTGGCTGACTATGTATTCAATAAGGAAGGGAGTGGCCCTCGTCCTTAATCTTTTATCTTGAACAAAAATAATAAAAGAAGTTTTATTTTTGTTCTGTCTTCTCTTTTTATACATAGTATTTCTTAAGAAATTTGCCATTGATCGGCAGCATGAGTAGATCTCCATTGGGTTTTGACAACCGATAAGCACCATTGGAGAACACGGACTCAATTACATATGGGCCTTCCCATTTCGCTTTGAATTTCCCTTTGCTTTTGTGAGTCATCACCATTGGTCTCCGAACAGCCAATACAAGCTCGCCAATTTTGAATACCCTCTATTTGACTTTACGATTGAAAGTTCGAGATATACGGGCATGATATAGCTCAATATGCTGTTGTGCTTGAAGACGCTTCTCGTCCAATCCTTCAAGTTCTTGGAGGCGTAAGCGATCATTATTCTCTGTAGTTAGCTCATTAGCAATAGAAATTCGAAGAAAAGGGATCTGGATTTCCAATGGGAGGACAGCTTCACATCCATAAACCAGTAAAAATGGTGTAAAACCAGTAGGAGTCCGGACCGTTGTTCGGTATGCCCATAAACATTCTCCAAGCTTCTCATTTCAATCTCTTTTATTAGAAGAGACAAACTTTTTGAGAAGTTTGATGATCGTTTTGTTGAAGGCTTCAGCTAAACCATTAGCAGCTGGATTATAAGCTGTAGAAGCCAGATTTTGAATTCGATTCTTGTCACAGAATCGATAAAATGCCTGGCTGGCAAATTGTGGTCCATTGTCATGAATTATTCATCAAGGAATCCCGAAGCGATAAATGACATGATGTTTAATGAAGCTGATTACATTAGATGTTTTCACTTCAGCAAGAGGAACTACTTCTGCCCACTTCGAAAAATAATCGATTATAGCTAGTATAAACCGATGTCCTTTGACAGAAAGAGGGTTAATAGGACCAATGATGTCCATACCCCAGGCTTCGAAGGGCCAAGAGGCTGCTGTAGGATGTAGAAATTCAGAGGGCTGATGAATAAAATCAGCATGAATCTGACATGCTTTACATCTTTTGGCATAGTCTACAGCATCTGCTATCATAGAGGGCCAATAATACCCCATTCTTCGAATGCGATCTTGCAACTTTGGACCCGGTTGATGAGCACCACAGACACCATCATGAGCCTCACGCAGTATTTGTTTGGCTTTACTTTCTGAGAGACAGCGCAGCAAGAGTCCGTCATACGAACGACGATACAGCATATGTAAAGACGAATCATAATAGAATCGAAACGATCGTCTCTTAATTGATGCAGCTTCTTTAGGATCTTCAGGCAAAATCCCATGAACTGCATAATCAATGAAAGGAGTTCTCCAATATTTCTGTTGGGAACTTGCCTCTGTAACATAACTTTGTTCAATATACAGATTACTCTTCACACAGAACAAGTCTCGGTCCAACAAAGTGATTGTATTTTGCCTTCAGATTGGGACAGCCAAGTATGCAGCTAAGCTGGCAAGAGCATCAGCCTCCACATTCTGAGGGCGTGGAACAAATTCAATGAAGAATCCTTTGAATGATAGGACTAGCTCGACTACCACCTGATGATAGGGAATAAGATCAGGATTTCTGACTTCATAAGTCCCTCTAACTTGATTGACGATCAATTGAGAATCTCTATAAGCCTCTAGGAATTCAATATCCAATTGCTTTGCTACTTGGAGACCATTCAATAGAGCTTTATATTCTGCTACATTGTTAGAGCATGGCTCATTAAGAGAATAGGCACGGTATATGACCATTTTGTCAGGAGAAACCAAGACGATTCCTACCCCAGAGACAATATTGCCTTTAGGTCCCACTCGTGATGCTCCGTCAAAAAATAATTACCATATGTCATTCTTCAAAGTCATGTTGTAATCCACTAGTTCATCTGGAATGTCTTCATATAACTTCGAAGTTTCAGGTACAGGATGAGCAGCTAAGAAATCGGCTAACGCTTGGCCATTCACTGATTTTTGAGGCACATAAACCATGTCATAAGGAGTGAGCAACATCGCCCAGGTAGCTAACCTGGAATTAAGAATGCTCGATTTTCTCATCAATACCCGAATGGGATTTATTCTGGAGATAACATGAATAGTCTGTCCAGTGACATAATGCTTTGTCTTTTGGATGGCAAAAACCAAAGCTAGACATTCCTTTTCCACAGGAGTATATCTGTGTTCAGCTCCTACCATCATTCTGCTCAGATAATATATAGCTTGTTCATGACCCATATTACTTTTTTGTGCCAAAAGAGCGCCAAGTGAATGATCCAAGGCTCGAACATATAGCAAAAATGGTCTACCTATCACCGGAGGTACCAGAACAGGCGGGTTTGTAAGATATTGCTTAATGTCATTGAAGGCTTTTTGACATATTTCATCCCAGACGAAAGATACTCCTTTCTTTAATAGACGGGAGACAGGTTGACATCTCCCAGAAAGATTAGATATAATTCTTCTGATATAAGCAATACGGCCCAGAAAGCCACGGAGTTCTTTCAGATTACGAGGAGGACGCATTTCAAGAATTGCTTTAACCTTATCAGGATCAACATGGATACCTTGAGAGGTAATGACAAATCCTAAAAACTTGCCACTGGAAATCCCTAAAAATGACTTAGTAGGGTTCATTTTCAATTGATGTTGACGCATCAATTCAAATACTGTCTTCAAGTCTTGAATGTGATCATTCTTTGATCGACTTTTAACAGCAATGTCATCTACGTAGCATTCAACTATTTTTCGTAGATGTTCTTGAAAGATATTGCTCATAGCCCGTTGATATGTGGCACCGGCGTTTTTAAGACCAAACGGCATAACCGTATAGCAGAAAACCCCAAGGGGTGATCGAAAAGATGTATGCTTCTCATCTTCTGGATGCATCTTGATCTGATTGTATTCTGAGAACCCGTCCATGAAAGACATACGTTCAAAATCGCATGTATTGTCTATCATGACGTCAGTAATGGGAAGCAAAAATTCATCCTTTGGACAAGCCGTATTATGATCTCGGTAATCTATACAAACTCGGACTTTTCCGTTCTTCTTCATAACAGGAACAATATTGGCCACCCAATCCGGGTGTTGTTCTTCACGAACGAAGCCACATGTAATCAGCTTTTTGACTTCTGCTTCGATTGCATCCATCATATCTGGTCTAAAGCACCATTGCTGTTGTTTTACAGGCTTGACGTTAGGCAAAATATTGAGTTTATGAGTAGCAACTTTAGGATCTAGTCCTGGCATATCCACATAACTCCATACAAAGATGTCAATGTAATCTTTGATAAGTTTTATCAACTCTTCCTTTTCATCTTCAGAAAGATTCTTACTGATGAATATTGGTTTGGGCATAATTCCATCTCCAACATCGATCTGGATAACCTCATCTTCTGTAGGTGGTTGTCGCTGTTCAAAACGGAGTTCCCATTGAGTATCCATCTGTTGAGCCCAAGGATCATTCTCAAATGGCTCTGATTCATCATCGGTTTGAACCATATTGACTGAGAATATCTGTCTAGATTCATCATATGAGGAATCTATGTTGTCTTTATATTGATGACTTTGATTATCAGAAGATAAAGTCATTCCCTCAATAAACTTGACAGCCATATACTCGAAGAGGAAAACTTCATTGATATCGAAAAGTACAGGATGATCAATATTTACATCATTTACAATCTGATTGCTACGCTTCGGATTAGTCAACAATGGACCATCATCCGTCTTCTGCGTAGATTTGCCAAGATTGACCATCAATGGTGATTCTGGATCATTCGTACAAGAAGTACGCCCTTTGACTTTGATCATGAAAGGTTGAACTTGGCTCTTAGCAGGAATTTTTATTGATTCCTCATATGAAGTTTGAATTCTTCCCTTAACCTTGATTATCAAAGGTTGATCATTGACAGGTTGAGATTGGATTCATCCCTTGACCATGATCTTCAAAGGTTGCTCCTCTGGCGGATCTTCATTAATAGACTGATCCTCAGATGATGATTCTTCAGCCATGTCTGATATCTCTTTCATATGCTCTTGTTTATAAAGCCTTGAATCAGAGAAGTAGGCTTCGACACCCTTGAAAGGATTAATATCAGCAAACTCAGTTTTCACAACTCCTTGGGAATCCACATACTTGAAACATTGGTGGAGAGTTGAAGGTACGATATTGTGTTCATGAATCCACGGTCTTCCAAGAAGAATATTGTAGGATACGTCCGAGTTGATAATGAAGATCACCAATCTGAATCTGCAGACGAATCTTCCCCAGTGGTTTACTCTTGCCAGAGTTAAAACCGACAATCGTGGTACTAGTGTAAGTCAGCTCACTAGTAGGAATCCTCAGGGGTCTTAGCATACTCTGAAGGATTATGCTAATTGAGGACCCAGGATCAATGTAAATCCTGTCAATTTCAGTGGATCCGATATATCCAGTGTAGCACAGAGGCCTATCATGCTTGTTGTGTTTCAATAGCATATCTTCTTGTGTAAAGGTGATGTTAGGAATTGCTTCCATCACGCTATGACATTGCAGACATGACACTGGTATATTATCGGGAGTCTTGAGTTGAGCCAAGCATGAATCTGCTTGAAGTAAAGCTTCGCTCAAAGTCTCCATGCTTTCTCTGGAAAGGTGAAGCAGTTCAAATATGGATAATCTAGCCGAAGTATTGGCTAACTGGGCTAGAATATCGAACTTATAAGGCTTCATCACCACCCCCTGACTGGAAGCAGACTTTAATGGTATATTAAAGCGTACTGCCTTCTGTTTCCCCTTTTCAACCACAGACGGTTTAGCAGGAACAGGAGAAGGTTGAACTAGTAGTGTTTCCACTACATCTTCTGCTTCTTTGGAGGATCCCTTATAGTCTTTGTGGTACTCTTTTCCAGATCTTGTACCAGCAAAAGTTTCTTCTTCAGACTCAAGAGAAGAAAGTACCATATTACAGGATTTAGTCTTTCTTCCTTTAGTCTTTTTCTTGTGAGGGTTGTTACAAGGAACTTCAGAACCCAATCCAGCGGTGGAATTCTAATTTTGAATTTGTAAAGGAAGACGTATTCCTTTATCATGGTTCAAACCTTCTGCCTTTTGAAAGTCGTAATCCATCTTCTTCATGAGAAGGACAGATTGCTGACTATACAAGTGGATAGGCAGTGAACTTTGAACAGGTGTTTCAGCACAGGAAGAGGAAGGAACCTCTGCAACTACAGGAGAATGAAGCATAGACGTCTCTGTAGTTAAGAGAGGAGAAGGATTCGGGATACGAGGAGAAATCCCTGTTGGAGCCTTTTCATAAGCAGCAAAGACTTGTTATGCCCGGTATAATGGAACACTATTCATGGCTAGCCACTGCTGATGAGTAAGCTTGAGCTTGGTAGGAGGAGCTAGACTTGGAGGGCAGATGTTTAGTCCTTTCAGTCTATCTTCAAGAGGAAGGCCATCCCATAGATGATCCAAGTCATCAGGATCGGGTATAACATGAGAAATCATGTTATAGGTTTTGACTTTCTTATCTTTCTTGGATTTTGAAGTTTTACCTTTATTTTCCAACTCAGGTATTAAATCAGGATGTACCCACATGATTTCACCATTGTTCAATGTGAGCGGCAGCAATCCTGTATTTTCTTCCCTGGCAGGCGGAATATTCACAATCTTCATCGTCGCCTTCTGGATTGGGATAATTCTATCTGGGACTTGCTGTGGAGGAAAATCCCCGAACTGAAGAGAAACCATATTGGTTGTAACAGTATGGTCATCATTGGTTAAAGTGATAGCGCCACCATTTATCAGCTCTTGGATCTTCTTTTTCAAAACATAGCAAGCACTGGTAGGATGATTAATGTATCTATGATAGATACAGTATTTGGGATTGTCAGTCAGATTCACCTTATTAGACCTCTTTGGCTCTGGAATCTGAAGTTTACCACTTTTCACCAGACATTGAAATATCCCTGGGATATCACTTTCGTCAAAGGAGTATTCTTCCTTTGGCCTGGAAGATTCCTGATTACTCGGCGTCATTTTGTTCTTGGAAAGATGAACCATAAGAGTATCTTTTCCCTTCACATTACGATTGCCAGGATTATTGCCAGGATTATTTTTCTTCCCTTTATCTTCTGAGGCGAAAATCATCCCGTGCTCACGAGCCAACCTACCATTGGTCTCGGCAGAAACTACTGCTATGATAAACGAAGCCCAATCTGTGAATTGGGAACCCGTAAAGACAGCAATGGATGGTCGCAGATTCATCTTGCATGTGTCAATCAATGCTGAATCTGGCATACCAGGAGGCATCTTTAGAGTAGCCTGTCGGAAACGTTCAATGAACGTCCGAGTATCTTCTTTCTCCTTTTGTTTGATTTCTATCAAGGAGGACATGTTCATGTCCATACCTCCTTCATAGAAGCGGGAGAGGAACATTGCTTTGAATTCGTCAAAAGACGAAATAGAGTTACCGGGTAAGCTACGATACCAGTCGTAGGCTGAACCCGTCAGGCACCCGATGAACACTCAAGTGAGAAGAGCATCATTTTTCTGTAGGTGTACAGTCATAATATCAAAGTAATTGATATATTGACTGGGGGATGCTTTTCTATCGAATAAAACCATGGATTGTGGCTTGAACTTCGGTGGATAGGGTACATCATTCCAATGGGGAGGATAAGGTTGCTTAATCCCTAACCTCTGGAGCTGATCTTTGTGCCTCAAAACTTCAAACTGTACTTTAAGTTCACGCACTGCTTGAATGGCTTCACTGGTTTGAGGGAGCACATTTGACTGAGTAGTCGTTGGATGTACTATGACCCCCACTGGAGCTGGTACATCTTCAGGAATGATGGGATCCGGAGATGCAGAATTTTGATTAGCAGCAGGTTCTTAAATATTCAAAGGTATTTCAGCCCCTTGACTATCTTGAGTTTGTGCTGCTACTGGTGCCGGTGTCACTACTGTCGGCTGAGCAGTTTGCTGATTCAAAATTATCTGATGCATGTTTTGCATCATGTTAAGCATATCCTTGAGCGATTGCTCCACGGCAGTGAGACGCTGCTTTGTATTAACAGATGAGGTCTCTGGTTCATCCCCAACAGCGTTGGATTCAACCTCCCTTGAAGATACAGAAGGATTTGTATAGAAGTACGAATCCACACTATCGGTATCAGACTCAAAAGATTGAGTACCCCCAGCTTCCGAGTCAGAAGTCTGCAGTTGTCTTTGTCTTCTTGACCGAGTGTTCTGATATACTCCGTCAAAAGAATCAAGAAGCCTGTTGAACTGTTGTTGGCTTGGAGTTTGGGACGTGTTCCGTCTTGGATGTCGTCCTCTGTTAGTATGAGATGCCATGTTGACTGACACATATGGCAACTCATGTTCTTGGTCTTCAGCTTGATGTGGAGGCGCATTGAAACTCAACCGATCAAAAACTGATCATTTTGATGCTAAACAACAACAGTTGATCACAACCTGGGGATATTCACAATAATGTTTTTCTTGAGGAAATGTCACCGGCGATTGTCTATTCTTACGCTTTTGCATTAACAATTCGCGTAAGTCAGAAGGAGTGGATGGAGTATTCTTCTTTATTATATTTGGGATAGAAAAACGTTTAGTCCCTTGTATATAAAGAAGATTACTGGCTGCATTCGCAGAACCAAACTGTACATTTTTACGCGTTTGGAGTTGTGTGCGTAAATCTTGAGGTTTAGCACGCAGGACTCCATTTTCTTGGCGCGTAATTTTTAAGTTTGGTACCTTGCGTGAAGCAGTATAAAAAGGTTGTTGGTATAGGACAGAAGCTTTACCAACGATATTTTATGCTGCACACGTTTAGATATATTCACATTAGACGTGTGAACATCATTGTGAATTTCATCTACACTGTCATAAACAGGAGACTTATCTTTACGCATGGAACGTAAAATCTTGTTATCTACCACGTTACCAACGGGAGATTTTGTTTTACGCGAGGAGCGTAATTTATTTGGGCCTACCACGTCACCGACGGGAGACTGATTCTTACACCCAGAAGCACAAACTTTAGAGTCTACCCCATTACAAATAGGAGACTCATTCTTATGTACTGAGCGTAGAACTTGGTTCTTACCCACTGAGCGTAAAACTTGATTCTTACGTAGTGGGCGTGAAACCTGATTATCTTCACCGTTACAAACGAGAGATAAATCGTCACACTTCGAGTGCAACTCTGAAGTAAAGACTGCCTCGTTACGAATAGGAGCCCCTACGACAGGAGTGGGGAGAATTCCCTTGTCATCAGAAGCAACAGAGAGATCGGAAACCACTTTGGATTTGGGAATCCAAACTTTTTGTGCTTTACGAGACTTTTGAACATTAGAGTGGCAAGAACCACCCCCAGTTCGGAGCATTTCTTCATAGGCAGTCTGGTCAAAGTGCACAACCAGAGTCTTCTTGGTCGAACCGACCGAAACATCATCATATTGAGCAATCACCTCCTCGTCAGAGGAGAAGGTCGTCCCCAGCATAGTCGCCATTTTTGTTTCACTTAACAAAATGAGCCTAACAAAAAAGTTGGCTTTTGAAAAATAAAACAAGAAAAAGTACAAGAAGTACAAATTTGATTCTGGAAAAGTATTGCTATGGAAGTCTGATTCGTAAATGATCACTTTGTTTCTTTGACCATATGATGATGATGAAGATCACTGCTTGAAGTAGAACAACTTGGAAGAACTAAGTCACCAGAAAGGTATCGACGCACTTGGGCACTGATGGCGAGGCCGAATGCTTTCCTGCTTTGCTTCACTCTATTCTGAAAGAAAGGTTGAAGAAGAATGCTCTGGAGAATCAAAATCTTGAAGTCCTGATCTCTGTATTCTCTCCTGTCTTCCTCTGTTGTATGAGAAAAATGAGTCTATTTGTAGACTGGGGCTTCTGTGCGTAAAAGAGCATCAAAATCTGTCTTTACGCTAACAACTGCCACCCATGATCAGAGTCATCCTTTGCGTACGTTGACACGCGTCCCATCATTTCAGTAAGAATAGGATACATGTACACACGTTCTTCGAAATATGTGGCACAAATGCCATGTAGACAAACCACGTTCCAAAACTGGCCAGAAAGAATAGGGCGTAAGAATAGCCCTAACATCCTTTGGGCGTAGTAAGATGAGCGTAAAATAGCTCTGTCATAGGTTTCCAGCGTAAAGTGGTTATTGAATAACCTTGAGCGTAAAATGGCTCAAATAGACTTCACGCACACATTATTTTTTATGAGCGTAAGGACTCATGTAAAACTCCGTGCGTAAAAGAAACCATACAGTGAGCGTAAAGTAGCTCGATCTTTATAAACGGCAACAATGGTCTTTATATAAGACAAATTCTATTGAATTCCGTGGTAAATGCCATCATTAATATCTTCATGTCAAAGTCTGCATTAAATGCGAGATTTGATAGCTTTTGTCCAGCGTGAAAGAGGCTGCTTTGTCCTTGGCGTAAAATCACCGGTGTAGACCCAAGCGTAAAATGATCAGTCTGCTTAGGCGTAAAGCGATTAGCCTTGTCTTGGGCGTAAAAAAATTACCCGTTCTGTTAGGCGTAAAGCAGACCACCTATGAATGAGATGACTCTTTCTTTGAAGCACTTTTTACGCTCCTACACCCTCCTCCTGTCATAATCCGATAGTTCCTCCTAGTGGGCTTGGGTGTGAAGTCGTGTCTATGCAGAAACTCATATGATACAAAGCTATGTGTGGCTCCAGAATCAAACAATGCAATGGCAGGGAAAGAATGTAAAAGTATAAAACATGTGATCACATCTGGCACTGCCTCGTCCTCCTCTACTGCAGCCATGACGTAAGCATGTCCCTGCTGCGGTCCTTCCCTCTGCTAACGTTGTACAAACTGCTGCTCCTGAGTGGGTAAAGTCGATCCTCACTGTGGTGCAGCTGGTAGAGCTCTGGGTGGTGCACGTGGTGGTCCTCCAGCTTCTCGGGGTCCTCCTGCTAGTCGAGCTGTAGCCTGAGCGCCGTGCCTCATCTGGTGTGCATCTGATCAGCAAAATAGGCAAAGTCCTAGCCTCTTGCGGCACTCGTCGATATGGTGACCGGGGCGATGACAAAAGACACAACTAGTCGCCAGATGTTGTCTCTGATGCTGATGTGTAGGAGCTCTGGCCGGACGGTGATGCTGCTGCTGCTGCTGTGGTCTCGCCTGGATCTGAGTCTGAACTCTCTTTGCTGGTGCCTGGAAATTGCTGCTGTCCACGTCCTGGTCCCTCTTCAACCTTGGATCTGCTTCCTTCTCTACAGCCTGAGCAATTTTGAGGATGCTCGCATACGTTATCGCCTGACTAATCGCCACCGCGTGTCGCAGCTCCCTGGTGAGACCCTTCATGAATCTCCATGCTTTGTCCTCCAGCGCTCTGACTAGGTTCTCTGTGAACCTGCTGAGCCTAGTAAACTCTGAAGTGTACTGTGCAACCGTCATCGTCCCCTGCTGCAGTATCTCAAACTGCATCCTCAACTCATCCCGCTCCACATCGAAGAAAAACTCCTCCTTGAACAGAGTTTTGAAATCTACCCAAGATACCTTGGGCTCCGCCAACTGGGGCTCCTTTCGGCAACAAGCTCTGGCCAAGTCGAAGAGTCATATACTAGCCATCTCCACCTTCAGATTATCTGGGATCTGCGCCATCTTCAAGGTCCTTTTCATATTTTCCAGCCATTCGTCTGCATAGACGATCCCCTCGTTACCCCAGAAGTCCATCGGGCAGAGATTCTGGTATTCCTTGGCCGTCCCTGGTCTCGGTGCTCGTGGTGCTGGAGGTGCTACTGGTGCCGGTGCTGTCGTCTCTCGAGTCCTAAGTGCGTCGACGATGGTCGCTCTGAACTGTGCGGCCTGCTGACTCTGAGCCTCCCTGAACTGCACAGCCTGGTGATTCTAGGCCTCCAAAAACTGCTGAAACATCGCCATCACCTGGGCGTCGTCAAACATCATCGTCGAAGGCAGGGGTAGGAAAATAGGAGGCTCGACTGGAAGCTGATCTGCTGGAACGTCTGATACGGTATGATCCGAACTGCCTGCAACTCCGGGCTGATCTGTGGCCATCCTCGTAGTGACTATCCTACATCAAAAGAAAACTTCGTTGATTGACAAACCCTAAAACCTAACAAACAATGTTTTTATAATATCAAAGCACCTGATAATCCTGATAAACCTGATATACCCTTATTTCCCAATTTTTCTATGCTGTGTTCAAGTTTCCCTAGTATAATCAAGTCCTCCAATAGTACGCTAAGACCTAGGTACCATTCGGATAGACCTGCATGGGCCACCACTAAAAACATGTCACGTCCCGCTCCCGAATAGTCGAACACGAGTCGGACACGCCCAGCCTTTGTCATTAGACACAACAAAGTAAGCTGTACCAATCTAGGGCAAACTAACCAGATATCAAGATAAGTATGAAAACAAAGTATCTATAAATGTATCCCAGAAACAGAGTATAACAAGTCTAAGTATTTTATTACATTCATCTAGAAATAACAAATGTCTGACTAAGTCTCAAAATGGAAAATGACATGAAGGTAAGGTACTAGGCCTCTGCGGCCTCTAGGTCCAACACAGCTCCAGCTGGCTCAGCAAGAATAGCAACATCCCTCCCATAAAAGGTGTCGCAAATATCCTCCATCTCACCTGCAACTTATCCAGTCAGGAGCGGAGCAAAGCATAGTTCTAGGTAATGAACAAGACATCATGATATGAAAGTACAAGGAAACATGGTATGTAAAGTACATGAAAGAACATGGTGTATAAGTACACGAAAGAACATGGTATGTAAGAACATGAAAGAACATGATATGTAAGAACAGGAAAGAATATGATATCTCAAAAATCATAGGAAATAAGTACAAGGTATATCTTCTGAACATGTGTGCACAACATTTAAAATATAACTAAGTATGTGACCGGCTAGGGGTAAGCACATGAAAGCACATGAAAGTACATGAAAACACATGAAAGGTACGACTTAGGACCCGCGTGCACGATACGGGGTCTAAGCTAAACACACCTGAGTTGTTTCTTGGGTTTGGTCACATAAATAGTATATTTTCCCACCCCAGGTACAAGTAATAAGAACAAGGAACATGAGCACCAGAAATACATGTCGTGTTGCAGTGTGTCAATCAAGAAAGCACATAATATAATGAAATGCACAAGACCATAGAATGTACTTGCCTTGCTCCAGGAAAGTACGGGTAGTGAAAGGAACTGGATATCTTCCTGTATTTAATGATTTGATACAAGTTGGTTATAATCTACACAAGTGCAAACTAGTTATCTTGTAACTTCCTTAACCTTGGTCTAAAGACAAGTAAACTAAGATTTAAGTTTATAACTTACTTATAAAATAAATCAATCTCTTGAAACTAACATAAAATAGTCTACCAGTAGTTGACATATGAGAGTTTACCTACTCAACTATATAGGCAACATATGCTTCTATGATGACAACTTTTTACCTAGTATTACTTGAAACAGATAATTGAAAAGAACTTTTAGGAAAGTTTACTACTCAACCTTATCAAACCTTTTAATTCAAAATGAAAAGTACTTGATAAATACAACCACTGATTCATATGGAAATCAATGGCTAAACAGGGAAGACAAAAAGAATTTGGATTAAAATCAAATACCATCCAGTCTTGCTGTTTTGTACTACAGAGCAGTAGATGACTAATGCTCCAAGGGTTCTTACCCATTCTCAGTTTACTGACATAGCACCCTGTTTTCTTGGTCAGTCTCTCCTATTGAACAGTTTAAATCAAATCAGTTATCAAGATATAGCCTAAGAGTGTACCCACCATTTTAACCAATTGGCTCTACTACCATACTCTAACAAGAGTAACACAAGACCCAAGTCTCATTTGACAGAAAGAATTATACAGAAATTAAACAGTTATAGCTACCAGACATTTAAACACTTAACCTACAACCCTGACCTATACTTCTAACTAGCTCCTGCCAAGCTCCTCAAGCCAACATATTAATACACACAACTTCAGTTGCAGGCTCAAAGTAGGGAGGAATTTACCTAACCTTAAAGCTACAGGTTATGGGAGCAATCTCTAATTTAGAAATACTTCATATGTTCATCATCTATTTAGGAGTTGATCATTAGAATGTCAGCTATCCCTTATTGGAAGTTAAACTTCAACCTGTCTGAACCTTAGAGGGTCAAAGTAACATGGAAATAGTCATCACTTAGAACTTCCAATTTCAGAGAAGCAATATGGGAATAGTCATCATTTAAAACTTGCTCTCAGTTACTCAATCGACTACAAGGAATACTTCAAGGCTAAACTGGAAAAACTAATCCATTGTGATGAATCAGTCCACACCACAATCAACATTCAGCATTTAACTTTCTACAGGCTAACAATTTCAGGGCAATGCCTACAAGTCCCAGATTCACTCATTCTTCAACGTTTGCATAGGTAGTCCATAATCTATAACTGAATAAAATTGCACAGTTAAACTCAAGTTCACAGAATGAACCAACATCACATATAAGCTTCCATTCTTACCTGAACCAACAACATCTACACCCAGGTTGATTGTTTGGAATCAACACTGCTATAGGGAAAATTCAGAAATCAGCTAATCCCTAGCTACCAGAGTATAGTCTAGAAACTTAGCACTGTGGTATGGATTCCAATCATAAATTGAACTAAGACATGGGTTTACAGACCCAGGTTCATCACTGGCTAAGTATGAATATGGAAATTCAGTTCGAGACAACATTGATACAACATGCCAGCTCCCCAAACTGTAATGAAATCGATTGAAGAATACGGTAGATGCAATCTTAATTTCAATCAACCACCAAAACCCGATATCCTGTTCAGTTTACCATTAAACTCCCAATCATTTGAAAACAGAGTTAACAAGTGAAAGCTATAGGTAACAGGAACCCACAAGCATGATTTCATTCCCAGGTTCTATGTCATCCCATTGGTGCGTCCAAATTGCTCTTTTGCACTTGAAATCATGAACTGATGATATCTAATGCTAAAATGTAATTTAAAAGAAAGATATATAAATAGTACTACAATGGCACACTTAATCTTTAACATGAATCCCAAACTATCCTTCAGGTGCACATATGAACTTCTTAATTTCAACTGGAAATAACATATTCAATTATAGTTGATAGCAGTTATCAATCTTAGCATGCATCATGGTATTAAACTTAGGGCTGAACCGAACTTCCAGGATTAACTGAACTATTTTATATAAAAGTATTCCTAAAAACTGAACTGTAGGGTCTCATTCCTTCATAATAATATCCTGATTTCTCACAATCATTTATGCTTATGATTCCAAGACAACTTGCATTCCAATTCAGATATCTCAACATCACTTCTTTAACACATATCATTTTACCAGGAAATCAAGCTAACATTTAAGGATTTAACTAGATGGGTTTCAGACATTACCTGAAGAATTCGATTGGAAAAATATCTCTTGACCCAATCTCGTGTATTCCAACTCTTGAGTCCTGATCCCATCCAACCCAAGATTATAAGGAACTAATTGATGCTTCACCACAGCTCAACAATAAAAATTCACAACTAATGCTCCAAGAAATGATTGGTCGATCAATTTGATTCAAAATAGAATGCCATAAATCACTAACCAATTCTGATCTACCCCTAGATCAACTCTCGAGGTTAAATCCTCATCTAAATAACTTAAAGAAATTCTCAAATCTCAGCTTACCTAAACCGAGGCTTGATGGAAGCAAATAAACAGATCGGATCAATTCTGACCTAAGTTCTCAGATCTGAACATTTGAAGAGAAAAATTCAGATGGATCAATCAATTTGTTCAAATGGAGATCGATCATCAATTGAGGGAATCGATCGAATCCAGGAATTTATTGTAATACTCACCTCAAACTCGTGATGGTCCTGATCGATGAATCAAAATAGAAAGAAATTCTTCAAGCTGCCTCTACCAACCGGTGGCTGTCTGAACCGCTTGTCGAGCTAAGGAGGAGACTCGCTATGGACAATTAGCAGCTTCGCCGAAAAGAAGAAGGAACAGAAGAAATTTCAGCACCCCTCGACATTGATTTCTATGATGGATTAAATGATGGAAACTCTAATTGTATAGAGATGGAGGGGGATCAATACTTGGAGAGAGGGCAAGGATTTGGCGGGAAGGATTTGGGGATCGTCGGTTGCACATGGCCATCGCAACTGCTTCTCCCTGAGAAGTTTGAACAGAATTCGAACATTTTGATTTGGAAAAGGAAATAGATGATGGGTTAAACCTAAATCTAAGAATGGGTTAAAGGCTCAGTTTGGGCTTCAGTCATGGGTTGAACCCAAAATAGGAAACCCATGAAGGAATAAATTGATATACCACAAATTTACTTCACTTATTAATTTTAAAATATGAAACAATTCTAAATTGTTTATTCAAAATATATAATATAAAGATTTTTAAAAAAATTCAAAATTCCAGGAAGGCGAAGTTACACTAACCCTCCCCTCCCCCCTGCTTCCCTCCCCCAGCCGCCCCTACCCCCCTGCTCCCCTCCCCAGCCGCCCCCACCCCCTGCTCCCCTCCCCCAGCTGCCCCCACCCCCCCTTCTCCCCTTCCCAAGCCGCCCCCACACCCCTGCTCCCTTCCTCCAGCCGCCCCCACCCCCACTGCTCCCCTCCCCCAGCCACCCCCACCCCCCCCCCCCGCTCCCATCCCCCCCACCCACACATACCCACCCCTAACCCGAACCCTGTCCTTAGCTCCCCTCCCCCAGCCACCCTTGTCCTCCCTGCCCCACCCCCCAGCCACCCCCACTCACCGCCAAACCCCCCGCATCCCCCCTGCCCCTCCTCCCGAGCCACCCGCACCCCCCAACCACCAACAACCAAAACAACCGAAGAGAGAGAGAGGGGGGAGAGTCACGTACCGGAGAGGGAGGAGAGTCGCCGGAGAGAGTGAGAGTCGCCGGAGAGAGTGAGAGCGCCGGAGAGAGTGAGAGTCGCCGGAGAGAATGAGAGCACCGGAGAGAGTGAGAGCGCCGGAGGGGGGAGGAGAGAGAGTGAGAGAGTAAAATGGGGGGACATGAATCGTTTGGGGGGAATATAATTAGAATTTAGCGATGCTAGCGTCGCTAAATTAGTCGCTATTAGTGATGTCAGAACGACGTTTCGCGACGACTAGCTCATGTAATTAATATACGTCGATGTTACTTCGCTTATTTCGTCGCTAGTAGCGACTATTAGCGACGTTTCAATAAAATGTCGCTAATGAACACAATTTAGCAACGTTAATCGAACGTCGCTAAATTTATGTCGCCAATTTAGCAGATTTTAGTAGTGTCGCCGAAGTGGGCCTACGCCGCAGTCGCTCTACGCTTTTATGGCCAGACACTTTCGGCGTACGTCGCTGTCAACGTGCAACTCGCAACGTATTTCCGCTATAGCGTGCAGCGCGCTGCGGCGGATGTGCATTGTGATTGTGCGAGTAAATCTCGCTGTCAGAGCGCGGCATGGGCGACTCTGTCAGAAAGCGGCGTACTGCACGCTGTTATGTCGGTGCATTGATCCAGATTTCGTGGAATTTGGTCGGCCTACGCTCATGCGCGCATGAACATTCCTCTGGGTGCATGGATGCTAGCCTGCTCTATAAATAGAGCATCTCCTCCAGCATTTGTCAAAGTTGGATGTAAGCTCCCTAAATTTTTGGATATTTTTTAAAATTAATTTATATTTTATAACAAATTAGACTTTTATATATTTTCTTTATTGTAAATCCTAATGACAATCTCTAGTCCTATTGAGCTACCGGTTGACTTAGCTGGTCCAAACTCAACCCAAATATTCCCATACCTACACATGGTTCATACCAAACATTATATACTATTGTCCTCTCTACAAAACACCAAACATAATGATATGACATCCAAAACCTAACATTTAACCTACTAGAAATAATTTCAGCCCTATATACTTTGGACTTGACCCAACCATTAACTCACCACTTAACCACTATAGGTTGGACTTAAGTGTGGTCAAGTAAACTAAATGGGCAGCCAATCCTCCCCACTTATTCATCTTCCATAACTCCCAAGCACCCTTAACCATTCCCTTTCCATAACCTACAGAAACTCCCAACCACTAACTCTTCACTCAACCCTTCACCTCCCCCTTAATGGTTGGCTATATATAGACTTCTCCTCACCTTATTACCTTATATCATCTGAACAAAAATTCTCCATAGACCACTTCATAATATTTTCTCTTCACAAACCATCTCCAAAATCCTTCTCAATTTTCCTCCAAGCAACCATCTTTCCACCCCTATCCAGGCTGAATCCGAATTCAACTAGTCTCCACCATTCCGGCCATATCTCTCTCTACAGTAAGTATTTCTCTCTCAAATTTAGTATGCTTCTTCCTCTCTCTGTTCTCACCATTTTCTCTTTACAAACTTTTCAGTCTCGCTCTAACTCCCTCAAAACAGCCCCTCAATTAGAGGTGTCCAGGCTGAAACTGAATTCGGTGCACTGCTGTTCGCGCACCCTTAGGAGACCCCATGACAGCAACTAATCTCTTGGTAATGTTCCTAACACTCTTCTACAACATCCCACTATGTCCAAAAGTCATCTCGTAAAGTTTTATGTATATATTTTGCTTGCAACTTCATTATTTTTGTCACCGTAATCATTGATTCTCAAAATAGAACTTGTATATATTTATGTCCTATTTGTCCTACTGAAATTTGATGGTTAAGAATCTTAAATTCTATGGTAATATATTCTGAATATTATTTATAAGTTTATTAATTTCATAATATAAAGTGTTATATTTTTAAGATTTTATCTAGTTCGAATCAACCGAAATTGGACAACCTAGTGAGATTACTTGAATGTGCTAACTGGCTAGCTTAATTTTAGTATATAAAATAAATATGATATGTTTGAATTATTTTCAAATATTATTTTAGAATTAAAATATTAATTTTTCTATTATAATTGGTTCCAAATAAATAGGTATGTTGGCCATATTGTGTCATTAATTAGACATACTAACTAGATAGTTATTTCTTGTATATATTATCATTAAATAATGTTTATAAATAGTTTTAATTTATATTTTAGAACATAAATTAGTATATTTTATATATTAAATGATTTATTTTTACATAAGTTGGCAACTTTGCATGCACAAACTAGTTGTCAAGTTGCTAAAATACCTAGTCGATATGCAACGAAACATTGTATATGCAACGACAAATATTTTAGTCTTTTTTTAACTAAATAAATATAAATTCCAGAAATTAATTCATATTAATTTCAGTTTTATTTGTCGTCGACATGCGTGTTTGAGAGGCCACATCCATGTTTGAAGTATCGTTTAGCGTCGTCGTGAATTTGGGACATCGTGTCGTATCTACGTATGTTTAGGATTACAGTATTGGAATCATATAAATGCCTAAATGTACGTGTGATAACATGATGTTCGAGACCCACACGACATAATAGAATGTAGCATGGTACGTGGTTATTAGCACGTTGTCGAAGGCTACACAACTTTTGGATCGTTGGCATGAAAGTCACGATACTAGTTGACGTTGTGCAAATGATCACATTCTTTTTTTATTAATTGAATTAGATTGTGCATTGATTAGAATATGTTATAATAGGACAACTTGGATCCGCTGTACCTCCAACTGAACACATCAGTCAGGCAACACCGCAGCAGACAGCAGACAACAGGCAAGTGTACCTTGCCATCATGTATCTCAGTTCTTGCTCTATTTATTAGTATTTAGTTACTATAGCTATTTGATAGGATTGGTGTGTGTGTGTCTGTGCTAGCTTAGGGCCGTGAGACGATACTTAGTGTCCGAATAAGGTTCGGGTGCCGATATCCGTCCGCGGGGTCGGGTATCGTCAGTTAGAGAGTTGTTACCATGAACCCAAGATACGTGCTTGTATCCTGAGCACGACAGACCATAGGACACTTGACACTATTACATGTAACAGAATCGTTCTTGAGGTATTCATGGTGATTCTGTGTAGGCTTATAGGATACATGATATGAGATAGGTATATAACATATATATTATTATGACTCCTTGCATTAGTTAGAGGTCATGATCTTGCGTGTCATGGACATGAGACATCGTGGACATGAGACGTGAGGTTACATTGGGAGGGGAGAGTCTTTATCGTGCTCTGGGCATATTCTATATACATGAGTACTGGACTTTGGGTTCTCTATACGGAATCTAAAGTACATATATCTACATATACTATCCTTTATTGGTTTCCCCACACGGAGCCTAGAGGGTACTATCTAGCATACGGATGAGTCCGTGAGTACCAGCCCGGGGTACGATACCATACTCTTATTTGCATATTACTTAGATGGTTACAGTAGTTTATCATTGAGTATGTGGCGTTATACTGTTTTACTTTTGGCATATTGTTTCTTGTACCTTGTTATGTCCCCTGAGGACCTGGTCCCCTGCCAGTTTTGTAGCTTAAACGGTTGTGGAGCCTGTCTAAAGATGTTGAGGCTAATCGCCTTGATATGCGAGCATTGGTACAAGGTACTTATTTCATTTCTACCGAGGTATGTTATTTAATCATATTTGTTACTCCTCTGCTGCCATAGCCTAGTTTTTTTATAGACTCATATTTCTTTCTCGGGTCTATTCGAGTTCCTGTGTTATTGGGCGGCCGACTTTAACACATGTGGCTCTTTCTTGTGTTTTATTTCATTGTGGATTGTGACATAGATATAGTTGTATTATGTAGATTGTGTCCATTATAACACAGCTTATACGTATTCGAGTCAGACCAGAGTCTGGTCGAATGCGTAGCTGGCATGTTACGTATTTCTAGTCCTACGTATTTTGGGACTGGGGCTATTACATGTTTTTATGGTGGCCCATACAGGTCAGAGTATATCGTTTCGGTTATGTTACTCTGCTGAACGAGCCTGCAGTAGGATATTGTAATAGGATCTCAATCCACAATTGCTTTAAAAATCGTTTTATTTTATCATCGCCTTTCGAACTCATAATTGAAGTCGATCATCCTTCTTGAACTCCTTGTCTTGGACTCTCGTCTATTCCTATTTCGGAAGGACGAATACTTGTGCTTGATGAACTAATTGGATTATGTTCTAGCATAGCCTATAAGGTATTGATAGAGTGTTTTAAAAAGGGAACTAGTTATCTACGGTGGTAAGGGTTTGGATAGACATCTCACTTAGATTGACCGAGTAGATCGGACTAACAATTTAGAATTTTTATTGGCTAGTTAAACCTAATGAGAGACCCTATGAGAAATTGACTACAACCATTCTACTATTCACCTATGGTGGATGGAGACAGATTAGAATACCTTTGTTATATAGAAATAGGGTAGAGGTATAGCACAGTTTAATTGGGGATTAGTAAGGAAGGCAAGTTATGTTCCTCTATCCTAAAGATTGAGTGGTTGGAAGACTATGAAGTAGAATTTTAGAGTTAGATACAGTTTCCTAACTAGAATATGATCACCCACATGAAAGACTATAGTTGAAAGAATTCGAAAGTCTTGATATGAAAAGGATGAGGTACAGTAGATAGATATAAATCCTTATAGACATTGTATGGTTGCAAAAGTTTTTTATTCATTTGAAGGATATAGAAGTTATGATAGTATGCATATGTAGAAAATAAAGTTATCTTGGACAGTGACCTGAAGGATCTTCACTAGGGAGATTCCTATCTAAGGAGTGAGTCAAAATGATGCTTATTGATAGGTTGTGCCATGGTGTGGATCTAAAAATATTTGTTGTATAATGGCGAGGACGGTGTTAGACTGGATATACCCATATACATAGGAGGAATAGCTTGAAAGGACCTATTAACAACCATGACTAGAAGATTAGTCGAAAGGTAAGTGGTTGTTAAGGTATCATATATAAGCTTGTCCACTGCCTAGTAAACAAGCATAAAAAGATTAAGCATACCTGTAGGCATTGTATGGCTTCCTTTAAATTAAAAGGGTGGGTTGTTAACCATATTAATAAGAAAATTTGATAACCTATAGGAAAATGGGATAATGTGATTAAGGAGTGATTTATCGCAATCCTAACCTTTGTAAATAACACTTGAGAGTAGGATTAGAAATCTTATCTTAAGTAGACAAGAAGTCGTATGCATAATAAAATCCTTCATCGATACTGGTTATATAGGAACCCCAAAGGACTTATAGTTACAATAATTGTATTGGAATAAAATACACATAGGGGTATAAAGATGAAGGATCATAGGAGCAGCACTATATACAGATTGAAGAACTGCAAAGGATTAAGGATAGTTAGGACCTAGCGTAAAAAAAAAATTGCCAGGAGTGACGATTGGAGAAAATCCAAGCCACATAAGTGGGTGAACTAGTTGGAATCAAGATATATGACCTCTAAGGTAGTATAAGTTAGAACATAACTTTAAAGATTAGCTGGTCTCATCCTTAGAAGATCTTGATAGATACTTTATACTTTAAAATGAGTCAGGGATCATCATCTCTAGGCAGATTGATCATTGAAGCCCAATATCGTTCTGGTGACTCGAAGTATAGTTCTCCATCAACCGGTTCAACCACCTGACAAGAGAGAAGGTATTGAGATCAGGACACCATCAGGTAACGGTGTGGAAAGAGGATACTCCAAGGACAGCATTCAGATTTTGCCACGACAACTACAAGATTGTTGACACTTTTTGGATCGATAAATGCGCCTGCTATAATTATGTGTTTGATGAACAAGGTGTCCCATCAGTACCTGGACTAGTGAATGATTATATTTTATCGTAGGATAAAAATTTTATTGGCAAAATATTTCATATGATGGTGATTATCTAAGGTATATACGAGTATGGTAGAACAACTATGCTAGAAAGACCAACTATTGGCAATCTATTTTCTATGAGTTTTAGTGGTCGAAAATTGCTCCTAGTCGAATGATAGGTATTCCTAAACATGTCCAACTAGATATGATAGATTAGAGACTTTTGGTATGAATAGAATGGTTTGGTAAGCCTTGTATTTAATGCTAAGCTTGTATAGAGCCATTATTCTAAAAAAATGAAGGAGATAGGAATCTAGGATTAGGTAAATAATTAAGGTGGGTAGAATTTCATAGATACTTCCGCAAGAAATAAGTTAGAATATAGTTCAGTATAAAGCCTAACCCTAAGAAGCAACCATTAGACCAAATCATGCTATCTTTTGCCTAAGACAGGGCCTATGATAGAAGTACTAGAGAAATTATTATTAGGATGGTATATGAATAGAGTAAGAATATATGTGATAAAAAAAACGACCATCTCTATACATGGTAAGACTAGTCTTAAAATGACCTATGGAAGTCCAGGATTATAAGGATAACCAATAGGTTTATGTGACTGTCTAGTTCAGCATCGACCTTTATCCTAAAGTTAGGAATCAATGGGTAGGCATACTTGTAAGGATTGTATAGATTGCTTATGAATAGAAGTGGTGGATCGCTAATTGAACTACTATAGAAGTTAGTGATGTAACCTTTAGGAATATAGTATAGATTTGAAGGATTGACATAGTTATGGAGGGATTGTGATTTTTCTATCTCCCTGGTTAGTTATAGACAGATATTTAATAGCCAAGTTAGAAGCCTTACCTCTAGGTTAGTAACATCTCGATATTAGAGAGCGTGTTGGAGAAGTGATATTTCATCTTGCATTACTCTCATCTCTGGAGGGAGTGCATGATGTATTTCATGTCTCACACTTGAGGAGGTATGTGACTGACCCCAGTCATGTGGTCAATTATTCTGAGATTACGGTGGAACCCAGTTTATCATACGAGGAGCAGTCAGTTGAAATATTGGATACTAGCGAGAAGACGCTTAGAGGGCAGAAGAAAGGTTGGTTCGGGTTGCATGGAAGCACTATTCCCCTAGATAATCTACTTGAGAACGATAAGATTCCATGAGGGAGCACTATCTATTCGAGGATTCTGGTAAGATTCTAAAACTAACTTTAGTGCTATAACTTTATAGAGTTCTAGTTATAGTTTTAATTTCGGGGACGAAAATTTCTAAGGTGGGTAGATTGTAAGCTCCCTAAATTTTTGGATATTTTTTAAAATTAATTTATATTTTATAACAAATTAGACTTTTATATATTTTCTTTATTGTAAATCCTAATGACAATCTCTAGTCCTATTGAGCTACCGGTTGACTTAGCTGGTCCAAACTCAACCCAAATATTCCCATACCTCCACATGGTTCATACCAAACATTATATACTATTGTCCTCTCTACAAAACACCAAACATAATGATATGACATCCAAAACCTAACATTTAACCTACTAGAAATAATTCCAGCCCTATATACTTTGGACTTGACCCAACCATTAACTCACCACTTAACCACTATAGGTTGGACTTAAGTGTGGTCAAGTAAACTAAATTGGCAGCCAATCCTCCCCACTTATTCATCTTCCATAACCCCCAAGCACCCTTAACCATTCCCTTTCCATAACCTACAAAAACTCCCAACCATTAACTCTTCACTCAACCCTTCACCTCCCCCTTAATGGTTGGCTATATATAGACTTCTCCTCACCTTATTACCTTATATCATCTGAACAAAAATTCTCCCTAGCCCACTTCATAATATTTTCTCTTCACAAACCATCTCCAAAATCCTTCTCAATTTTCCTCCAAGCAACCATCTTTCCACCCCTATCCAGGCTGAGTCCGAATTCAACTAGTCTCCACCATTCCGGCCATATCTCTCTCTACAGTAAGTATTTCTTTCTCAAATTTAGTATGCTTCTTCCTCTCTCTGTTCTCACCATTTTCTCTTTACAAACTTTTCAGTCTCGCTCTAACTCCCTCAAAACAGCCCCTCAATTAGAGGTGTCCATGCTGAAACTGAATTCGGTGCACTGCTGTTCGCACACCCTTAGGAGACCCCATGACAGCAACTAATCACTTGGTAATGTTCCTAACACTCTTTTACAACATCCCACTATGTCGAAAAGTCATCTCGTAAAGTTTTATGTATATATTTTGCTTGCAACTTCATTATTTTTGTCACCGTAATCATTGATTCTCAAAATAGAACTTGTATATATTTATGTCCTATTTGTCCTACTGAAATTCAATGGTTAAGAATCTTAAATTCTATGGTAATATATTCTGAATATTATTTATAAGTTTATTAATTTCATAATATAAAGTGTTATATTTTTAAGATTTCATCTAGTTCGAATCATTGGACAACCTAGTGAGATTACTTGAATGTGCTAACTGGCTAGCTTAATTTTAGTATATAAAATAAATATGATATGTTTGAATTATTTTCAAATATTATTTTAGAATTAA
The DNA here is from genome assembly GCA_029216955.1 of Iris pallida. Classification (NCBI taxonomy): domain Eukaryota; kingdom Viridiplantae; phylum Streptophyta; class Magnoliopsida; order Asparagales; family Iridaceae; genus Iris; species Iris pallida. The sequence continues at coordinate 15,956,625 of JANAVB010015600.1, forward strand.
AATATTAATTTTTCTATTATAATTGGTTCCAAATAAATAGGTATGTTGGCCATATTGTGTCATTAATTAGACATACTAACTAGATAATTATTTCTTGTATATATTACCATTAAATAATGTTTATAAATAGTTTTAATTTATATTTTAGAAAATAAATTAGTATATTTTATATATTAAATGATTTATTTTTACATAAGTTGGCAACTTTGCATGTACAAACTAGTTGTCAAGTTGCTAAAATACCTAGTCGATATGCAACGAAACATTGTATATGCAACGACAAATATTTTAGTATTTTTTAACTAAATAAATATAAATTCCAGAAATTAATTCATATTAATTTCAGTTTTATTTTTCGTCGACATGCGTGTTTGAGAGGCTACATCCATGTTCGAAGTATCGTTTAGCGTCGTTGTGAATTTGGGACATCGTGTCGTATCTACGTATGTTTAGGATTACAGTATTGGAATCATATAAATGCCTAAATGTACGTGTGATAACATGATGTTCGAGACCCACACGACATAATAGAAAGTAGCATGGTACGTGGTTATTAGCACGTTGTCGAAGGCCACACAACTTTTGGATCGTTGGCAAGAAAGTCACGATACTAGTTGACGTTGTGCAAATGATCACATTCTTTTTTTATTAATTGAATTAGATTGTGCATTGATTAGAATATGTTATAATAGGACAACTTGGATCCGCTGTACCTCCAACTGAAGACATCAGTCAGGCAACACCGCAGCAGGCAGCAGACAACAGGCAAGTGTACCTTGCCATCATGTATGTCAGTTCTTGCTCTATTTATTAGTATTTAGTTACTATAGCTATTTGATAGGATGGGTGTGTGTGTGTGTCTAGCTTAGGGCCGTGAGACGATACTTAGTGTCCGAATAAGGTTCGGGTGCCGATATCCGTCTGCGGGGTCGGGTATCGTCCGTTAGAGAGTTGTTACCATGAACCCATGATACGTGCTTGTATCCTAAGCACGACAGACCATAGGACACTTGACACTATTACATGTAACAGAATCGTTCTTGAGGTATTCATGGTGATTCTGTGTAGGCTTATAGGATACATGATATGAGATAGGTATATAACATATATATTATTATGACTCCTTGCATTAGTTAGAGGTCATGATCTTGCGTGTCATGGACATGAGACGTCGTGGACATGAGACGTGAGGTTACATTGGGAGGGGAGAGTCTTGATCGTGCTCTGGGCATATTCTATATACATGAGTACTGGACTTTGGGTTCTCTTTACGGAATCTAAAGTACATATATCTACATATACTATCCTTTATTGGGTTCCCCCACACGGAGCCTAGAGGGTACTATCTAGCATACGAATGAGTCCGTGAGTACCAGTCCGGGGTACGATACCATACTCTCATTTGCATATCACTTAGATGGTTACAGTAGTTTATCATTGAGTATGTGGCATTATACTGTTTTACTTTTGGCATACTATTTCTTGTACCTTGTTATGTCCCCTGAGGACCTGGTCCCCTGCCAGTTTTGCAGCTTAAACGGTTGTGGAGCCTGTCTAAAGATGCTGAGGCTAATCTCCTTGATATGCGAGCATTGGTACAAGGTACTTATTTCATTTCTACCGAGGTATGTTATTTAATCATATTTGTTACTCCTCTGCTGCCATAGCCTATTTTTTTTATAGACTCAAATTTCTTTCTCGAGTCTATTCGAGTTCCTGTGTTATTGGGCGGCCGACTTTAACACATGTGGCTCTTTCTTGTGTTTTATTTCATTGTGGATTGTGACATAGATATAGTTGTATTATGTAGATTGTGTCCATTATAACACAGCTTATACGTATTCGAGTCGGACCAGAATCTGGTCGAATGCGTAGCTGGCATGTTACGCATTTCTAGTCCTACGTATTTTGGGTCTGGGGCGTTACATTGGAAGAGGAGAATTTGAGGGCCACTAAATCCCACTCCAGCAAGCTCATGCGCCAGCAGCAATCGCCACAAGTCCATGCGCGCTTGGAGCTTTTTTAGCTTATTTTTCGAAGGTGACGAAGAGCATTCCAGAGGCTTATACTTGAACTTACTGGTCCTGGGGGCAGATCACATATATGACGAATCTTGCTTTGACTACCGGTGACTTGTTCACTCCAGCAAGGAGATTTTCTTTGTGTTTTCTTTTTTGTGTCGTGTTTTTCTCATTGTAGCGTCTGCGAACGTAAAGAGAAGGGCACTATTTTTCTCTTTGTTGTTGTACTTTGCATTTTGTTGAAGTCAGTTTGTAACATTCATTTACTGTTTCTATTGAGTTGGCTAAAGTGCATACCTTGTGTCTTGCAAGTATACTCTATGCCTCTCTCATGTGTCCTTGGCTAAAGTGCAAACTTCGTGCCTTGCAAAATTATTTCTATGCCTTTTTTGGATCTCTCCACTCTTAAATCCGTCTTCGGGACTAACACAATGTGCCTTCCCCAACCAAATTCTGATTGAAGGTGACTCTGAAATGATATATAATTGATGCATCAAATGGAAAGTCAAAAGGGTTCTCATGGAAGCACATAATGCGACTGGAGGATCTTTGCATCTATTGTAACCATGCACACGTCCACAAAAACAAGTCATATTTATTGGAAGGCAAACAGAGTGGAACACATCCTGGCTACATTCTCTCTCTGTATCCATACAAATTCTATATGGCTGTCGGAGTCCCCTATTTGTATTCATGATCAACTACTGGAAGGCAAACATGGCTGTCGGGTAATGTTGCAACAATAGAGTACCTCATTTGAAGGTCCCTTAATGATGCCAATAGGCCGACCTCAAGCTTGACTTGGAAACTTCAAAGTCTTGCACTAATGAAGTGAGTCTCCATCTGAGCTGATTTGGATGTGACTTGTAGATATTGAAGGTCTCTTACTGATCCCTCAATTATTATCTGTATAGAATATAGACAGTTTCTGAGATCCACAATGTCCAGCCATAGAGTACCTACTGATGCCAATAGGCCAACATCAACGTCAACCTCGACTTGGAAACTTCAAGGTTTTGTAATGAACTCAAACCACAAATTGTTCAGCGCTACAGCTATTTATCATAATCTTGGAATGTGATGGTCTTCTAAGGAAGCTGTGTGAATTTTCCCTCTTCCAGGAATCCTGACCGAGTCTAGATTGGACACAACATGACCGTGTCAACCTCGACTTGAAAACTTCAAGGTCCTGTAATGAACTCAAACCACAAATTGATCTGCGCTACTGCTATCTATCATAATCTTGGGATGTGATGGTCTTCTAAGGAAGCTATGTGTGATGTTTCCCTCTTCCAGGAAACCTGACCGAGTCTAGATGGGACACAACATGACCATGTCAACCTCGACTTGAAAACTTCATGGTCTTGTAATGAACTCAAACCACAAATTGATCAACGCTACTGCTATCTATCATAATCTTGGGATGTAATGGTCTTCTAAGGAAGCTATGTGTGATGTTTCTGTGATGTTTCCCTCTTTCAGGAAACCTGACCGAGTCTAGATGGGACACAACATGACCGTGTCAACCTCGACTTGAAAACTTCAACGTCTTGTAATGAACTCAAACCACAAACTGATCACCGCTAAATGTGATGGTCTTCTAAGGAAGCTATGTGTGATGTTTCTCTCTTCCAGAACCTGACAAGAGTCCAGATGGAACACAACGCGACCGTGTAAAAATATGCATATTGAAATTTAGGATATAGTTGAATAATGAAGCTAAATAACAGATGCAATCACATACCCAACAAATTAGTCCAACATGCAAGAACAAACACTGAATCAAAGGCCGATGTCTACTACACTTCGGCGTTAAACATGAGTTACTTCATGAATTACACATGACCACACAAGAGAAGAGAATAAGTGACAAATAGCATCTTGTTACATAAAACATATAAATTAAATTTTGAGTAATCCGAGCGAAAGTTGACTTAGTTTTAAATAATTAAGTGGTTGAATAATAGGAAAAGTTATATCATGGAATGCTAAGCTTATTGTTGAATGTGTAATCAGTACATCCGTAATATAATGTAGAAGAGATTTTTTTTGTATACATATCTATCTCACTATCACAATTAATCGTTAAAAAAAGAAGGGAGTAATTAATTAAGCATTGAATATGTTATACATATCATGGGCAAAAACTGTCTTGCAAGATGTCGATATGTAAGGTGTAATTCATCGTATTTTCTTTATTTTGGGACACTTTTTAAAGACAATAGTGTTGAAAGGAATCTTCTGCTAACATGATGGAACACAGCAACACTTCCGGGTGACCTAGCTTTCCAATTTTATTCTCGATTTCAATCAAGTCGAAATAGTCAAAATCGAATAAATCATAATTCTAAAAATCAAAAACCGAATTTGAATCAATTAGCCAAATTCAATACCAAATCGAATCGAATAACCAATTCGATTTGTTCGGTTGGAATATTTCTATTGTTTAATAGGTCGAGTTCAATGTTGTATTTGAATGTTGTACCAATCTACCATTGTACAAAAAATGTTATAAAAATGAAAATCTGGATCAAACATTTTGTTTCAATTGTTTCTATATCAATGTATTCTTTGTTGTCACTGTATCAAAATATTTTGTCTACTAAAAATGCTGTATCGATCTATCTGAAATAATGTATTGTTTATTGTCTTTGTATCAATTTTTTTTTTCAATTTTTATTATTATTTAGCGATGCATGATAATGTCGCAAAATTTTATCAAGAAATCGCTAAATGTATCCGAACCTCGCTAAGCATTGTTGGTATTTCGTAAACTAGGAAGGTCTGCGACGTAAACTACGTCGCTGAAATTTAGAAAATAGACGTCGTAAAAGTGAACAAAAAAGTCGATAATTATGTTACTTTTTTGGCGACACATGGTGACTACATTCGCGTCACTAATGTTGCAACATGTAAACATCGCAAAATGGCACGATGCAATATTACGTCGTTCAATACATCACTTTAGCGATGTTGCGATGTTAATTTTGCTTGTCTGCTACCAGGTTAAACACGACTACGCTAAAATATCGCTAATAACGTCACTGATTTAAATTAGCGACATATTTTTAATTGCTAGCGACGTTGTTATGCGTCGCTAATACTAGTAATTCTAGTAGTGATATTATATGCAGACTTAGGTTCCACGTTTGAACTAAATACCAACCTGAAATATATCGCCAGTAAACCATATTGTACCGCCAAACCCTCAGAATATGTTATGGAATCAATCATCATAAAAACGGTATATTGTCGGTATACCGCCAGTATGTTGTTGCTGCAGTTTTGGCTCATTTTGTGCACCGGTTCAGCCACCGACCCTCCATCGTCTTCGTCGCAACTCTTGTCGACGCTTTACGACGTCCGGACTCTCCTTCCATATACCTCGAATCGAGATTGGAACCTCAATAGAAATAAATTAATAGTTTATAAAAAGTAGCATAGTAACGAGGACATTAGGGTTAACCCAACAGAGTTCAACCATGTGAGGGGCAAGCACCGGAATCTGATTATAGCAAAATAAATTTTGATGGATCCTTTGTGGATGATTGTATGGGCTTTTCTGTGGGCTATAGTGGCCGAGGAGACCGATAGATCCCACCTTCGTAAAGGCGATGGGTTTCAAATTCGCAATGGACCTTTGCTCGACCATCTCCCCAAACCAAATTCTGATTGAAGCTGATTCTCAAGTGATAATTGACGCGGCGAATGAAAAAAAGGGTTCCCATGGAAGCTCAGAGTGCAAGAGTGCAACTGCAAGATCTTGGCAACTACTACAGGACCATGCCGACGTCCAAAATAGCAAGTCATATTTATTGGGAGACAAACATAGTGGCACACATCTGGCCACATTCTCTCTCTATATCCACACAAATTCTATATGGTGTCAGAATTCTGTCTTTGTATTCATGATCAACTGTTGCAAGATACATGTTTTACCATGATGTTTTAAATTGAATAAAGATGGTTACTCTTTTCGGAAAAAGAAAGGAAGAAGAAGAAGAAAAGTATATAACAATGAAATCCAAATGTCCCGGTGCCGGAATATTGAAGGTCGTGAAGCTGAAGAACGAATTCTCATAAGAAAGGGTCTACAAGTAAGCTAGTCATCAAATGGGAGCAAGAAATATAACCTCGAGATAAATTTGCCGCCATCAACGAACCGACGTGATGATATGAATGCAGAGGCAAATTGCAAAGTGGAGAGGCTAAAATAAGGTCCAACATTTATTTTTTTGGGAGGGGGTCAAATAAGCTAGTCAAATAAGCTAGTCATCGTCTTCATATATAATGGCCAGCTGAAGACCCGAGCATATAATGCGTCTACTACACGGCACGAATGCATCAAATAAGTCATCGTCTTCCAAATGGCAAGCTAAAGACCTGAGCGTATAATTCTTCTATTACTATTGATTTATGAGAAAGACAGCACGAACGCATCAAATAAGTCATCGTCAATGCATCAAATAAGTCGATAAAATCAAGTTTTTACCACGTGTCGTCCGAAATCTTTTATCTCTGGGCTCGGTTCACACCTAAACGTGCATGGTTACATAGTTCAGTTCAAACTGAAAGAAGTTCAAGTTGGTGCTCTTGCTCCTTGACATGAAGAGAGCTTGCTCTCAACATGCCGAGTAAAGTTTAGTCCCAAACGGAAAGTGCACCATGAGTTATCTTAACATATATACTTGTATGTGTTGTTAGGATATGCACATGGGGTGGTGACTCAAAAGAGGGAACCATGTGGATGATTTTACTAGGAGGTAAGGATAATGCTCCAAGTAAAACATTCATAATTTTTGCTCTTGGGAAAATAATTTTCATTGGGGCTAAGCCCCGTAGCTACTCGGACTCGGGCTCATGGGCTCATGAGGCATTTTGTTGGCGCACTTTGCACTTTGCACGTCAGCATCGTCGCTATGCGCATAGTGCGCTTAAGTTACGCTCGTTGCGCGAGCCACGTTGCACGTCCAGGTTGCGCTGGGTTGCGCAGGGTGCGCGCGTGCGCGCGTGCGCGCGCAACCCGTTCAACAGGCGCAACACGCGCAGATTGTGGCTGTCCACGTTCTGACTAATTCGTAACGTGCGATAACTGATCCTGAAATTTTGGATTTGACATCAAGTCGTTGCGCACTTCTCAGATCTGGACGATTACAGCAGTGGCTATATATATTATGTTTACCAAAATGTGAAATCCAACAAACGTACTAATTACTGGCCTTCTTCACAATCAAGTCTCTATACTAATTACCGGCCTTCTTCACAATCAGTCTCTCGGTTTGATAAATAGATAACATTGAAGAACAAATGTGACAAAAGATAAGGAAGCCCGATAGTTGATACCCGCTACCTTCCACCCAATTTTTTTTTAATTAGTACTACTCCTAATTATAAAAAATTAGACATTTTTTGGGATAAGTATAGATACAATTAACAGATTATGAAGAAATGGAAAGTAACACTAATTAAAATAAAAATGGAAGATAATGATAATATAATTAACAATTGTGAGGAATAAGTACAAATAACTCAATATATAATCACCTAAAAGGAAGGAAGTTCACTCCTAATGGTTTCAGAATAGACAGACTACCATGTCAGTGCCACAACAATTCTAAAAAACTTTATATATATATAAAAAAATATATATATATATATATATATATATATATATATATATATATATATATGGACACAGTCGATGGAGTGGGGAGCATTCTTGTAACAAGATTTATATGAGCAGTTTGAGTTTCTTTCAAATTGTTGTATACTTGTATAGATGTAACATAAATTCTGTAATATAAAAAAAACACGACTAATGTATATTAATAAAAAAAAACACGACAAACTATATTAACACTAAGATCCATGCAATCTTTGCTCAGAATGGAAGGGCAAAATTATAAATACAGTGGCTTTCCAAGTATGAATCTTTGCTACATAACAGGCAAGCTGCAACTGCCCTCCATAATGTTTGTTGACAGAAGCCTGATAACAGAAATAAAGCATGGTATCAGTTGTTGTTGTTATAGTGCTGATAGACTAATAATACGTTATTCCCGGGAGTTGATTTTAAGATAAAAATCGAATTTTGGCAACACTTTGAAAATGGTGCACAACAGAGATCTCGAAGAATTCTGAAAGACGAAATCAAATGTAACACTTCAAGGAAGACAAAAATGATTAAGTAGCAGCAACGATAAAAGCCCACAGTATGTTTTCTGATTAGATCAGATATGATCTCGTTCAGAATGAGATATAAGTGGATGAACAAAAGAAGAAATGAACATAAGTAGAGATGAGAAGAAGAACGGTTTGTTGGGGTGACTGATCACCGGCGCTCAAAGCTAGATTCGTCCCACACAGATAGCTTCCAGGAACTAGCAAGTTCGAAGATGAACTTTTGGAACACTCTATCGAATACTATTCTGACTCCTCGGATGGACAGAATGGCGCGCGCTTCTTTTTGTTTCTCTCCTCTCTACCCTCTGAATTTCGTAGGGAAAACTTGTTTAATGAACTAAATTGAATGAGAGAGACGAGAGAAACATATATAGTATTAGTCTAGTAAACGTCCAATATAAGAAACATTCAGAACGTGCCGAGAAAGGAAGAACCATTTCGTAACTGTTCAGATTGTGAACATACACGATTGCGCGCACGTGCTACAGCAATTTGCACCAACTGCACCAACTGCGCCCGCGCAATCACGCACACTGCGCCAACTGCGCCCGCGCACACTCACTCACTCGCGCACCCGCGCACAACGCGCACAGTGCACACTGCAAGCACTGTGCACCAACTAGTAGCACGAATTGGCGCGTAAAAGGCAGCGCGAACTGGCCGCGCAAACGGACGCACGATCGGTAACGCAAAGGCTCACGCAACGAGTGCAACTAAAGCACACTATGAACATAGCGACAATGCTGACGTGTTAAGTGTAAAGTGTGCCAACAAAACGTCACATTACGTCTCATGAGCCCATGAGTCCGAGTTTGAGTCCGAGTCGCTAAGCCCCTATGAGGCTTAGCCCCAAAGGAATTTATTCCAAGAGCATGACAAAAAGTATTAATGCTTCATTATTGGGTTAGCCTTCTTTCCACTAGAAAAATACCCCCACATGGCACCCAACTTCCCATCCACACGACATGTGCATCTTTAAACACAAGCAAAGCTTATATAGTGAGATACAAGTCATTTGGCCTAGGCAATGTAGGAGTATTTTTTTCCAGTCTTAAAGGCCAAATCAACAACAATTCCCTACATATCTCTATATATATATGGGTTTGAGTGTTCTCCACATTGGCTGTTCATCATGCATTAGGATAGATGTCGTTGACGACTTGAATCTTCCCGCATGGATTAAATAACGGTATGATACAAGAATAGACTAAGCCTTGAATTATGCACCAAAGCTGCAATTCTTTCCACTTACATAATGCAGTCACGTGTGCTTCTGGCTGTACATTAAAGGCCATGTGCCAGCCTGATTTTTGTCTATGTATTTTAGGCGTCTACAAGTTTACCCTCAAGAGACGGCCTATTATCTCTGTTCATACACTCTAGGTGAGTTCTTTATTAAAGAGATATGCCATGAAGCCTTGCGCTTCCTTGTGGTGCTATGCCGCTATGATATGGCTTAAAGCCGAGGTATTACTTCTACCTGGGAACCTCATGGTAGAGTTGTAGAAGCATGAAAAAGATGGGGTTCATGCGGATCACATTACAAAAAGAAAGCTGACCGCATGCGTGCTCTGGGCCAGGATAATTTGGTCCACAGAAGGAAGAGCCGCATGGCAAACTCTGCGGTCCAAAAATGTCCCAAAATTCCATGCGGCTTATCATTGTCATATCAAACAAATTGAGTATATTAAAAAATACGACCAAACTGATTCGAGCCACAGAAGGAGGAGCTACTTATGCGGCCAAGCTAATTAGCCGCAGGGGCCCCTCTAACAAAGCTGACACATCTGACAAAGCTGACACCTCTGACAAAGTTGACAACTATGACACATCCTGACAAAAAGATAAAGATAAGATGTGACCTTTCGAAAAAGATAAGAAGTGTTATGTCACCATACATAGGGCCCACGTGCCTGAACCTAAGGCCCACGTGCCTGAGAGTTCATGCGGTCTGAGGCTTGGTCCGCAGGGGTGTCATGCGGCCAGGGGACTGCGACATGAGCCACATGAGCCTTATGCGGCCCAGAATGCAGGATCTATACGGCCTAAAAGTCTCCAAGCTTCATGCGGACTGATGACCTTGCTGGTGGAACACATGGCTAAAGGAGACTTCGACCTGAGCCGCATGAGTCTTATGCGGCCCAGCATGGCTAAGCACTGAAAGACAAAGAAGACCTATACGGTCCAAAATGCCCCAAGCTCTATGCGGCCCCTTATTTGCTGTCTCAAACAGATAGGGCACGTGGCAAGTTGACCAAGTCCCAACCACCCAGATTTGCTGCAACAAAGAAATCACGACAAATTACCTGCTCCAGCCAAAGACCGAGTCTTCGTGAGCTGTTACGGCCACGTGGCCACGAGACTATCTATGCGGCCTAAAAAATGCTTCATTCTGAAATCATTATAAATAGCAGGGTACCACACCCATGCTAATGACTGGCAATTTTCTCAAGAGTAAACACTGTGTCTGATAGTCCAAGGAATAAGGCAGAGTTCCTACACTTCTCCCGAGCCTCCACCGTCACCCTCCAGAATCAAAACTAAATTGTACTTAGATTATTTTCTAGGATTTCTTTCTAGGCTTTTTTCTGTTGTACTTTCAAGTTTGCAATCAAATCTAGTTCCTCTGTAGTTCTTGTTTGATAATCAATGGCAAATACGAGTCGCCCTACTATAGCATGGAGTTATATCACTCCTTGTAGTGCTGTGCTACCATGCTTCCTGTAAAGCACAATAGGCATTCACTCTGCCTGAGAACTCATTAAGGCGTTTAAGCCATTCTCACCATAGGATCTATTCTCTATAGAAAACATACAGCAGACAACAGTTATTGTGGGTCCGTATCCCTTCCTTGTCACAGAGGACATGTACATACTATTCCTAATATATTTTTAGTTAGTGGTTTTCGCTTGAACCAAAAGCTAGATGCCTATTAGATTTTTTATTGTATTAATAGCATAAAACATTATGGGAGGATTACAATAACACAATATCACAATGGGTTCAAACCCTTTGTGAACAGATCTGCCGGGTTCTTCTGACTCTGAACATCAATCACTATAATGAAACCTCTCTTTATGAGATCATGCACTATTTTGTGCTTTAGTCACACAGTTCTCTTCTTCCTATTGAAGATGTCATTTGATTCTACCGTTGCAGTTGTCTGGTTGTCTCAGTATATCCGTATCGCCAGTATCTGTGCTCCAACCACTGGAAGATCATATATTAACTTCCGAAGCCATTTTACTTCTTCTGCTGCAGAATCAAGTGCAATGAACTCAGATTCCATGGGGAATGAAAGAGCAAAGTCTGCTTCTTCGACTTCCACGATATAGCAGCTCCACCTATGGTAAAAATTAATCCATCTGTGGATCTCTTGCTCTCCACTTCTGAGTACTAGCTAGCATCTTTGAAGCCTTATACTACTGGTGGATCTCCGCTGTAGTGTAGTGCATATATCTCAGTCTTCTTGAGATATCTAACTACCCATTTTACAGTTTTTCAGTGCTCAACACCTGGGTTGCTCATGAATCGACTCAGCATTTCCACGACGAAAGCTACGTCAGGCCTAGTGGCAGTAGTAGCGTACAACAAACTTCCGTTTTATAGCTTTTCAGTACTTAACGCCTGGGTTGCTCGTGAATCGACTCAGCATTCCTACGACGAAAGCTACGTTAGGCCTAGTGGCAGTAGTAGCGTACATCAAACTTCTGATGACGCTAGTATACTCCAATTGTCTGACACTTTCCTTCGAATTTGGCTTCAACTTTAGATCACACCTATAAGCGTATCGATCACTAGAAGAACCTAGCATGTGATCATCTTCTCAATATAATAAGACTGTGATAGCGGTACTCCTGTGTCCTTCCGGATGATCTTGATGCCCAAGATCACATCAGCTTCCTCTAAGTCCTTTACACTGAACTTGGTCGAGATGAACTTCTTTGTCTCCATGGCACAGCCCATATCCATACCTAGGATCAACATGCCATCCACGTACAGACAAACGATTACACCTCTTCCATCAACAAACTTCGTATAAACACACTTGTCTATTTCGCTGACCTTGTAGCTATTTGACCTTATAACCTTGTCAAACTTCTCATGTCATATTTTGGGAGCTTGCTTCAAACTGTACAAGGATTTTACCAACTTGTAGACTTTGTCTTCAAGGCCCTTGATGAAAAATCCTTCTGGCTGTTGCATATAAATATTTTTGATTAGTTCGCCATTCAGAAAAAGCTGTCTTTATATCCATCTGATGTGTCACCAACTTATGTATTGCTGCGAGAGCAATTAACACTATGATGGTGGTCATCCAGGCTACTAGAGCATACGTGTCGAAGTAGTCGATCTTCTGCTTCTGAAAGAACCCCTTGGCTATTAGCTTAGCCTTGAACTTATCAATAGTTCCATCTGCATTTATTTTCTTCTTGAAGATCCATTTGCATCCGATGGATTCCATTCCTTCAGGAAGATCAACCAATATCTAAGTGTTATTAGAGGTGATTGAATCAATTTCATTATGTATCGCCTCTTTCCAGAAAATAGCGTCTCTAGTCTTCATCGCCTCATCATAGGTAAGTGAATCTGCTTCCACATGATAGATGACAAAGTCATCTACGAAGTCCTTCGGTCTCCTCACTCGCTTAGTTGACGGCTCAGCGAATTCTGCTTCAAGTGTTTTTGCTTCCGCAATAACTTCTTCTTGGACTACTTTCTCATTAGAAACTTTAATTTTCTGCGCACCCTCATTATTATCCGAAACGTCCGTAAGAACAATGTTCTAGTGTCTTACAAATTTATCTTCAAAATATTATGTGTCACGAGATTCAATAATATAATTTGATTCTATATCAAGAAATCTTCGAGCAACACTCTTCTCGGCATATCCCAAGAAGATCGTCTTTGTAGTCCTTGTCCCGAGCTTCTGAATCTTCAGATCTGGGAGCTTTACCTATGTCGGATACCCCTACACTCGAATGATATTCAAGTTAGGTCTGAATTTGAACCAGAGTTCATGGGGAGTGATGTCGAAATTTGCATACGGCACTCTTTTCAGAATAAAAGTGGTCGTCAATGTAGTTTATCCCTATTAGCATTTTGGAAGACCTACAGTCAACAACGTTGAGTTTACAATTTTTTCAATATTTTGTTCTTCCTTTATGCTACTCTGTTAGATTGAGGAGAATACGAAGCAGTAGTCTCGTTGATGATTCCATGTTCTTTACAAAATGATACGAATTCATGAGACTGATACTCTCCGCCTTGATCACTTCTTATTCTCTTAAGTTGTTGTCCAGTTTACCATTCAACATCGGCTATGAACTCTTTGAACTTCTCGAATGCTTCATCTTTAGACTTTTGCAATTAGATGAATGCATATTTTGAGAAGTCAGCGATGAAGGTTATACAATACTTCATCCCGTCTTTCGTAGAGAATTGTTTGAAGTTACAGATATCAGAGTGTACCAACTCCAGAAGATCTATGCTTTGATTAACCTGATGAAAGGGTTTCCTTGTGATCTTTGTGTGAGCACACACTTCACATTTCTCTGCCTTACCCCCACATTTGGAGATAAGTCCTAAACTAGACATTTTGTTTGTTCTTTTACAATGAATATGTCCTAGTTTATTATGACACAACTCAAGAGTATTAGGAGAATGACCGATTGCATTAATTTTATTAGGCGGATTTACAAGATAAAGTTTAAACATCCTTTCGGTATAATAAGCTTTTACGAAGTATGTTCCTTTTATAAACATCACCATATGGCCAGCATTAATGTCCATCCTTAGGCCTGTATTACAGAGTAGGCATCCAGAAATCAGGTTCTTTGCGATAGTAGGTACATGATTCACATCTTAAAGCATCAAAAACTTCCCTGAAGTCAGCTTCAACACCATCGTCCCGATCCCTTGCACTTCAGATTTTGCCTGGTTCGCTACCATAACCTTTTCAGAGGTTGGTTTCTACACGGTGAACGATTCCTTGTTTGAGCACACATGGCAGGTGGCACCAGTATCTACCCACCATTCAGAGTTATCCCCCATCGCAGTGACCAGAGCAATCATAGCAATTATGTCAGTAACCATAAAAATCTTACTAGGCTCACCTTGCTCTGATTGCTTGGGCTTGGACCTGTATTCACTCTTGTAGTGGCCCTTCTTGCCATAGTTGAAATAAGTCACATGGGACTTTGGCTTCTGTTGCTTGAAAGAAGTCTCCTTTACTTTCAAATTATTGAGGTCATTCTTCTTGTGGTGGGAAGCTGCCTGCTTTTCCTTGGATTCCTTCGTATGGACCAAGTTGGCCTTAGCCATCTGTTTGGACAGAACATCCACATTTAGTTGAGCCCTCATCTGGTCTTCAATATAAATTTCTTATAGGAGATCTTCTAGACTGATCTCCAACTTCTTTCTATGCATATTCGCATAGAATTTGCTCCATCCAGTGGGGAGCTTGGAGACAATCCCTCCAATAATGAACTTGTCATTGAGGGGCATCCCCTCATCTTTTAATTTTTGATGCAGCTTCAGGAATTCCTTTACCTGAGGCAGCATCTTTTTCTCGTCTTCAAAGAGCCATTTGTGATATTTCTCGACGATGAATATCTTGTTCATGTTCTTGTCATCTTCATATAATTTCTCCAAAGACTCCCATATCTCTCTGGCAAAGGTCTTCTTAGAGTAAGATTTTGTCAGGGAGTCCTCCATAACATTTAGGATCAGAAGCCTACAGAGGCTATTCTACCTCATCTATTTGGCCAGTTTAGTATTAGCAGCAGCAATTGCGACTGTTGTCCCAGTTTCTAGAACCTTTTGTTCATCCTCAGATAACATGTGGTCGACCTACACAAGTTGAAGATTGAGGCTAACCTTCTACTTCTATATTTGGAAGTGCTCTCCTTCGAACTTCTCTAAATTGTTAAAGTTGGGATCGATGAGTGCATCACGAGAGTTTTTCAGCTTTTAAATTTAGCATTGAGATTGTTATTCCCGAGGCATGACTTTAAGATGAAAAATGGATTTTGGCAACACTTCGAGGAAGGTAAACAACAGAGATCCCAAAGGAATCTGAAAGACGAAATCAAATATAATACATCGAGGAAGGCACAAATCATTTCGTAGCAGCAGAGATAAAAGCCCACAGTATGTTTTTTGATTAGACCAGCGATGATCTCATTCAGAATGAGATATAAGTGGAAGCAATGAATAGAAGTAGAGATGAAAAGAAGAACGGTCTGCTGGGATGACTGATCACCGACGCTCAAAGCTAGATTCTCCCCACACGAATAGCTTCCAGAAACCAGCAAGTTCAAAGATGAACTTTCGGAACACTCTATCGAATACTCTTTTGACTCCTCGGATGGACAGAATGGCTTGCGCTTCTTTTTTTTCTTTCCTCTCTACCCTCTGAATTTCGTATGGAAAACTTGTTGAATGAACTGAACTGAATGAGAGAGACAAGAGAAACATATATAGTGGCAGTCCGATAAACGCCTAGTATACAAAATGTTTAGGACATGCCGAAAAAGGAAAAAATATTTTATAACTATTCAGATCTTGAACATACACGATTGCACGCATGCTACAATAATTTATGCCAACTACACCATCTGCACCAATGGGTAATTGTGCATACACTACAACAAAAAATCCTTTTAATGACAGCTAAAAAGCGTCATTAATGACAAACCATGACGTTTTTTTCAAAGCAACCGTTATGAAAATGGGTGTTGTAAATGTTTTTTAAAAACGTCATAAAAAATCGTCATGAATAGTTTCTATAAAAGCGTTATGAATAGTTAATATATAGTGCACAATTCAGAACAATTTTAAAACGTCATGAATAGATAATATGTATAGGTTCAATGCAGCACATTTATAACACTTTATACTATTCAAATTAGCATATTTATAATGCTCTATACTGCACAGTATATCTTACATTCCAAAAACATAACATTATATATCACCATCTTTATTACATTTCTCAAAATAGAGTACATATCAACATCTTCATTACATTGAATATCCAAATACATATATATATTTACAACTACCAAAATTGTCCACATCAAAACTTGGCTACATCAAAACTGTCCACAGAACATGTAGCAAAATCCTGAAAAAGATAAAAACAAGCAAATATAAGAAATTAGCTCCCAAGATTATAATACTTCCAACTACACAAGTAGCAAAAGCCTGATACTTATTGGGAACAATTCAATTCATAATACATATTTAATATCCAAATGCTGAACTGCATAAATTCTTAATGAGAAAGGAGTTAACATACAGAATGCCTACATTGAGGTAATGCTCTTCGTACGAGTGTGATAGCACGAGGAATTACCTGCAAGGCCACACTTCTGGAGAAAAGAGAATGTAGTAGCAGCATCCCAATCATACCTAACATAAGTAGACACATCAAATAAATAAAAAATAAAATCACACTTTAAAAATTAAAATAAATCAACTTGTGACACATTACTGGTGCTTAGTAGGTTTTGAGGTTTAGGTTCGATCAGTAGAGTCCCTGAAAAAACAAAACAAGGAAGCAAAAGACTCGAAAAATAACACCAACCATGTAGTTCTGGATATTTGTCAAACTCAACATGATACACAACACACACAAAGAGGAGATTTATCCACAATTAAGTTGCAAATTCAGTTTGCCTATTACATAGCTTCTGTAGCGGTAAATTATATTATTTCATGGCCAAACCGCATAAATATGGAAAATTATTATCACCATCATCGCCTTGTACCAGTAGTAGAGTACACAACAACAAACAACTGCAAGGAGTCATGTAGTTATAAAGAGAAGGTTAAATGTCTCCTAACAAATCCTTTCAAAGCATGTATCAGTTCTAAATCTTACAATCAATGTTCAAAGGAAGTGGGGGGCCTGGGGCATCCAATGAAGAGCTCCACAAACAGTGTAAGTTTTGAAGGGATGCCATGTCACTAGCATAAAAACAGATGAATATAAAAATAATAAAATGACTTGGAACCCTGGTAAAGTATAGAGTATAGGAATTAGATCAATGCTCAGGATAATCAAATCCTAATCTGTTACCAACTCAGGTACAAGTTCAAACAGCCTTCCATTTCACTATTAGAACAAGTCTGGCTTTGGAAAAGAATAGTGTATCAAATGAAACGAAAACAACAAATCAGTGTAGACTCAAAATTCTCAGTTTCATTTCAGTTCTTAAAGAGTGTCTCGAGAATGCTGCCACTATTCGTAAGATTCTCTCAAACTGTGGTACGCCACTTGCCATCTAAGGGTGCATATATAGGATATAATGTTCATTTCTACTTTCTTTCTCATGAAGACAGATACAAATGTATGCGACGAGGTTATTATACAAAAACAGGGAGACAAAACACACAAGCAAAATTGCACCCAGTAAAATACCCAGTAAATTTTGATACATCTTCACAAGCATGCCAAAATACCCAATAAATAGCAAACACTTGTAAATGCATGTTTTCCAATTCATGTTCTCTTAATAATTAAAAGTGAACTTATACCTTTGAATCCAATTTTCTTCTTCCAGTCAACAGCTGCTTGGAGAAACTTCGCCTGAAAATGCAAATGTCACACCTTAATATTCACAATAATCATATCATTCACATATCAAAACAAATGCCTGAAAATGAAAATGCAAATGCAAATGCCTGAAAATGCAAATGCAAATGCCTGAAAATGCAATTTTCTTCTGTTAGCCATTTGACTATGCTATCATGAACTCTACATACTTTGTGACATATGATCGATTAATGGTTACACTATTCTTTCACTGTTAGTGGAACTTCCTAAAATTTGAGCATATTTCCAAACTAGTGCGTATATGAAAAAAAATTGTTGACACTTAACTAGACTGATCTCATGTTCTTATGACAATAGAAATTGTATGATCTTAAATTTCGAAAAAAGGAGTAAATAAGAGGAATTTGGCCTATACCACCTTGAAGAATTGTCCCACAATCCATATTGGCTAGCTCTCTCATTCACTACTGGTTATCCATGTTGAGTTGACGATTGCGATCCGATATGGACCATACTAGCTAGCTCCTGCTTCCAATTTCAGGATTCTCAACTCTTCTAAGTTAGAGTTCTCACAAATTAACTGTTGAAAATCACAATACTAGTAGAAATCCATATCAAGATTTGTTTCAAGACATTCACCTCTCTTTGTAGAGCCTCGCTGAGTCATACTCGTTCAGTTGAGTCATACGGTTCCATGTCCTGAAGCAACGTTTTGAGTATGATGTTAAAGTTAGGTAGTTGTGCGGAAAAGAGAGAGTACCACAAAATAATTTATCAAACACCTTGTGTGCTTCTGAAGGAGGGATCTTTGGACCCACCGAGTCGGATGTGCGGTCAGTACCAGATCTTCTGAAGGAGGGCTCCCTCGATGTCGAAGCTTCACGATGTAGCGGGTGTCGTCGGGATCGCCCTCGTCGATCTGCATCAGGATCTTGATCTCATCCATGGCCGCCTCTGATATTGCACCCTCTTCTGCACCTTCAGAGCGACGAGGGTGATCCAAATGGTCCAGAAGACCTCCAGGAGTCCATGGGGGCACACTGCCGATCTCATGGTTCCCTTTGGAGAGGAAAAAAATTTAGACAACTTTATTCTAGAGCTGAGGATTTTGGAGGAATATAGATGAAAATTTGGGCGGCTTTGGAGAGAACCAAAAATTTGGGCGGCTGACGAAAAAATTTGGAGCTTGGTCAACGACTTCTTCGACTTCTTCCTCACGATAGGCGGGGCGGACTTCTTCGGCGTGGCAGACTTCTCGGTGCTGGAGTTGAGGCTGTTGGGGTCGTTGCCCTGCTTGCCGGATTTTAGCTTGGGGGAGATGGGAGGGGAGTAGGGCATGGAGGTGGTAATGTTGGTGGCGGTGGTATCAAGAAGATGTTGATGGAAGAGGACAGGGACCGCTGGAGGGACTTCTTGAGCCGTCGAGCAACCATTAGGAGGGAGAGGACGAAGAGGGGTCGGGAAGAAGCGCAAGAATGGGGAAAAGGAAGGAGAGGGAGAGCGCGGAGAAGAGGACGAGCAGAACCCTAACGCTCCTCCTTCGTATTCTTGTCGATCGCGTACGCGGCGGCCTCGAGCTTGTCCTGGAAGGCGACGCGGAGCGTGAGGCCCTCCTCGAAGATTTTGGATCTAGGGTTAGGGTTTTGGAGTTGGAGGAGAGGAGGGAGAAGAAAGGAGGAGAAGGAGAAGACCAGAATGTTTTGGGGGAGAGGCGGGCTATAGCAAGGATTTTGCCAACAATTAAACTTAAAAAATATTACAAGTTTGCCACCGCTCTAAATTATTAATAACGCTTTGTTTTATAAACGTTATAAAAAGCCCAGAATTAGCCGAAATCGTCATAGAAAAAAGGTATTTCGAACTTTGATGACGCTTCTTTATCAGCCGTCATGAAATCCACTTATCAAGCGTCATTAATAGGTCTTTTTGTTGTAGTGATACTGTGCCAACTGTGCCCGACGCACTCGCTCACTCGTGCACCCGCGTATAATACGCACAACACGCATTGCACATACTGCGTGCCAACTGTGCGCCAATTGGCCGTACAAACTAGCGTACAAACTGGCATGCGAAAGGCTGCGTGAACTGTCCGTGTGAATGGGTGCGCGATCGATACCACAAAGGCTTGCATAACATGTAAAACTAAAGCATACTATGCGTCTAGCGACGATGCTGACATACGCTACAACAATTTTCGCCAACTGTGCCATCTATGCCCGTACGCAATCCCGCACATTATGCCAACTGTGCCATCTGTGCCCGTGCGTAATCCCTCACATTCTTCCAACTGTGCCCGTGCGCGCTCGCGCACCCACGCACAACATGCACAGAGCGTGCTGCACGTACTGCACGTCAACTGTGCGCCAACTAGCCGTGCCAACTGGAGTGCGAACTGGCGCGCTAAAGACAGCACAAATATTCTGCGCGAATGGGCACACGATCGACAGCGTAAGCTCGTACAACAAGTGCAACTGAAGCGCATTATGTCCCTAGCAACGATGCTAATGTGCTAAGTGCAAAGTGAACCAACAAAATGCCATATTACGCCTCAAGAGCCCGAGTCCGAGTCGTTAAGCCCCTACGAGGGTTAGCTCCAAAGGAATAAATTCTAAGATCATAACAAAAAGCATTAATGCTTCATTGTTGAGTTTGCCTTCTTTCCACTAGAAAAATACTCCCACATGGCATCTATGTGCCCGTCCACACCACATGTACATCTCTAAACACAAGCAAAGCTTATATATAGAGATACAAGTCATTTGGCCTTGGCAATGTTAGACTTCTTTTTTCTAGTCTTCAAGGCCAAAACAACAACATAATATAATATAGGTAAAATAAATGTCTTTAGTCTTTGTGTCTATTTGCAGAAAGAAATCAAGTACAAGCTTATGTGATCATGATTAGATCAAATCAATTTTGCATCAGGGAAACAAGCTCCAAATCATACAAACTGAAGTTTAGTAGAAATTATTGTATGGGCCGAACGCATTGGACCCAACTTTTTTTCCAACCGTTGGATTGTCTAGGGATGTGTGCATGCACACATTCTTATGGCAATCGAACGGTTGGTATAGAAAGGGTGCACTGCGCCCAGCACACTAAATGATTTCTTGAAGTTTAGGGAGAACAATGTTGTATACTTGTAACAAGAACTTCGATGTCGAAGCAAACCTGCATCAATCAACAATCTTTTAGTCAAGTATAAGACAATGAAGGGAAAGATCCTTGATATAAGATGGAAATATATTATATGGGGCATGCAAGGACCTTCCGTTCTACTCCCCAATGCAAGATAATGCAACATTTACTTACAAACACAAAACTAAATAAACTTTATGAAACTTATAAACAAAAGAAACGTTGGTCAAGTTCTACAAGCCTATCATGAAATGAATGGAAAGGTAAAGTTTGTTGAAAATCTGCAAACCTACTTATCAACAATCTTTTAGTAGGATTCTAAATCTATATTCCAATCTTATCCCACCTAAAAACTAATGAAATGTTAGAAAACTAGTTTATTGCTATACCAATAAAATACTAATGACAATATATATAAAATAACAGCTTCTCAAAAAGATTAGAGACCAAGTATCAACCAATATAGGGAACTCGGGGTTATTACGGTAGCAGCTTGTGACATCCAAAAAGTTACGCCCTGTCCGAGACGAAGTTGCATAACCTTCCACGGACCAAGGTTATGGAAAAAGCTTCCAAAATGTTCTAGAGGACGGTAGAACTTTCCAGAAGGCCCCTGAATCTTCCAAAGGACCCGGGAACTTCCAGAAGACTCCAGACCCTTCTAGATGTCTCATGATCTTTTTGGATGTATTAGAAATTTCCTTTGTACTTATCTAGCTAGAATAATCTCTGGAATATGAAATGTAATCTAATGCCCTGAATTCCGTTGTGGAGCACGGAGCGGGCTAGCGGCCGAATGGCCGAGTCGGATGAGAGTTGAGGAACTTTACTTGGGGAAACCTTACCAGGATCGCGGGATAATGAATTGAGATCCTTTTCTCGTTATGGATTGGACTCTTTTGAAATGATGCCCAAGATGCAGTGGCGCACGTCTTGGGGGAAGAGTTTTATATAAGAGTCGCTTGTCCCGAGACCATTGCCCGGCTGGTTTTCGATGTCGCTTTTGCTGTTGGCTTTTGTGTGCGTTTTCGTGATTGTTTTTGATGAATGTTTTCATGGATTTATTTTCACTGTCTACGTATTTCATATCGAATCACTGAGAGAAAGAGAAGAAGTATTCTGACCAAACGTTGGTGCCAATGCAAGTGCTAACGGAGTGAACCGAGTTTGACATTGCGTGGAAGACCTCTTTCTCTCGGCAATTCACCAACAAGTGAGTGGCTTTGATCCTTCGACGATTCTTAATCTTTGCGCATAACAATGGTAGATTTGTTATTGCGTTCGGTGCTTAATAAAAGATGCCTAATAATAACTCTGAAAGATAATGAAAGATAAATTATCACATGGCTAGGCTTATGTTGCAAATCGAATGATGCTCGTATGTTGCGATATGAATTATTAAACAGGTGATGCAAAGACCCAAGTATTGGGCGGTACGTATGTCGAACTTTGGTTCGAAAGAATGTTATTACAAATGAATAGTCCCTTGGTTGGATGAACGAATATGCGAGCCTATGGCTCAAGGCAAGTTGGTAAGATAATAAGATGGCAAGAAGAATGAGAACTGTGGCTTATGTACTTAAATTCTGTTATCATGCATCACTACCAAAATACAGTAAATTAGCGACCGAATATTAGCGACAGAAAATTTCCGTCGGCGTTCGCGACGGCTTTGTGTCAGCAAGCCGACGGATTAGCGACGACAAGCCGTTACATTTTTTTTAGGAGGAGGGAAGGTCGCACATACGTCGCTATGTTGTCGGAGATATAGCGACGGATAGTCAGTCGTCGCTATGCAGTCGATTATTTGGCAGAAATTGTGTGGAGAATTGGCGGAACATTTCTTCGACTACGTAGCGACGGATATTCAGTCGGTAAGTATCAAAAATAGCGACTAAAAGGCGACGGACGAAAAGTCGTCGCTAGTCCGTCGCTAAATATACGTTCCAGACTTAAAATGAAACGGCGGGAGGAACTTTTCGCATTCCCTCCAAATGCACTCTCTCCTCTCTCTCTCTCCCGCGGCTTCGGTGATCGACGTCGGCGTCGGCGTCCTTTCCTCTCTCTCTTCCAAAAATAATCCCCTCTCTCTCTCTCGATCTCTTTCTTTTTCTCTCTCACGGTATCGTAGGGGCAGCGGGGGCGGCAGGCTTGGGGCGCGGCCGTCGGAGGCTGGGCGGCGGGCTTGGGACGGGGGCGTCGGGGGCTGGGTGGCGGGCTTGGGGCGGGGGTGTCGGGGGCTGGGCGGCTGGCTTGGGTCGGGGACTGGGCGGTGGGCTTGGGGCAGGGGCATCGGGGGCCGGGCGGCAGGCTTGGGGCGGGAGCGTCGGGGGCTGGGCGGCTGGCTTGGGGCGGGGGCGTCGGGGGCTGGGCGGCTGGCTTGGGGCGGGGGCATCGGGGGCTGGACGGCTGGCTTGGGACGGGGGCGTCGGGGGCTGGGCGGCTGGCTTGGGGCGGGGGCGTCGGGGGCTGGGCGGCGGGCTTGGGGCGGGGGCGTCGGGGGCTGGGCGTCGGGGGCTCGGCGGCTGGCTTGGGACGGGGGCATCGGAGGTATATGCAATCGAAGCACAGCCATAAGCACTCTTCATATATATATATATATATATATATATATATATATATATGCAACCGAACTACTGGGCAGCGGGCTTGGGGCGGCAGGCTTTGGTCGGGGGCGGCGGGGAGCTTTGCTTCTCAAATTCATCTGAGTTTATATATTGGCTAAATAATGTGTTATCCATATTGGGTGTTATCCATTAGTTTGGTGGTATTTGGATTAGTAAATATGAATATGGGGTTTGGGTTCATGGTGTATGTGTTCACTGTCTCAAGGACAGTGCGAGTTCTTCATCTGCTTTCGAAAATGTACTCAAATTACATGATGATTCCTTTAGTTAGCTTGCTTATGTTACAATTATAAGTATCCTCGACTCTCTTTCGCTTCTTGGATATTGACCCGGCTTCCAATCTCTCATTTCCCTCCGGGTCCACTCTACTCCCAATCTCTTCCTCGTTTGCGTAAGAAACCCTTTCCTGCTTCCCAGACTACATCCTCATCCTCAAGCGTCTAACGGTCGTCCTCAAGCATCTAGCCGATTTCAGAGACTCCACGTCATTGCTGCCATTCTCTTCACCGGACACCTCCATCTTCGACACATCGAAGCCGCCGCCACCGATGACCGAGTCGCTGTCCTTGGTATAAGCTTCTTACTGCCAACTGTCAACTTAAAGACAGTTATATATTCTTAATTATTCATAATAATTAATTACAAAAATAATTAATCAAATTAATCCTTTCTTTCAGTTAATAAAAATTAAATAGTATTAATAAATAACTTAGTAATAATAACCATCAATCAACTTAAATTAGATTAAAATAAAGTTTAATTAAAACAGCTTCAAATCAGTTGATCAAAGAAAATCCATTTAGAAATTAACTAATAGTAATCACTTTTGCAACTATGATCAACTAGCAAAATCAAGCTTAATTGTAATATTTAGTAAAAGTAATAATAATAATCAAGATCATTTAATAAATTGCATAATTTGAAGCATAATTAACTAGTAGAATAGTTTTATTTAGAAAGCAGTATTGTTCCATCCAATAGACTTTTAGGAAAAATTCACAAAATTTTGGTCTAGGGAGTTACAAATCTACCCCCTTACAAAAATTTCGTCTTCGAAATTTCAAGGGTCTGGTAGAGATGAACAAAAAATCAAGCAAAATTTATTAAAGACAACAAAAAACTAAATAATTTATTTAGGGAGTAAAATAACAAGGGTTAGCAAGTAGTCACTAGACAATATGAAAGAACATAAATGCAAGAAATCTCAGAGACAAGCCTCAATATAGGCACTACAAAGAAATCTAGCTACTACAAGCAAAGTTAGAAAGATAACAGTCTATTCGACTGCGCTCCCTGCAGCTACTGATCCTCGAAGACTGGGTCTTCCTACTGCAGCTCTGGCGCTGGTCCCTGACGAGTGAAAGCTGCTGGGCAATCTCTCACTTGGTGAGTGATAGATCCACAAACCAAGCACTGTCCTAACTTCTTGCGGCATTACTCAACACGGTGCCTCTTACAGTATGTACAAGAAAAGTATGTCGGGGTCTAGATCTGTCTCTACTGCCTCGGTGATGTCGAAGCTCGAACTTGAGGATGATGCTGATGCTGAGGTGGCCTCTGCTGAGTGTCGGTCCACTTCGGTGGACCCTGGGAACTGCTGGCGCTAATGTCTCGGTCCCGCTTGAGCTTCGGGTCCATCTCCTTCTCCAATCCCTGAGCAACTTTAAGGATGCTCGCATAGGTAGTGGCCTGGCTGATAGCCACTACATGCCGCAAATCTTTGGTGAGGCCCTTCTTGAACTTCCAAGCCCTCTCCTGTGGTGTGCTAACTAGGTTCTCCGCGAACCTGCTGAGTCAGGTGAACTCCGATGTGTACTGAGCCACAATCATACTCCCCTGCTGCAATGCCTCAAACTGCTTTCGAAGCTCGTCCCGCTCCACATCCGGGAAGAACTTCTTCTATAACAGCAGTTTGAATTCCTTCCATAGAACTTGGGGTTCGGCCAACTGAGGCTCCTCTCTATACCAAGCTCTAGCTATGTCAAAAAGTCACATGCTCGCAACCTCGACCTTCAGATCATTTGGAATCCACGGCATCTTCAACGTCCGCTCGACGTTTTCTAGCCACTCATCTGCAAAGACTATCCCCTTATGGCCCAAAAAATCCATCGGGCAGAGGTTCTGATAATCTCTGGCGGTCCTTGGCCTCGGCGCTGCTGGTACTGGTGGTGCCGAAGGGGCTGGCGGAGCTGGTGGAGCTGGCTCCCTGACTCGGAGCACGTCCATGATCGTCGTTCGGAACTACGTGGCTTGGTGGTTCTGTGCCTTCATGAACTGCTGGAACATGGCCATCATCTGGGTACCGTCGAATGTCATCGTCGAAGGAAGCGGCTGAGACGGAGGCAGAGGCGGTGGAAGCTGCTCCTGCGCATCGGGTGCAGGCTGCTCACTAGTCCCCGCGTTCTTCGTGGCGACCATCCTGTAACAGAAAATAAACCGTAGATTGCTATGTCCTAGAAAATCACAAACTAACCTAAAAAATTATAAGTAAAATCAAATTTCAAATTTAAATATCAATAACCATAACCATAACCATTTTTCCACGGTTCCTATGCTGTGATGAGTTTTTCTTAGCTTCGTTGGTCCCCCAATAGCACTTTATAGCCTAAGGTCCATTAAGATTGACCTGCATGGGCCACCACTAAAAATATGTCACGACCCGCTCCTGAATAATCGGACACGAGTCGGACACGCCAGCCTTCGTCGATGGACACAATGAAGTAAGCTATACAATTCTAAAGAAAATTCCAAGCCACAATGTAATATAAACAATCATAGAATCTATAATCGTTCCCAGAAAGATCACCAATATCCATCAATCAAATTATGCAATGTTATCCGGAGACAAATTCGGTAAAAATAAAATATAATAATGAAATCAAAATACAAAGTACAATATCCAGAAAAACTAAATGAAATAAATCCTGCAATATCCAATGATATCACTGTGCACCATGTAGCCTCAAGCACGCTGCAACGTATCCTGTCAGAAAAAGAGCAAAATATAACCCCAACAAGAACAATATACAATGTAATCTGTAGTATAGAATACAAGGTGAAACTAGAGTACGAGAACTGAAAACAAAGCTATGGTACCAGAAGTAAAATGTAAAACGGAAGACAATGGACACGACGATCAATATACGAAGACAATGAACGCTGCAATCAATGAGCAAGACAATGAACACGACAATCAATGCAAGTGTGACCTTTGTGAAATATTAACCTAATGTGTGACCGGCTAAGGACCATAATCAACAATCAATCAATTCACAATCAATTCTACAATATCCGGCTTAACCATACATGAGGTGTACGATTAGGCTATCCACAATACCTATGTTGGGTGTGGTCACACAAAAGTTAATATTTCTCCCAATCTCCGTAATAAACAATAACTCACAATGCAATAACGAACAAGGACGATGCAATCGTGTGTATCACGTGTCCGATATGAGAACATGGCACATGAATGTAAGACAGAAACAAAGTAAAAGTTCGAGTCGGTGTACTTGCCTCACTTTGGAAGCTCGGGAGTAGTACTGCATGGATGTATATCACCTGGTATTTGGTACAAGTTTGTTAGGGTTTTAAAAGATATTTGCTAATCATTGTTAACAAGTTGGCAATGCTACTAACCACATACCAGTTATACATATATACTAGCTTGATCAAAATAAGGGTTTTTAGGGAAACTACTTTTAAACTATCCTTCTCAAAATCTTTTGTATACATATAACTAAAAAGAAAAAGTAATCTTCAGTTAATACTAGTAGCAATGAAATATCTTCTATAATAATAGATATTCAGTAATAAATTTGTTTTAGCCAAGATAATACTAATATATAATAAAATATCTTTAGAAGGATTTTTGAATGCTAGTAATTATCATGATAATTATAATGGAGCAAAAAGTTTTACTAATAACCTAATTTAGAAAGTTTATTCAAATATTCCTACAATCGGATAATGTTTATACTAACCAAGATTTATTTAGTAATAGAACTTCTTGAAAACTAATATTTTTACCAAATAACATTCTAAATAATTCTTGCACCATTATAATATGGTATCACAATACTAAAATTATTGCTACCAAACATGATAAGAATAATAACTAAAAGCAGGAAATATATTACAATTTTATTTACAAATGGAACCCACCCCAGCCCTAGTTAATAATTCTTCTCCTAAACCCAGCCCAACAAACAGGCCCGTACCCAACTAGACAGGGAAAACAAAACCATTTATAAACTAACTTGCCCAGCCCAGTAAACTATCCAAAGGCCAGGCCCAATTATTAATACTACTGCTGTTAAATTTACAATGCAGACAATATAACAAAAGAGAGCTTAAAACCCAACCCACACTTACAAATCCAACCGGCCCAGTGTTAACAAAACCTAAATATAAAAATGCACGCACACAATACACTCTCTCACTTCACCATTCAACACAGCCGCACATGAACCTTTTCTTCTTCCTCTGGCAACATTGAAAGAAAACCCTAGGTTTCTTCCTCCATGGCCACACGCGGCTTCAACACCCCACCTTAACTAGAAAACCCTAACCCTAGTCAGTTCTCCCTCAACTCCAGTGTCTTCACAACCGAACCCTAGCTCCTAGGCTTCCTTCTTCCTCAGCCAAGCTCGAAACCCTAACCCTAGCATATTTATTCTCCATTGCCGCATCCTCCTTCTTTCTTCACCAACCGTCTAGCTCCTTCTCCAGTCCACACTCTCAAACCCTAACCCTAAAACAATTCCATCGATTCCCTCATCTTCTTCCCAAACCACAATACCCTAAATCCCAAATGAAATCATAATTTACAGAGAAACAAGAAAGAGAAGGGGGTTCGAGTAGATCGAGAGGAGGTGCACCTAGGCGGCGGGGACGTCGATCCACGGCGGCGAGTAGATTCGGCTGGCCGACGATGACTCCTTGGCGAGACGGAGCTCCAGAGAGGCAGTGGAACTCTGGATCCGACCGGCAATAGCTGGATCCGGCTACGGATGACCTCAACCGGCGGTGTCAGTCGTCAGTGACTCGGCAGCTCCGATGGTTGACAGTGATGTCGGGGTGGTGACGAACTCCGACGACGCAGATCTCGAGTCGACAAGAGTGGTGGCGCGGTCTCCAAGGCGGCTCTGATGAAGACGGTGGCTCGACGCACGAGAAAGCAGTGGCGATGGTCTCGCGGCTCAAGACATCTACACGAAACTCGAAAGGGCAGTGCTGGAACCGAGGAGACACTCGTGAGAACCGAGAGTGCGGTCTATGAGAGGCGGTGGCTCGGCAGTCGAGGTGCCAGCCTCGTCTCACGAGGAAGCGGCGGCGCGACGGTGGACTGGTGGCGGGGCTTGATGGCGAGTGCCGGAGTCAGTGGCTCGAAGTGGCGGGGGAAACGTTAGACTTCGGCGAGGGTGGCGGTGCTCGGCCGGGGTCGGCCGGTGAGTAAAGGAGAGAGAGAATGTATAGAGAGAGAGAGTGTACTGACTTTGGAATTTGTGTACTATGTACTAACAGTGTCAGAATATTTATAATAATATAATCGTGTGTGGGTGTGCAGAGGAGTGGCAGTGCTGGTAAATAGTAACAAATCTAGGGCTATTTTCTACAGTAGTGATCAGTGGCAGTAGCTGCAATTTAGTATAGATCTGGGGCTATTTGAATGGATTTGTAACAGAATTGTAACAACTAACAGAATTAGTTAATAATTATAACAAACTAACTAATTTACAAGAATTTGTCAATTATTCTTCTCACTGCCAACTGTCAACTTAAAGACAGTTATATATTCTTAATTATTAATTAATTACAAAAATAATTAATCAAATTAATCCTTTCTTTCAGTTAATAAAAATTATAACAAATAACTTAGTAATAATAACTATCAATCAACTTAAATTAGATTAAAACAAAGTTTAATTAAAACAGCTTCAAATCAGTTGATCAAACAAAATTCATTTAGAAGTTAACTAATAGAAATCACTTTTGCAACTATGATCAACTAGCAAAATCAAGCTTAATAGTAATATTTAGTAAAAGTAATAATAATAATCAAGCTCATTTAATAAAATGAATAATTTGAAGCATAATTAACTAGTAGAATAGTTTTATTTAGAAAGCAATATTGTTTCATCCAATAGTCTTTTAGGAAAAATTCTTAAAATTCACAAAATTTTGGTCTAGGGAGTTACAAAGGACAATAGCAAGGAATCGTCGATGGAACAGGCTCTTAGTGAGTTGGCATCCCATATGGATTTGCTGGAGAAAGGTGTGATGGATGTCGAGCTTCAAATGGAGCAAAACCAAACGGCTCACGAGGAGTATGGGTTAGAGACGGACGTCACCCATGCTATAGCGCTATTTCGGGAGCAACTCCGTAAGATGCAAGCTAAGTTCGAGGAGGAACGAAAGGCTACCAACGCAGAGATTGCTGAATTGCACGAGTAGCTAAAAATCAAAGTGGCGATCCTCTAAAAGGCCATTGCTAGTGGTGCAACTCTAGGGGAGAGGCAGCCCAGAAAGTGAAGTATCCAGAGCCCAAGTCCTTCAACGACGTACGAGACGCGAAGGAAGTGGATAACTTTATTTGAAATATCGAGCAGTACCTGAAGGCGTTCGCATCGAGGATGAGACCGATAAGGTAAACACGACGTCCTTTTATTTTTCTGATGATGCTATGCTGTGGTGGCGTCGTAGGTGCATCGAAAAAGATAAGGAACTCGGTTCGATCGAAACATGAAAAAATCTCAATAAGGAGATCAAGCCCCAGTTCTACCCAGAGAATGTGGAGCATGTGACGAGGTGGCGCCGAGTCGCTAAGCCCCGAGAGTGACAAAACTGAGACTTTTTCTTTGTGATTTAAACTTAACCCTCTAAGAAAACCAACCCACATGAGCCACCTCACCCCATGTGCATACTCCAACACAAGCATAGCTTTATATTGAGATATACACTTTGGTGGTTTTCCAATGTGGGACTAAAAGTTTCCAAAGAAAAGTAAACACGCCAACAATTTTGCCTGGCAAGACCTAGAACTTGGAAAAAGAACTATCGGTAGGAGATGTTCTTACTTTATCAAGATATCAAACTAAAAATGTATCGAACAATTTGTTGGAAAAGTGAATATATATATGAAATAATAATAATAATAATAATAATAATAATAATAATAATAATAATAATAATAATAATAATTGTTTTCTTACAACGAATCTATGGAAACGAATCTATTGGAAATGTGTACAAATCTATTTAACGAATATATTGAAAAGGTGTGTCATTTCCATTGTGTCTATTTATCATCTATAAAAGCATAAGTGTTTGAATAATTCACTCACTCATTCATCAAACATTAATTTTAAGAGAGAGACTATCAACATTGCTTCGTACAGTTCCTGCGGTGTGAAGTGCTGCTATCGAAGGAAAAAAAAAACCATTGTATCATGAGAGATTAATCGTCGCTAAATTGTAGCACGAGTGCGGGACGAATATTGTCTTAAGGACATTGAACCAAGTTCAAGTCTCGATTTCGGTTAGATCATTATTTTATATTTTAATTTCAGAGTCTAAGATACAAAGTTAAGAATTTAATACTAACACAATCATCGACCGCCGGAGAGCTCAAACAGATGGCTCACTGACGACGAGGACGGCATCATATAATCATCGAAAGCATCCCTCTGTATTGACAGAATGTCGATACTCGTATAAGCCGGTGGGAGATCGGGCACTGCTGAATCCCCATCCAAGAAGTGCATAACTTGTCGCATTGTTGGTCTCGCGTCTGAGCTCGGGTGCGAACACAACAAACCGAGTTTGAGCACGGACTCCATCTCCTCCACCGGAAAAATATCTCCTGCCAGTCTTGGATCCCCCGTCGCGAGCAGCGTCCCCCTCTTCCAGTTCTCCCGCACCCAGTCAAGGAGCAGCACTTGAGGCTCGTCTGCGCTAGGCTCCACCGGCCTCCTCCCGCAGGCCACTTCAAGTAGGAACGCTCCGAAAGCGAACACGTCGGTCTTGGTGGTCGCCTTTCCGGTCTTCGCTAGCTCTGGTGCGAGATATCCCATCGTCCCCATGATATGCGTGGTGTGGGCAACGGTTCCGTGATCGTACAGTCTCGCCAGGCCGAAATCTCCGAGCCGGCCGTTCAGTTCGCGATCGAGCAATACGTTGCTGGCCTTGATGTCGCGGTGGACGACAATTTGCTCCCAGTCCTGGTGCAGGTACAGTAGGCCTGACGCCACACCTTTTATGATTCGAAACCTCTGCGCCCAGCTGAGAGCAGGCCTGGTTTCGTCGTACAGGAAGCCATCGAGGCTACCATTGGGCATGTAGTCGTAGACCAAGAGGAGCTCCCCCTTGCGGCGGCAGTAGCCCAGTAGCTGCACAACGTTCCGATGTCGGAGCTGGCCGATGCTCACGATCTCCGCTACGAACTCCTTCATCCCCTGTCTTGATTTGTGAGAGACTCGTTTGACCGCAACTTTGACGTTGGAGCTCGGCAGCACGCCTTGGTAGACCTTCCCGAACCCTCCGCTCCCGAGCAGTGTCTTGTCATTGAATCCCTTAGTAGCTCGGAAGAGCTCTTTGTACGAGAACCGGTGCGGCCCGTACTCCTTCTCCCAGTCTTCGAGTAGCTCTGCGTACTTGTTCCTCCTCTTCACTACCAATACAACAGTAGCAACCACCAGCAGCGCTAACGCGCACGAGGTCAGTGGCAGCCATATCGCAAGTTTCTGCGACTTGTGCTTGCTGTCTAACCGAGGGAGTGGCGGGAGCTTGGCGTAGTCGAGAGGCTCGGCTATTCCGTTCATCTTGAAGCTCCACCCGAGCACGCAGTGAGTAGTGAATAAAGGACCGTTCGCCGAAGAAAACCCGACGTACATTGAGTCCGACATCACGCTGGAGAGGTCGATGGTCGAAGACAACAGAGGCTTCTTCGGTTTAGCTATTGGTACAGGTGCCATAGTAACACTTAATTGCATGTCTTGGCCCTCATAATCCACCCATATCTGCATCGGTACGCTGCTCGCAAGGGTCAAGTTCTGGAATGCACCAGTGCTGTCGTCGTAGTAGCCTGCGCTGGTCGAATTAGCCGACTGGAGGCTGTTGACGTCGATACCGACATGGTTGTTATTGATGTCTTGAAACTCCGGGTTTGGAATCGTGTCAAGCTCAATGCCTAGAACATGGTTGGATGCATTTCCGTTGTCGCTAAAATTGAATAGTCCCAAGAACTGGCTTGGGAGGGCGGTGGAGAAATCGGTGGTGTGAGAGACAACGAAAACTAGCCCATGGCCACTGACATAACTATACTTGGGGATTATCGCGAAAACGAAAGTAGTAGAGAACGATAGAGTTGTACCCGGAGTAGTGTCAGACTTGAAGTTGAAGGGTTGGGGGTGAAAGGCGTGCCCTTTCGCCTGAGAAGACGCATTGGTCACGAGGAGGAGGCCGTCTGGCACGACCGACGCGAAGCCGTCTAGGCTCAAGTTGGCGCCGTGGAATCCGTTGAACACGAAGGAACCATCTTCTTCTCTACAGGATGCAAAACTCAGGATGACAAGTATGAACAAAGTCTTGAGCAGCCTAAATGACATCTTTGCTCCTAACGGTTTTTTGCCTTCTTCTTGTTCTTTCTTCCTAGTTAAAAGAACTATTGATCCGCTACTGCAGCAATTCAAGATTAAGAAAATGTACAAACAACATTGTCATGGTGAGAATGACATGTTCAAATTGGTAGGTTTGTTCAGATGTCAATGAATCAATTACGAAGAAGTCTTTGAAAATCGCCAATCCATTTGCTGGGACTCTATGTCATGACCAAAATTTTTTACCAATGAATGTTCTGTGGCCCAGAGTGTGTATATGGATGGAAGCTTGTAAATGAATGACTTGGGTGTTGGAAACCAAATGCGAAAATGATTTTCCAAACCAAAAAAGCTGCGAGAGAATCGGAAGAAAAAAAGGTGCAAAAACTGTTGGAGTTTTTCCTTTCCTTGAACTCTAGAGAGATTGCTCTCAACAAGCCATATAAGTGTAGTCCCACATTGGCTAGAAAA